>CP092863.1:20369383-20459646 GCA_030710605.1 Cordylochernes scorpioides
CTGCCTTGCTGCTAACTTCCTACTTCTCACTTCACTGAATCCTTGATTCCTCTCTCTTTCTCTTGTGTTCTTTCCCATAATATTCTTTTCTTTTCTTTTTATAGAAAAGTTCATCTTTTGATTAAAAAACATTTCTATTTTATAAACAATAATGATAAAGCCACAATTTGGATTATAGATTATAAACACAATGTAATAAGACCAAATCAAAATAAATAAATAATGTGTGATGCTTCGGCAACAACACTGTTACCGAAATATCACACATTATTTATTTATTTGGTCTTATTACCTTGTGTTAATAAGCAATAAGTATATTTTACTTATACAGTTGAACCTATATAACAACCCCTATATAACAACATCATTTAAAACTCAGATTTTATGTAATTATTTAGTCATGTTGTTGTTATAACTGTAATGATAAGGTACAATTTGGATTATAGATCATAAACACAAGGTAATAACATCTAATCTAAATAAATTAATAATGTGTGGAATTTTGCTAACAGCTTTGTTACCCAAACATCATACACTATTTATTTATTTGGATTAGGTGTTATTACCTTGTGTTTATAACTGTAATGTTAACCTGCCATTGTAATTTATTTATGGTCAAACACATTCTTTTAGCAGCCAAACAATTTATTATATTACAAGTAAGAAACAATAACAAAAAAAAACTACATAAACATCAATCTTTTGTTATTTTATATTATCCATGATTATTTTTGACTTTAGATATAGTCACATTTATATTTTTAATGACCATGGTTAAAACAAAGAGGACTTGAAAATTTGAACCTGTAGGAACAAAAGGTAATATGACCAAATCCAAATAAATAGTATGTGACATTTCGGTAACTGAGTTGTTTCCATCTTCAGACAAAAGTACTGTAAATTATATACAGTAGAACCTCCATGAGAGGACACTCGCGCTAGAGGACACCTCTCTACAAAGGACAGTTTTCATTTGCAAAATTACCATTTTTTTCAATTTAGCAACTCTCCAGTAAGATGACATTTCTCCCTAAAGGATACTTTGGCTCTGCAATTAGGTGTCCTTTACAGGGAGGTTCTACAGTATTTTGGTAACAATGTAGTTACTGAAGCCTCACATATCTGTTCTTGCTACCTTGAGATTCCTATTACTGCTACCATTATCAGGAAAGAGAATTTAATCCCATTTAAATATTCTAGTCGGATGTAAGAAATTAGATGACAGTGCACCTTCTGGGCATTCTGTTTGAAAGCTATTTTACCGCAGATCTTGAAGATTAAACTGGTGAAACTGCAGGAAGGGTTTAACACTGATGAGCCAGGCCCTCCCAATATATTTTCCATCTGTGATAACAATAGTTTAAATTATATATAATGTAATAATTTAATAAAATAAATAAAGCTTCCAGAGCTAAGTTTCTTGTACAACTTTTTGATTTCAAGCTTTCAGACTTAGCAGCTCTTCAACAGGAGTATCACATTAACAAATGAAGGATATATCTATATATATAAAATTGAATGTCTGTGTGTGTGTCTGTGTGTGTGTGTGTGTGTGTGACAATTTTTTGACAATTAAAAAATATTTATTGTCATTTTAGACAATATTACATATTTTCAATCATAGGGAGAGAAAAAGAAAATAAGAAGAGAGATGAGAAGAGAAAATATATACATATATGAAACAAATTTTACAAGATGGTGATGGGAGATGGAGGAAGAAAACCTCGGCGCTGGAGGGTCCTGGACCAGGCGATGAGCGGATCCTCCACTGCTTCTCCGAGCCCAACCTGTACAAAGTAGCGATAAATTCGCAACTTTGCCGACGCCAAGATGGAAAGGGCGTCGTCCTCAAGGCCGGACCCGCCGAAGATCCAAGCCTGCAGGTCAGGGGGCCGCCCTATGATGTTGAAGGCCTCTCTGATGAGAGGCCTGATGGAACGGCAGCACCAGTAACGGTGGCCGAGGGAGCGGTCGATGGACCCGCAGGCAGGACAGGAGGGGCCGACCGAGGCAGGATGGGCCGGATGGGGCAGGGCGTGGAGGGCCAACTTGAGGGCCGCGTCAGCCTCGTGGCCCGAGTGGGCGCAGCGCCGCAGCGAGGCCCAGTCGATCCTGGATGGTGGTGGACCGATGGTGGGCGACCATCTCGAGGTAAACCTTGAGATGGGCGTGGCGGCGAGGCGCGGGCGATCCAGGGCCCGTCGGGCCGAGCGGGTTGTGAGGCCGTTGAGGAACGGCGTAGCCGTCCCTCGCAGCACCACGGCCGCAGCTAAAGAGCTAGATGAGGGTGCAGACTCCGCCCCGAAGCCCACGGCGTTCTCGGAGGTCAGCCTCCGACAGAAGGCGCCCAGGGTCGCGGCGTCAGCCAGGACGGAGCGCGTAGGGCGGGCGATGAGGTGGCCCTCCGCGAGAAGGTCCCGGACTCGGGCTCCACGCCAGCGGGCGGGGGCCAGGAGGTCGGGAGGGCGGAGGAACCGGCAGCCGCCGATGATGGGGAGGTCCAGCAGCTGAGCCGTGGGGAGCGCCCGGTGGTTGAGGCTCAGGATGTTGGAGGCCTCCTCCCAGAGCTTCAGCAGCCGTAGACGGCGGGGCTGGAGACGGGTGCCGTCCGGTGGAGGGTGAATCCAGGCCTCACCGCTTTCTACCAGCCAGCTGAAGGCATTTCTGCCTCCGCGGAGCGCAACCTGCACCCCCTTGAGGCAGGCGAGCTGGAGTTGGGTTGCCAGGTCGAGGAGGCCGAAGCCTCCGATGGCCACGGGCCTCGCCATGACGGCGGCGGGAAGCCACGCCGTATGCTCGGGCCCCCAGACGAACCTCGCTAGTCTGGCCTGCAGTTTGGCGATGGTCGGGGGTGATGGCAGGTACCCGTGCAGGTGATGCTGGATGGTGGAGCTCACCAGCGAGTTCGCCGCTCTAGATCGTCCGACGAGGGATAGGCCGCGGGTGAAGGGCGTCCATCTGCGGCAGGCGGACTCCAGAAGGGCGAGAAGATGCTGCTCCTGATGGGCTACGGAGCTCCTGGGGGCGATGTCGAGCCCGAGGACCCTGATGGAGGTGGTCGACCAGGAGGCGCCGAGAGGGGAGTCGCCGCGGTTGCGCCAGGCTCCGCACCAAAGGCCCGCGCTCTTCCCGAGGTTGACGGCGATACCGGAGGCCCGCTTGAAGTCCTCGAGGACGGTCGCCACCCGCTCGAATTCTTCGTCGCGATGGAAAAGGAGGACGATGTCGTCGGCGTAGGCGATGACGTTGCCCACGCCGAGGGTCAACTCCAGGCGACGTAGCAGCGGCCCCGTAGCGATACTAAAGAGAGCGGCACTCACGGCGCAGCCTTGCCTTAGGCCGTTGAGGAGGGGGAAGGCGGTGGTGTGAAAGCCTCCAGCCCGGATCGTTGCGTCCGCCCCGGCGTACAAGATGTTAATCCAGCCCATGAAGGCCGGCGGGAGGCGGAGGGACGTCATCAGGGACTCCAGGAAGCCGCGGTCCAGGGAATCGAAGGCGGACTCCAAGTCGATGCCCATGACGGCCAGCGGCGAGCCCATGGCGGTTGCCTCCTCAACAGCATCCGTCACCTTAGCGATGTTCCAGGACGGGGACCTCCCGGGGACGGCGTACGTCTGGCATTCCGGCACAAGGGTCCGCAGGTGGGGCTTGAGGCGCCGGTGAAGGATGGCGGCCAGGACCCTGTAGTCGGCCGAGGGCAGCGCGACAGGCCTGTAGCCATCAAGGCCGCGACCTCCGCGGGCCTTGGGCACGAGGCAGATGGAGCTGCGCCGCGTCGACGGAGGTAGTGCACCGCGGAGCCGTGAAGCCGCGAACACCCGGGCCAGAGCTTCCGCGAAGAAGTCCTCGTTGAAGGCGACGAGGAGCTCGCACGGCAAGCCGTCCCAGCCGGGGGCCTTTCCGCGAGGGAGGTGCTCGATGGCGTGGGCTATCTCGCTGGGGCTGATGTCTGGCCGGTGGAGCGGGTCCTCCTCACTCAGCTCGCGGGTGGTGGTGGTGGGCGCGCTGCTGGCGATGAAGGCAGCTCCCGCAGCTGGATCGCTGGTGGGACGGGCGAAGCGGGGCTGGAAGGTCGCGAACGCCTTCCGCCGAAGCTCTGGGCCCCCGATGACGTTGTCCTCCTCGTCCCTGATGACGCTGACCGGGCGACGGAGGCGGATGGCGCGTGCCAGGTCCGGCAGCGATGGGTAGTCTGCCCGGATGGAGGAGGCCTCGAGCTGCGCCGCGATGTAACGTCTCGCCCTGTAGACGTAGCTGTCGCTGGCAGCGTGGCGCGGGTCGTGCAGGGATCTGGCCTCCGCCAGCAGCCCCGCCTTGATGGAGGTCCACCTATCCCAGAAGGTCCCGTCGTCGTCATCGTGCGCTGTGTCTTCCTCCAACTCCCGGATGTAGCCAGCCAGATGTTCGAGCGCAAGGCCCGAGCGGAGCATCGCGGCCAAGCGAGGCTGGGTGGGGGAGGAGACGGCGGTGGTGGGCGGGCCCACCTGGAGCAGCACGAGGCGGTGGTCCGAGAGGTGGTAGTGGCTGGTCGCGTAGATGGACGCGTGATCCAGGACTCCAGCAGGGACGAGGATCCGGTCCAGGCGGTTCGATTCGACTTGGTCGCCGTGCATGGCGACTCTGGTGGGCAGGTGGGCGGCGTCGAACTGGGTGGCCACGTCGACCAGCGCGGCCAGGTCCAGAAGAGCGGCGAGGGCATCCGATGATGATGATGACGAGGGGCCCCGATCCCTGATGTTAAAATCGCCGATGATCCAGCAGGCTCCCTCCTCCTCCTGTGCCGCTGTCGCCGCCAGGAGCTCCAGTTGCCGGTTTCTCTCCCGGGGTTCATGCGCCAGATGAACGGCGATGGCCGTCATCTCCTCGCCGCGGACATCTATGGTTGCCAAGGCGATGTGGCCCGGCCACAGGATGCGTTGATGTAGCACGGCTACGCCTGGTCCGAAGACGCAGGCGAGTCCGGATCCCGAGATGGCTACGGGATGGGCCAACACAACAGCACTGTAGCCGAGGCAAAGGTCTTGGCCGCTGCCCAGATGAAATGCGTTTGTCTCCTGGACAAACGCGATGTCCACGTGATGTTGCCTGAGGAGATGACAAAGGGCAAGGCTCCTCCTCCGAGTGGCGAGCCCTCGCGCGTTGATGGTGGCGACGCGGTAACTCATTGGGACGGTCCTTCACGCAGCACCTTCCTGGTCTTTTGGAGGGTCTTGCGGATTGTGGAGTTGGAGTCTGGGCACAAGGGCTTGATGGTATCGTGCAGCTTGTTGAGGGCTTTGACCTGTGCCGGGGTCAGCGTGGACGCTCGCCTCTTCATGGTGGTCTCTGAGGTGAGGAGCTTCTGAACCTCCTCGCGGTTTAGGTCGGGCAACTTATCCCAGTCGATGGAGATGTTAGGGGACTTCTTGAGGTGCTCCAGCAGCTGTTCGAGTGCGGCCTTTCCCCGGGCAGGCGTGGATGGAGGTGAGGTCAGCCCCTCCACCGACATCTCGTGGTCGAGCGGAGAGATGCGAGGCTCGGGGGGCCGCGGGGCAGCCGGGGAAGCAGGGTGGGCAGCAGGGGCGGGGTGGGTGACATCCATTTGTTCGGCAGGCTGGTGTGCCGAGGGGATCGCCTGAACCTCGGTTGAAGTCTTCGCCGGTTGGACAGGGGACGCCGGTGTTGCGGGCGCGGTGCCGGCTTCCTTGGCTGCTGAGGAGGAGGAGGGGGAGGCCTTGCGTCGGTGGGAGACGCTGCTTGCCTGGGGTTGCCGTTCCCTTGCCTGGCGAGCGCTGGGCAGTTTGCTCTGCGGTGGCCCTGCTTGCCGCACTTGGAGCACTTTATTCCAAAGGAGAGGAAGGCTGACAGGATGTCTCCTTTGGACCTGATGGTCAGTCGGGTGGGCAGCGTCTCCAGCCTCACGCCCTCGTGGAGCAAGATGAACGCCTCCCGGCGGCCGTCGTTGAAGGTGTATTCCCCCATCTTGATCATGATGGGGGCGATGGAGGTCACGGTGCCGAAGGTGCGCAGGGCCTCCACGATGGTGCTGTCCTCGACGAATCCGGGCAGATTAGCGATGATGATGCGCTCGAAGACCTTCAGTGGGTGCCCTCGATGTCCAGGCCCACCTCCACCAGACGGCTCGCAAGGTCCTTGGTCGCGAGGCCCACGACGTAGTGGCCGTTCATCCTGTTGAATTGGGTTATTTTCCTTGGCCCTCCGACCAGGTTGCCCATTGCCTGGAGGTAGTAGTAGTCCGGGATGTCAGGGCACAGCTCCACGAAGATGTAGTTCTCGTGGTTGGTAGAGGCCTGCCTCGTCTTGGCGTCGGCGATGTTGGCGCGCGTCGCCTTGATTTCCTGGGGCGGCATTGACCTCGGCCCTGTTGGCCGCTTCAGCTGCTGGGAGTTGGGCTTCTCAGCAGGCCTGCTTGGCTGCTTAGCGGCGTGGTCAGGTGACAGTGAGACACGGCGCCTTTTCTTGCTCTTCACGACTGTGTAGCCCGCGTTGGCGTCCACCTCCGCCATCTCGCTGTCGGCCCAGTTGAGCGAGGCCGGGCTGGCTGGAGTTGCGCTGGTCGTAGCAGCAGTCTTCGGCGCCGTGACGTCACCACGCGCGGCGGCCAGATTTACATGCATGTCGCCTGCCGGCGAATTTGCATTATTTTGATTTTCAGAAGAATTTTCTTTCAAATTCTTCATATTTTGGTTTTTCGGCGAAAACTCCTCGCCTGGTTGCGATCCAGTGCTGGGCCTTTCAGGCACTAATTCAGCGGATCGAGGGCTTTCCTTTAGTACCGAATTCGGCAGGGTCAGAGCCAATGACACACACTCCAGAGGCGAAAAACGGCGGAGCTCGCAAAAGCGCGGCCGCACGCTCGAGTGTGTGTGTGTGTGTCTGTCTGTCCTCTATGGATTCAAAAACCATACATCCAATCGCCGTGAAATTTTGGGATATTATTAGGTGTATCCCCGGAAAGGTTTACGAAAAATAATTTCTTGAATATCTTTAATATCCTTAGAGTTATTTGCAGATTTGTAGCTTTAACTCGCAAGCAACGCCGCCTTAGGCTTAGGTCTGCCCCCCCCCCCCGTCCGGCCGCCGGCCATTGGACAGTCCAAGTTCCCACCGACCAATCAGAGGGATCAAGATCCCCCCCCTCCCCCCCACCCCCGTCCGGCCGCCGGCCAATCAGAGGGATCAAGAGGTCCTGGCGCTGGGGGGGGCGGGTAACCTCCGGGAACTACGTCCATCTTCCATAAACGACCATGATTCTATTCAACTTATCGAGTAATTTTCAAGGGACCGGGAAAATATGTAGATAAAACGATGATTTTGTAATGTAGAAAATTAGGAAAGACAAAATTCAGGATGACACGGCACACAGGGACCGGGAAAAAATAATCACTTTATCGAGAGATTCACGACCATGATTTTATTCAACTTATCGAATATCTTTCAAGGGACCGGGAAAAAATGTTCACTAGATAAAACGACGATTTTGTAATGTAGAAAATTATGGAAGACAAAATTCAGGATGACACGGCACACAGGGACCGGGAAAAAATGTTCACTTTATCGAGAGATTCAAATTTACGAGTTTCAAATTATCAAAATATATCTTTTTTTTTATAAGTTTGTAGAGAATTGTTTTAACAAATGTTCGTTAGACAAACATTCACTCGGGTAAAACCCGGGCGAAGCTGGGCACATCCGCTAGTATTTGTTACACCTGATCATCATTTCATTAAATACAAAATGCTATGTTGTTTATAAATTTAGTTATTTAAATAATTTGTATTCTTAAATTTAATTATAAAAACATTGTAAATATATATATGTAAATTCTTGTGTAAAAATTATTTAATAATAGAGAATTTGCATATGTCTTGTTAGTTAGTTAGAAAGTATTTTTTGTTCATTAAAAAGAAAGAAAATCTTTGAAAGAGGTATGTGTGCCATCTGTCCATCCTTCCACCCAACATAGGTTATGGGCCAACTAGCAAGCTTTTAGCTGTTTACTATAGCAACTTAAGAAGAAAAAAAAAAAAGAATTGGCTAAACTTTTGGGGCCGTATTAAAAGTTTGAAAATGACTGATACAAGTTTCACTTTTCCTAAGCTGAATGCTTTTAACTATAATATATGGAAGGTGGATATGAAGGTCCTTCTGATCGATAGAGGAAGCTGGGATTTTATCATTGAAGATGAACCTGATCTTCCAGCTGAGGCAACAGCCAAAGATATTAGAGAATTTAAATGGAGGAAGGATAGGGCTTTCACTACAATTTACCAAGGTGTAGAGAGAAAATACCAAACCTTGATTGCTAATGCTTCTGATGGAAAAGAAGCTTGGTATATACTAAAGCAGAATTTTGAGCCAAATTCAAGAGCCAGACTGGCTGGTTTGATTGATGAATTTTATGAATTGAAATTTGATCCTGATGAAGAAACTATTGGAATATTTATTAAAAGAGTCCAAGAGAAAAAACAACTTATTAAAGAAGCAGGTTTTGATCTACCTGAAGTACTTGTGTGTTTTCAGTTAATAAGGAAATTGCCTCAAGATTATGATGGCATTGTCCAAGTTCTATACAGACTAGAAGAAAAACAATTTAATGTTGAAAACATTGAAGCCCACTTAATAACTGAATCGGGAAGAGTTCAACAAAAGAAAAAAGATGATGGACTTGATATTGTGGCAAATGCTTATCAAACAAAAACTCCCAGGATGTACCAAGGAATTAAAAAGAAAAATTATTTTTCTGCAAAAGCACAGTATAGCAGTGGTAGCATGCTGGAGCCAACAGTGCATCCAAGAACAGCAAGAACCTATAATATAAGGAATTGCTCCTTCTGTGGGAAAACTGACCATCTTATAAAAGACTGTTTTCTTAGAAACAAAAACTCTCAAGGCCAACACTACAGAAAGGATCAGAACTACAGGGGAAAATCTTCTGCATTTCATTCAGAAATTCTAAGCTTCCACCACATTAGTGAAAGAGCAAGTGATCCAACTAGTGAATTGGGAGAAGGGCTGATAGACAGCGCAGCTACATCTCATTTTTGTAAAGAAAAGGATTGGTTTGTGAACTACCAGGATATCCCCCCGATGGACGCTTTGATTGGAGATGTCGACTGCAAGTCAACAATCTTAGGTAAGGGAGATATTAACTTTGTTTTAAGAGATATAAATAACACATTTGTAGAGGTAACTCTACTTAATGTTTTATATGCACCAAACATGAGAAGGAATCTCATTAGTGGATCATGCATAGACATAGCAGGAAATAAGATAATATGGAAAAATGGTAAAATGACAATCTTTAAAAATAATGGGGAATATTTATTTACAGCAAGACTAGTAGATAAGCTATATATTGTAAATGGATACCCTAATAGAGCCAAAGCTCAAAATTATTCAATTTCTCATAACTCAAATCTTAATCTTCTCCATAAAAGATTTTGTCATATTAATTCAGAAATACTTTATTCTATGAGTAAAAAGAATACTGTCAAAGGATTAGAAAAAGTTCAGGGTAATCCAACCACATGTGATGTATGTAAAGTAGCTAAGATTACCAGATCATCATTTAAATTTAGCTATACAATTCTGACTAGAAAACCTTTAGAAAAAGTGCATATGGATATATGGGGTCCTGCACCAGTAAGATCACTTGGTGGCAGTAGATATTTTCTTTCTATCATAGATGACTACTCTAGAAAGGTTAATGTTTATTTCCTAAAAGAAAAGTCAGAAGTCTTTAACTATTTTAAGCAATACTTGCATGAGTCTGAGAGAGCATTAAATGCCAAATTAAAATGTATTAGGACAGATAACGGATTAGAATTCTGTAACAAAGAATTTGAAAATTTTCTAGTAAATTTGGGTATTAAAATAGAAAGAACATCAACTTATAGTCCTGAACAAAATGGAATAGCTGAAAGGTTTAATCGAACTGCTATTGAAGGTGTTCGAGCAATGCTTTTAGATAGTGGGTTACAACCCAGATTCTGGGCAGAAGCCCTAAATACCTTTGTATACACCAAAAACAGATGTGAACATGCCCTAACAAAAGGAGTAAGTCCAATGGAATTATGGTCAGGACATAAACCATCTGTAAGACATTTTAAAATTTTTGGCTCATTGGCTTATGTACATGTCCCTAAAATAAAAAGAAATAAGTTACAACCTAAGGCCAATTCAGGCATAATGGTAGGTTATGCAACCAAAACAAAAGGTTATAGAATCTGGTTGCCAGCAGATAGAAAAGTAATAGAAACCATTCATGTATTTATTGATGAAGCTAAGAAGGGTGTGGATACTTTGTTTGGTACTGCTTCTAGAGTACAATATGTTTTTTACCCACAGGATGATAACTACCCTTATGAAAATAATGATAGTGATAACCATAATTTACATACACTTACACCAATAGACTTAACTCAATGGAAAAGACTAGAGGTACCTAGAAGGACAGGATCAAGAGTAGACATATACTATTACCCCCCTTCTGGTGATCAAAAATTGAGATCATTAAATGATGTACAAAAATATTGTGAAACACAAAAGCTTGAATTCAATTCTGAAATGTTTTCATTTAGACCACAAAAACCAGATATAAGTGAGGAAAATGAAGTTAAAATAGAAACAAATTGTTTAGAAGATGATTTGTACGAAAGTGTTTTCCATGAGGAAATCTATAATGTAGAACTTCCTAAAAACTTTAATGATGTACAACAATCACAGGAAAAAAGAAATTGGATTAAGGCAATGGAAGATGAACTTGAGGTGATGAAAGATAGGAAAGTATGGAAATTAGTAGATCCCCCACCTCAAGGTGTGAAAATATTAGGTAATAAATGGGTATATAGCGTAAAAAGGGATGATAAAAATAATATAAAAAGATATAAAGCTAGGCTTGTAGCACAAGGTTATAGACAGAAATATGGAATAGATTACACTGACATTTTTTCACCAGTTGTAAATTTTTCAATAATTAGATTCCTATTTATAATATTAGTATCTTTGCTAAAATGGAAGCATGTCCAGTTAGATGTTAAATCAGCCTATCTTTATGGAAATTTGAAGGAAAAAATTTACATGCAACAACCTGATGGATTCAAACTAAAAGGTAGTGAAGATAAAGTTTGTCTTTTAGAAAAGACTATTTATGGGTTACATCAGAGTGGAAGAGAATGGAATAAAGAATTGAATTCAATTTTGAATTCAATAGGATTTGAGACCATTAAATGGTGCAACTGTGTATACAAAATGAATAATAGTGTTATCTTGATAGTATATGTTGATGATATCTTGTTATTTGGAATAGAAACATCTGTAATTGGAAAAACTATTCAAATTATTAAAGAAAAGTTAGATATAGAGGAATTAGGAAAGGTCAAATATCTGTTAGGAGTTAACTTTGAAAATACAGACAAGGGCATATACTTACATCAAGAAACATATATAAACAGACTTATAACTAGTTTTACAGATTTACCTAAGACATTGGTAAATTTACCTTTTAAAACAGGGTGCTGGTTACCACCAAAAATTAAGGAAGATGAAATTATTGAGACTGAACTCATGAGAAAATACCCATATAGATCAATAATAGGTTGTTTATCTTTCCTTGCAGACAGAAGCCGACCAGATATTTCTTTTTCAGTAAACACAATGGCTCAATTCTGTAATGGATACACATATCAACATTGGAAAATCGTTGTAGATTTAATGAATTATGTCTTTAGGACAAAACATTATAAAATAAATCTAACAAATGTTAATAGAGGCATCTTAAATGCATATTCTGATGCAAACTGGGGAAGTCATTTGACCAATAGACACTCTACAAGTGGATACATACTATATCTAGACGATACCCCATTTACATGGAAATCGAGAAAACAAAAGTGTATTGCATTAAGTTCTATGGAATCCGAATTTATAGCCTTAACTGAAAGTGTAAAAGAAACAATATGGTATTTTAATATATTAAAAGAAATAGATGTACTACCTAATGTGGGAAAACCTATTCAATTTTGTGACAATCAGTCAGCTATATATTTCTGTAAGAATAGTGTAGAAAATATAAAAACCAAGCATATTGATATCAGACTACAATTCATTCGAAAACTTGTTGAGGAGGAAGCATTCACTTTAAAATTTGTTAATAGTAATTTAAACTTAGCTGACTTCCTAACTAAACCTTTATCCAAAGAGAAACTAAGTCGTTTCATAGAGAAACTGTTTTGGAGATGAACTATCTACAAATTAATTCAAGATTCATCTTCAGACAAGATTGGACCCGAAGCAGGAGGGAGTGTGAAGTCCACTACTTGTACAAGTCGACAAGGGACTCTGCATCATCTGTAAATTCCTTCACTGTGTTGTCCTATCTGTCTCATCCTATCGCTTTATAATTTTGTGTAAATATAGCTATCATGTTGTTAATCATGGGAAATGATGGTCATGGGGCCGATTGTTACACCTGATCATCATTTCATTAAATACAAAATGCTATGTTGTTTATAAATTTAGTTATTTAAATAATTTGTATTCTTAAATTTAATTATAAAAACATTGTAAATATATATATGTAAATTCTTGTGTAAAAATTATTTAATAATAGAGAATTTGCATATGTCTTGTTAGTTAGTTAGAAAGTATTTTTTGTTCATTAAAAAGAAAGAAAATCTTTGAAAGAGGTATGTGTGCCATCTGTCCATCCTTCCACCCAACAGTATTTTTATACAAATTGTTATTTACTTACTTTTTAAATACAGTAGAACCTCCCTTTAGCAGACACCTCTCCACAAAGGACAGTTTTCATTTGCAAAATTACCATTTTTACAATTTATAAATTCTCTAGTAAGAGGACACCTCTCCCTAAAGGACACTTTGGCTCTGCTATTAGGTGTCCTTCACAGGGAGGTTCTACCGTACATACGATAAAATAAAAAGTTACACAAGAAAACTTAGCCCTAGAAACATTATTTATTTTATGAAATTATAAATCAAGGAAGAACGGATAAAATATAATAATGTTGTTACTGAACTGCCTACATGGTTCATTTTTTTGGTTTTGGTTTCATTTTGTCAGAGATGACAAAACACGTCCCAGTTTCAGGCAATTTTCAATAAAGAACTTTGGGCATTCTGGAAGACCTCACCCCAATGATGGAATATTAGATGAAAAGGTTTGGTTCATCTACATTTTATAACATCACAATGTTAACAGTAGTCGCTTTTGATGATTTATATGAAAAGAAATATTTGTGTCAAAAATGTAAATAATCTATTCGATAGATAGCGCTTGAATATTTAATTTGTTGCTCATGAGAATTTAGTTCTTAATTGTTGAAATATAAAAAAAAAACTAATACAGTAGAACCTCTCTGTAAAGGACACCAGAGAGGTGTCCTCTTACCAGAGAGTTGTTAAATAGTAAAAATGGTAATTTTTTCAATGAAAACTGTCCTTTATAGAGAGGTGTCTTCTAGTGTAAGTGTCCTCTCACAGAGGTTTTACTGTACTGCTATTATATAATATTTTCTTCTTTTCCTTGTTTCTCTCTCTTATGTAAATCAGGTAGCGATGACTTGTTATATCCTGACAACTTATAGGAGGGAAAGTGTGGAGAGAGAAGTATTAAATAAGCGTGTAAATAGGTAAACAACATTCATCCAATAGAATGGCCCAGGTGTCATCGTGGGAGTAGTGTGAGTCACAGCAGCAGTCAAGGTGAAACCAATTGTGGGACTTCCTCTTGTCAGCTCCTGCCGTGAGTGTTGTTCCCCCTGTAGTTTGGCTTCTTCCTCTTGTTTACATATCAACACCACCACCTTCTTCTCTTGAGGGTTTTGTTTGTTTTATCTTTTTATTGGAACTTCACTCTTCTTTTTACCTCTTGTTTACATATCAACACCACCTTCTTGTCTTGAACGTTTTGTTTGTTTCCCCTTTTTATTGGAACCTCACTCTTCTCTTTACCTCTTGTTTTCATATCAACACCACCTTCTTCTCTTGAGGGTTTTGTTTGTTTCCCCTTTTTATTGGAACCTCACTCTTCTCTTTACCTCTTGTTTACATATCAGCACCACCTTCTTCTCTTGAACGTTTTGTTTGTTTCCCCTTTTTATTGGAACCTTGCTCTTCTCTTTACCTCTTGTTTACATATCAACACCACCTTCTTGTCTTGAACGTTTTGTTTGTTTCCCCTTTTTATTGGAACCTCACTCTTCTCTTTACCTCTTGTTTACATATCAACACCACCTTCTTGTCTTGAACGTTTTGTTTGTTTGCCCTTTTTATTGGAACCTCACTCTTCTCTTTACCTCTTGTTTACATATCAGCACCACCTTCTTCTCTTGAACGTTTTGTTTGTTTCCCCCTTTTTATTGGAACCTCACTCATCTCTTTACCTCTTGTTTTCATTATCATTGATGTGATTCCCTGTAGTTTGTTCCTATTTCACATAGCTGGCGTTCTTCTCTTGTTTGCCCTGACATTACTGCAAGCAGGTTCTCCGGCAAACTACCTACCAACGTCAATAGATTCCTTTCAATTAATTTAAATCTCCTGGATATTAAACAAATTCTACAGGTTTCTGGAGATGTGTTTATTTTATCTTTATTAAATGTAATCTTAAGCTTTCAGGCATCTCTGCCCTCCTACAGTAGTATATAGAAACATATAAAACATGTCTCTATGTACTCCTGTAGAAGGACAGAGATGCCTGAAAGCTCAAGATTACATTTAATAAAGATAAAGGAACTCATCTCCAGAAACCTGTACCATTTGTTTGAATAGGTTCCTTTATTGAAAGAACTAGGCAGCCCACACTGTAGTTGGTGTGACAGCCTCTCCCCAACACCATTTGACTAGTACTGTAAGAATTCTGCCAGCAGCTAGCTATTAGATTCCTTTCTTCAGCCTGAGAAAGACAATAGAGAAATAGGTGTATGATACACAGAGGGGAACTCACAACCTACAAGCACTTCAGATCAAAAATAAAATTCCAGTGCAGCTACTAAAACATAGCTGAACAATTAAAACATTCTCTTTACCTGGTTACCACTCCTTACTGGGAATCTAAACTTGAGTGGATCCTCCTAATATCTATAAAGACAAACCTGGTGTAGTCATTTCTCTACTAAGGCATCCGCAGTCAACACCTCCAAGTAGTTTTCTTGTTGAATTAAAATCTGTGTCAATGTGCATATTACCATGTGTTCTGTCAGAGATTGAATCTTATTAGACGCTATTTATTGTAAACTGAGTGGAGGTGGTGGTGTCTTGTCCATATGGAAGGGGGGTGCCATTGCCCCATTAGTCAGCCACATTTCAAAGTTCCCTGTAGGCCTTCATGGTTACTGTAGCGGCTCAGGACTCACAAAGTGCTGCTTCTCCTGCCTGCCACGTAGAGGAGGGGTTGGACTTCTGGGCCCTGTGTAAACTGAGTAATTTGTGGATTTACCTTGAAATTGGATAAACTGTGGTTGCTTAACCCTCCCCTTTACCCTGGTAAAATCTGGGGTCAAATGTACTACCATGATCAACCTAGAATCCTGACACCTGTCAAACAATGGTGACACTTCTGGTACCATAATGTTATCCACAACTTACTTTATTCCAACAAGGTAATAAGCCCAAATATAAATAAATAAATAGTGTGTGACATTGTTACCGAAATCTCACACACTATTTATTTATTTGTATTCAAATTCGTGGGTCTTATCAACTTTTTTTTTTTGTTGTTATCTTTCATCAATTTTGCTTCTATCAGCTGTCAGAATGATGATAGAACAGAAAATATAAGGATCAAGAGGCATCATAAAATGAAAACTCCTTTAGAGTTGGTTGAATATCAATTCATTGCTTTTGATCATTATTCTAAGACATTTTGTTGACAATACTTAAGGGAGTCTTTTTTTTTTTTTTCATTAAGCTAAATAATATGTCTTCCCAAGGGAACAAATGTCTTTGATTTCCAGACTTAAGTCTGGTCATCTATGGACAATGAATTTCCCGAATGATTGCAAGGGTTTCCCATTATGTAGTAAGTACAATTCTCAACCTACAACCCCAAACCACATTATCATCCGCAGCAGACAAAGTCTCAAGCTCTACAGGCCTGATACCCTGATATGATTAAGTGGAGATAAGAAAGAAAGAAAGATGAGCTAAATAAAAAGAGATGATGTGCATTGCTTGTCCTTCTTAAAATCTTAGGGAATATTCAATAGCAATTCTCAATCAGGGATTGCTTGTGTGTTGAATTATAGCCTGTTTAAATAGGCTTGTTAGGGATTTGAAAAACGGTTGAATTATAAGTAAAAAAATAGAACAAATGTGAAATTGTACTGGGATAAGGTAAATAAATTAAGAAAAAGACATCTCCTTATCATGCAACTGAAAGTTACTGATGGCTTGCACCATTTATCGAAATAAATATCAACTATTCCGATAGATAGTGCAAGCCATCAGCAACTTTCAATTGCATGATAAGGAGATGCCTTTTTCTTAACTTGAATTAAGGGTGTTGAGATAAAGAAGCTATACCGTAGTAACAAGGCTAAATATAGGGCAGTTTGGTAGCAACCTTGTTACTACAATTAGACCAGATGGAACAATGGCTTCTTCAGGCTCCTCGCCATAATTTGTTTGGAATTGAAGTGGTCACACATATCAATCCCCCTCTCTTAACTCCGCAACTAATGTGCTGCGGTGTATGCTGAGCAAATGCTAAACAAATACTAAGATAAAAAACTTTCATTAATTTCAATATAACTTCTTCAACTCAACATCCCAAGGGATCAGAATTAAAAGGAATAAAGAAATTTGAATGTATATACAGTTAAACCTATCTATAGCGCCCCCTCTAAATAGCGCCTTCCTCTCTATGCCGCCCGATTTTAAATACATAGTACGATGCGATTTACATTAAAAGTGACCTGTCTATATCACCCCCTCTCTATAGCACCCTATTTTGGTGAGTCCCAAGAGGGGGTGCTATAGACAGGTTTAACTGTATGTGATTTTGGTACATCGAGCTCAAGACAGAGATGGCTGACATCGTGTTTGGGATGTAATACGTACAGTGGGCCACAACGTTCGATAACGAATAAAATGATCTTGAATGTGATTTGAAGTATGTTAAATTAAGTTAAATAGCTGATCGAGATTTGTGTGAAAATCTGTCAAAGTCATTTAAAGAGGTTATATACTGTATGATTCTTTTCAACTTTTTATTATTTCATTTCTATCTCTATAAACGAAATGCTAAATTGATGTTTGTTATTCCTTTCCACCAAAATTATAGAATCAATCATTGAGACATTCCACATGAAGGTGGGTAGCTGAAGATATACAGTAGAACCTCCTTGAGAGGACACCTCTCTACAAAGGACCAGTTTTCATCTCCAATTTTACCATTTTCTACTGTCCTAAAAGCTTATGTCGTCCATAGTTTGCTTGAATACCATTTCTGAGATTTCACCGTTGAGTGCAGCGTAAATAAGCATATCGTCCAATATAGTATTAGAGCTCAAAGAAGCGGTCTGGTAGATTAAATTGGTGAAACCACAGGTTCACTCCTGATGAGCCAAGCCTTCACAATATTTTTTCATCACTGTAAGGACAGTAGAAGTTTGTTTTGTGTGTAAAAAAACATTCATTCTTAAATGCTTTCATTTGCTATATATAGATGGTGTGTTTGTGCCTTATATTAATTACCATTTTTATACTATTTAGATGCTTTCCTGTAAGAGGACACTTCTCTCTACAAAGGGCCTTGGTGTTCTTTAGAGTAACGTTCTACCATAGTTTAATACATATACAGTAGAACCTCCCTTAAGCGGACTCACGCTAAAGGACACCTCCCTACAAAGGACAGTTTTCATTTGTAAAATTACCATTTTTTCTATTTAACAACTCTTCGGTAAGAGGACAGCTCTCCCTAAAGGACACTTTAGCTCTGTAATTAGGTGTTGTCTTTTATAGGGAGGTTCTACTGTATAAATACATTTGTTGCTAATATTTGTTGCAATTTTATTTTAAATTGTGCCTACCTAAAATATCTATAAAGTTGTAATTATAATAAAAATAATAATAAATAGATTCTTAAAATAATATAAAAACATCAGCAGGGTTATAGAACTACCAACTTTTTTCCCACAAACTAGGATAGGACTTGTTTAAACTATTGTAAAATAAATTTAGGAGACTTATAACTAACAGGAAGCGGACTTTGCTTTTGTAGTTTCACATAAACACATGTACAAATGGGGGAAGTGTTTATATTTCTACACTTGCTTCCTCCATCTCTATCTTTGATAGTTTTGCAATGCAGGATGTACAACTTCCCTTTATAGCCCACTGCTGATATTTCAATACAAGGTACTACTTGGTTGATTGCGGATCTTGGATCTAAAGTGAAACTTCTGCTCACTTCATCCCCTAGGTCTTTTTGATCTTCATGGCCAAACATATGGTTGATAGTTTCAATTTGAAATATAGATTGCAAACATGGTAACAAGATCGCATCTAAAATATAAATAATTATTTAGATCCAGTAGAACACCTCTCTGTAAAGGACACCTATTTGTAAAGCCAAAGTGTTCTTTAGAGAGAGGTGTCCTCTTATCAGAGAGTTGCAAAATATTAAAAATGGTAATTTTGCAAATGAAAACTGACCTTTGTAGAAAGGTGTCCTTTAGCCTGAGTGTCCTCTCATGGAGGTTCTACTGTATTATGTGTTTTTTTTATTATCATATGTTTTTAATCTCTCCATATCCTCTAATACAGTAATAGAACATCTCTCTGTAAAGGATACCAACTTGCAGAGCTAAACTGTCCTTTAGAGAGAAGTATCCTGTTACCAGAGAGCTGCCCTTTGGTGAAAATGGTAATTTTAGCGGTGAGAAGTGTTCTTTATAGAGAGAAAGAGGTATCCTCTAGCAAGAGTGTCCTCTCATGGAGGTTCTACTGTATTAAAGTATCAACATAAAAATATATATATATTGCATAAATGATCAGGCACAATTTGGATTATAGATTATAAACGCAAGGTAAATAAGACCATATCTAAATAAATAAATAGTGTGTGACATTTCGGTAACAGCGTTGTTACCATCTTCAGACAAAAGTACTGAATGAGAAAAAAAAATATCACAGCATGTTTTAAATAGGTACTGTTATCAAGTGTGTAACACAAGTGTTTACACACTTGATAACAGAACATTTTTAAAACATGTTGTGATATTTTTCTCATTCAGTTGTCAACACTTGTGTTACACACTTGATAACAGTACCTATTTAAAACATGCTGTGATATTTTTTCTCATTCATTACTTTTGTCTGAAGATGGTAACAACACTGTTACACCGAAAAGTAATTGTGTTACACACTTGATAACAGTAACTATTTAAAACATGCTGTGATTTTTTTTCTCATTCATTACTTTTGTCTGAAGATGGTAACAACACTGTTACACCGAAAAGTAATTGTGTTACACACTTGATAACAGTAACTATTTAAAACATGTTGTGATTTTTTATCTCATTCATTACTTTTGTCTGAAGATGGTAACAACACTGTTACACCGAAAAGTAATTGTGTTACACACTTGATAACGGTAACTATTTAAAACATGCTGTGATTTTTTATCTCATTCATTACTTTTGTCTGAAGATGATTACAACGCTGTTAAAAATTGAAATGTCACACACTATTTATTTATTTATTTAGATTTGTGGTCTTATTACCTTGTGTTCATATTGCATAAAATTATTTTTAATAATAATTTTTCAAATACAGTTAAAGAATCTCTCTGAGGACATGGCACATGTTTGTGTGTTGATCCACTGGACATGAAATTGATAATCACTAGAGTCTTTCATATTTTAAAGGGGGAAAAAGAAAAACATTTGTGGTAAATAGTTTAGAATTTTGAATACAGATGGAGATCATGTATTTTGCGTACGTGCGCAATTTAATCATACTCTTTGAAACACAAGGTAACAAGACCAAATCCATATTAATAAATTGTGTATGGATTTCCAGTAACAGCATTGTTACCATTATCAAACAAAAGTACTGAATGTACTTTTTTTTTCACTACTTTCATTTCAGTACTTTTGTATGATGATGGTAACAATGCTGTTACAGAAATGTCACACACAATTTACTTATTTGGATTTGGTCTTATTACCTTATGTTAATGAATTTTTTTTTTTTTCGCTTAAAAAAAACTACCGGGCTGTGCTTTTATTTTTTACAAATTTGAGGGGTCTGAGGACCAAAAAAAGGAAGAGAAACGCAGTCCTAACACACACTGTTTATTCTTAAAACTTGAAGGACAGTCTATTTATGTCCTCCACCTTCAAAATTTGTAATAAAATGGATGTAAATGTGTCCTTTGGGCTTTTGCCAACAAGGTCTTTGAATGCACACACACCTACATATATATTAGGAAGTGTTATTTGGCTGACCTCTCAGTTGGCCCGGCAGTATCTATGACTCATAGGTCATGTGGTCATCTTGTTTTCTCTCTTTGATTGTCTCCAATTTGTTTGTTCATCTCTCTTTTACACACTCTTTAAATGGATATCTTAAGTGCAGCTGAACACCTCACTATAACAACATTACTTGGGACCAAGAATTTATTTGGTTATAATTTGTTTATCAAAATTCGAAACCATTATAGATGCGTATGATTCTTTTTAAAAATAAATAATTTCTAATAAATAAATAAAAAATAATCATACGCGTCTATCATGGTTTCGAATTTTGATAACAGATGGTGCTGCTAATGCATCATAATATAATTTGGTTATATTGGAGCTTAAAACTTGGGACTTTAGAATTGTGATGTTTTCTCTCTGGGTTCTAAACTGCCTGAAGTATAGGATCTCCATCTATGTTTCCTTCCTGTGATGAATCTGTATAAGACCGATGGTCTTAATGTGTGTGTTTTCTCTTATATATTTACAGGAATCTATATAGTAAAACCCCGATAAAATGAACCTAGGATATAGCGAACCTTCCCTTATAACAAACTTATAATTTATCCCTTATAATTCCCATTTATATTTCATAATACAGTAAACTATAGCTATAACACAAACCATGGCTATAATGAACCACAAGTTCAGTCCCGTTGGGGTTGGTTATAGAGGGCTTGTTTTACTGTATATAAAATGGAGAGCAGGGGAATATATATACCTATAACCTCTATGTATGTATTACAGTAGAACCTCCCTGTAAAGGATACCTAATTGCAGAGCCAAAGTGTCCTTTAGGGAGAGATGTCCTCTTACCGGAGAGTTGCTAAATAGAAAAAATTGTAATTTTGCAAAAGAAAACTGACCTTTGTGGAGAGGTGTCTGCTAAAGGGAGGTTCTACTGTATATAAAAATACTTAAAGCTCTACATAATAAGACCAAGTAAATAAATAGTGTGTGATGATTCAGTAACCCCCATTGTTACTGAACTGTCACATACTATTTATTTAGATTACCTTATCATAACTCTATATGTACTTACTTCATATTTAATTTTGTAAATTCAAATATCTCTTATTTTTTATGCAAATTTTCTGTGTCTCTCGGGCTGAAAGTATTAATTGATTATGATGGTTATAACCATGTTGTAAAAAAGGCTGCTATAACAAGGTTTCTCGCCAAGTCCAATTCTGGCTCTACCATTAATAATCCTGAACAATCAGGACACATGTGCTTTCATTAATACAAATGTTTATAATTTTCAAACACAAGGTAATAAGACCAAATCCAAATAAATAAATAATGTGTGATGTTTTGGTGACAGAATTGTTACCAAAATGTCACACATTATTTATTTGGATTTGGTCTTATTACCATGTGTTTATAATCTATAATGCAAATTGTGCCTTATCACTTTCAAACACAAAAATTTATTTTGTTTTTAAAAAGATGAATCAATTTGGAAGTGGGGTCCATTGGATCCTCTACTGAGTGTATTGTTGTGTAACAAGGAATGTTATCTTATTGTTTGATTAAAAAAAATGTATTCTATTCTTTATTAATCTGTTGTAGACCACAGAAATGAATGGGTGTACTTTGACTTAGTCACCCATCTATATTTTTTGGGGAATACTTTTTTTTGAGAGAGAAAAGATAAAAGACAGATGTCTGTAAGAGAATCAAGACCCATAAACCAACTCCAAGTCAAGCTGGATGTATACCCTACTCTACCTGAGGTCCTAATGGACCCCACACCAAATAAAACCTTCATCTTGATTCCTCCAGATGTCTCTCAACAACATCTTTCAATGCCAGTTACAAGAAAGTAAGACCTAATCCAATGTATTATTGGATTAGGTCTTATTTTCTTGTATTATAATCTTTAATCCAAATTGTGCTTTATCATCCTCTCAATGCCAGATTGATGATTGACCACATGTTGTACAGGCAGGATGGGGGCTGCACTCCTGCTGCCACTGGTGGTCTCCCTGGTCCCCCTGGTGGTGGTGGTGGTGCTGTGCACCTGCCATCGCCATCGCAAGCAAGCCCATGACAAGTGAGTTAGCTCCACACCCACTCACACCTATATTTATTTATATATATATATGTCGTGGCTAAATGAAGAGGCGCAGCCGTTATGCCTAGCGAACAGCGCGCGCCGCGATGTCTGCCACTTTATTTTTTGTACCGCCTTTTATACATGGATGAATTTACATATTTACATTTTAACGCAAGCGTAACATATTTACATACTTATTTTGACGAGAATAAATTGTATCTCTTGGCATTAACTATACAAATTATGACATATATATACAGTTAAACCTGTCTATAGCGTCCCCCTCTCTATAGCGCCCGATTTTAAATATGTAGTACAATGCGATTTACATTAAAAGTGACCTGTCTATAGCACCCCCTCTCTATAGCACCCTATTTTGGTGAGTCTCAAGAGGGGGCGCTATAGACAGGTTTAACTGTATATATATTATAGGCTACCCTAATATGTTTGAGTGTAGATAAGGAAGAAGAAGAAGATAGGCCCTCCCCCACTAGGTACATATATATGTACATAGAGGGGCACCTCTCCCATTAATTATGCATCAGAATGGTGCATTATTTTAATCATCCAAATGAAAAAGCCTCACTAGTGGTGATTAAGAATCAGCCACAACACCAGTTTGGGCAAATTCATACAAAAAGTCAACCTGCATACCATGGTTTTGGGCTTTGGCTCTCATCAGTACAGGGCTGACTTTGATTTCATAACCTCCAACGTGAGGGATTATCAAATTAGTCAAATAAACCAAAGAGTGAGGAAGTTGTACCTTTTAACATGTATATCGGGATTTAGAAAATAACTCTGAAAGATATTACCATGACCTTTATTGAAGACACACAAAATAACAAAGTGTGAACAAAATTGCCTCCGTTTCCTTAAAAAAAATGATAACCAGGAACATCAAAAACTTTCCTCTTCCCTAAGTTTTGTCCATGGGTCACAATGCAATCATCATGTGCACACAGACTAAATAAAGTTGTATGATATAACTGTGTCACTAATTCAAATTTTGTAACTTTCCTCAATAAAGATATTTTAAAAACTGACCAAACACTAAATATAAATATTAAAATTTCATCATGAATAGAGACTAAATATAAATGTTTGATAGATATGGATAGATAGAATGTGGATGTGTGTGATGAGTTCATTATGACAGAAACTGCGTAGAAGACTGTGATTCCGAAATGGAAAGTTATTGTTTGAATTTCTCACAACACTTGACATACACGTTGTATCTCGACTTGAGGGTCGTAATCTTTCCTTTGAGCTTATCTCTTAAGAGTCTTGCATCATCGGCCACTACTTTTCATTTCACTCACAGTTTTGGCTCTCAGCCAAGTTAACTTTCATTCTGTGGATTTTTTAGTATTAGGTTTTGTTACCAACACAACTCTTCCAGTTTATTCTACCACAGATATCTCCCCAGATTGCCATTTTATTAAATACAGACGGCATATTTTGGTATATTGGAGCTTTTAATCATAAGTAGCCAGACCAATTAAAGTGTATGGTGAGGTTTTGACCTCACTGTTGCTACAATCAAATATCTTTCAGAGTTGATAAAGCACAATTTGGATTATAGATTATAATACAAGAAAATAAGACCTAATCCAAATAATTTAATAATGTGTGACGTTTCAGCAACAGCATTGTCACCATCATCAGACAAAATAATAATTTAAAAAAATGCTGCCATTTTTTAAAAATTATTTTGTCTGATGATGGTGACAATGCTGTTGCTGAAACGTCACACATTATTGATAGCGCGCAATTTGGATTATAGATTATAAACACAAAGTAATAAGACCAAATCCAAATAAATAAATAGTATGTGACGTTTCGGTAACAGCATTGTTACCGAAACGTCACACACTATTTTTTTTTTTGGATTTGGTCTTATTACTTTGTGCCACACATTATTAAATTATTTGGATTAGGTCTTATTTTCTTGTATCTTTCAGAGTTATTGTCTGAATCCCTATATACATGCTGAAAGGTACAGCTTCCATGTCCATGAGTGTAGCTAAAGTTTTCTGCTCCATGAATCACCTATCTGTGGGGAGGATCTACAGTGGGTTTATATATATAATCTCTCTATACACATTGCTTCATCTCTCTTATCTTCCGGCCGGCCCACCTCTCTATCTTCTTATCTCTCTACCATATTGTGGAGAGACATATACATAGCATCAAACAACACTGACAAGATTTAGAACATGGCATCCAAAGCTATTAAAGATATAAGATAACAACAAAATCTACTCCACTTGCACAAAATGTAACTTGGGACCTTCAGCTCCAGAACACATTTTGGATGTACACATTTTAGATGTACTAAACAGGACCTTTGGGACAGGCAGCTGCTTATCACCAAACAGCTCGAGGAGCATGGGTTCATGGAATTTGTATAATCTTTGCACAAGAGGATAAGAAACAACAACAAAACAATATAGATGATAAGGCACAATTTGGATTATAGATTATAAACAAGGTAATAAGACCAAATCCAAATAAATAAATAGTGTGTGACGTTTCGGTAACAGTGTTGTTACCATCTTCAGACAAAAGTACTGAATGAGAAATTTTACCAATTTCACCAAACCATGCTGTGGTAAAATTTCTCATTCAGTACTTTTGTCTGAAGATGGTAACAACGCTGTTACTGAAATGTCACACACTATTTATTTATTTGGATTTGGTCTTATTACCTTGTTTAAAACATTATGGAGAGAGATATTTGATGACATAACTTGCTGTTTTGATCACTGCACTTGCTAGAATGGTTATATTGGAGCAGTTTGTAACTCTCTGGGGATATACTGAGTGAAACTTCTCTTTAATGATTGAGTTATAAATTCAAACTGTGTTGCACATAATATTTTTTCCATCTCTTTAAATGAAACCTAAGGTAACAAGACCAAATCTCCCAATTAATAAATTGCCTGTGACATTTTGATAACAATGCTCTTACTGAAACATCCCACAAAATTTATTAATTTAGATTTGTTACCTCATGTTTCTAATCTAAAACCCCAATTGTACCTTATGACATTTTAGTAATTGGAATTGGTTTTTTGCCTTTCGTTATTAGTACCAATTGATGAGATTGACTGGATAGGTAAGATAAAGTTTGATCTTGTTGCTTTCCCCCTACTCTATTATACTCATGGACAAAACTTACGGAAGTGGAAAGTCCTTGATTCGTTGGTCATTTTTTTTTTTTAAAGAGACAAAGGCAATTTTGTTGACATTTGGTTATCTCGTGTAACTTCAATAAAGGTCACTGTGTATCAACTATCTTTCAGAGTTATTGTCTGAATCTCGATATACATGCTAAAAGATAAAACTTTCTTAAGTTTTGTTAATGAGTGTATATGCTATGCCTTCATGTGTGGGTGAAGTCTGGGGACTGGAGAGTAGTAGTCCGATTGGATAAACTGCAATGTTAGAAAGCACAAGGTAATAAGACCAAATCCAAATAAATAAATAGTGTGTGACATTTCAGTAACAGCGTTGTTACCATCTTCAGACAAAAGTACTGAACTATTACCTTGTGCTTATAATCTATAATCCAAATTGTGCCTTATCTGCAATGTTAGTATTTCTCCTGGTTTACAACCAAAGTCAATCTTTCACCGATGCCTTCACTCACAACACTGCTGTGCAGTCTGAGTCTGAAGGAGCGAGCCCTGCCGGCCATTCCGCCTCAGCCCCCGCTACGGCAGGACTCCAACGAGACCACAGACACCACCACGCCTGAAAGCACCTATGCCGTGGTGATGAAACCCACCCCCACCCGACCCAAGAGCTACAATCCCAAGAAGAGCCCAGCACCTTTGCCTCCACCTTGCCGCAAAAGCCTTCCTCCCTTGGTAGGTCCAGGAGCTGCTCTTCACATCCCTGTAGAAGTGAGTGCTTGAACTATTTAAATCTTGATTCTTTCTTCAAATATTGTGTGCAAATAAGTTCTATACAGTTTAACCTCTTTAATTTAAATCACTATAATCCAATCATATAAAAAAAAGCATATATATATTATACTAGACGAATGGCCCGGGCAACGCCCGGGGTTTACCCGAGTGCGAATATATTTTAAAAACGTTGACTTGGGTGGTTGCTATTAACAGGGTGGTCTGTATAGACAGGTGGATGTATCACACAGCTGATAACAGGGTTGTCTAGAGTGGTCGCTATAGACAGGGTGGTCTGTATAGACAGGTGGATGTATCACACTGCTGATAACAGGGTTGCCTAAGGTGACCGCTATTAGACAGGGTGGTCTGTATAGACAGGCAGCTGATAACAGGGTTGTCTAGAGTGGTCGCTATAGTCAGGGTGGTCTGTATAGACAGGTTTATGAGAGAGGCAAACTTACATAAAAAAAAAATAAAAAAAAAAAATTAAAAAAAATAAAAAAAAAATAAATAAATAAAAAATAAAATAAAAAATAAAATAAAAAATAAATAAATAAAAAATAAAAAAATAAAATAAAAAAAATAAAAATAAAAAAAATAAAATAAAAAAATAAATAAATAAATAAAAACAAATAATAAAAACAATAAATAAATAAAAAAAAATAAAAAGAATATTACGCCTCTAAAATAGTTTTATAATTTGATAACAGATGGCGCTCTAGTACATCGTATCTACAGCCAATGAGCGCGCATTCTATCCGTGAGCTTCAGACAAACAAACAGACAGAATAAGGCAAATATATAAGTAGATAATCTAAAATGCAAATATTTTATTTTATTTTAAAAACATATATTTTATTTTTCATTCATTGACTGTTATACATTTTTGACCATATATTCAAAATAATAGCACTTTAATTATTAAATAAAAACAAACGATAGCAATGCGTCTCTTTATATTATTGTTGTTGTAAATATGTAAAGTGAACCCTACCTTTTCTAATGAAAATCACGAATATAGAATTCATTTTCTAAATTTTATATTACTGTGATATAAATAATTTTATATGTATATTTTTACTTCAAGAGATTCAAAATAAAAATCTGCTTGAAAGGTAAATAATAATTTTTATTTTTCCACGACTGCACCTCTTTTCAACAATCAAACACACAAAAAATTTCTAATATATAACATATATATATACCTGGATCTGTGAAAAAAAAAATTGTTCTCAAAATATTTAAATTAATATCAATTTAATGCACTAAATTTAAAAAAATATCGTAAAAACAATCTCTTGAAACATTTTTTTCTTTCACAGATCCAGGTAAGCTCTTTTGTATTAATTTGTATTCAATGGATCATCTTTTTAACTCAGACTATAATCCAATCGTTTTTCAAAACCTAACTAACATAGACTATAATACAACAGGAAGCACTTGTCCCTTGTGGTTGTTGTCGTGTCCAATGAAGAGCCTCAGATGTCTCCATGCATCTCTATCACAGCAGCAGCAATGTCCACTAGTCCACTATCTTGGGTGTGTAAAGCTGCTGCTCTGGGTCCATGTCAATTTTCTGCAAGGCTGCAGTCATTTCTTGGAGTGTTGAATTAGGGAAGTTTGATTGTTCTTGCATGGAAATCAACAAGTCACCCTTTAGAGAGATGCTGTTATTCCCTTTGACTATTTTCCAAGAAACCCTGGATGATCCGTAAAGCCCTGGTTGATTTGGGCTACAAAATTTGTTGAATGGCTTAATAAAAGTGGCAGAATTTAGATTCTAGACTCAACAATTGAGTAAACTCTACACAATGTTCCTATAGCAGTATTGTTACCATCAATTTAACCTCTTTAATTTAAATCACTATAATCCAATCATATAAAAAAAAAGCATATATATATACCTGGACCTGTGGAAAAAAAAATTATTCTCAAAATATTTAAATTGATATCAATTTAATGCATGAAATTTTTAAAAAAATATCGTAAAAACAATATCTTGAAACATTTTGAGAAAAAATTGTTTTTCTTTCACAGATCCAGGTAAGCTCTTTTTTATATAATTTGTTGAATGGCTTAATAAAAGTGGCAGAATTTAGATTCTAGACTCAACAATTGAGTAAACTCTACACAATGTTCCTATAGCAGTATTGTTACCATCAATTTAACCTCTTTAATTTAAATCACTATAATCCAATCATATAAAAAAAAGCATATATATATACCTGGACCTGTGGAAAAAAAAATTATTCTCAAAATATTTAAATTGATATCAATTTAATGCATGAAATTTTTAAAAAAATATCGTAAAAACAATATCTTGAAACATTTTGAGAAAAAATTGTTATTCCCTTTGACTATTTTCCAAGAAACCCTGGAGGATCCATAAAGCCCTGGTTGATTTGGGCTACAAAATTTGTTGAATGGCTTAATAAAAGTGGCAGAATTTAGATTCTAGACTCAACAATTGAGTAAACTCTACACAATGTTCCTATAGCAGTATTGTTACCATCAATAATGGCATAGTGGAATTTACCTATCTTGGAAGCATCATAAGAATGGAAGAAGAAGCATCATAAGAATGGAAGAAGCAAAAAGCAATTTTAAGATAAAAATTGAAAATCCAAAAGAGATGGTTTTTTTTTTTTAGGAATAAAGATATCTCAAGAAGATATATTTAAATAATGAGCTGAAATGCTCAAATGTTTTATTTGATCAGTTTTTCTGTATGGATGTGTGAAAATTGGGACAATGAATAAGGAACAGGAGCCCAAAATGAATTCTTTTGATATCTTTTTTTTTTTTGCTTATCCCTAGTACACGTGGTACAGGCCATGATAATCATGGTGGGTAGAATTAGGCGAGTGCTTTTACTGTAAGTGCACCACACATCTACACATGTGAATTCTTTTGATATCTGTTATTATAGAAGGATTTTCATGATCACAAATGGACAGGCAGGGTGATAAACAAAGAAGTTTGTAGAATATTTAATGGGGAGTATAGCTTTCTAAATGAAATAATCAAAGAGATCGTCTATTGACCATTCTGGAAGGATGCAACTTGAAGAATGAAGGGAGAGATTAGACCAAGGAAGTATTGGTTGGATAGTTTAATTGGATGGTCTAGAATTAGAAGATGATGGTCTAAACCGTTGGTTTTCGACCGCTACGACCCGGGTTCGATTCCCGCATTGGTCACTTTTTTCTGATAAAAAATGCTCCAATGGCTCCTGATTCTTGTAAAAGTCCAACCCCACCAGCAAGTGCTAGTAACCAAACGGGACTCTGGCACATTTGTAAGTGCAAAGTCGAACTGCTTTTCACATGTGTAGACATGTGGTACACTTACAGTAAAAGCAGTCACCTATTTCTACCCTCTATGATCATAATAGCCTGTACCATGTGTCCTAGAGATAAGCAAAAAAAAAAAAAAGAATTGAAAGATATGAAGAGGTGAAATATGAATTACTCAAGAAGAGGGTGTTCCATGATGATCAATCTCCACCCGTATTGTAGATGGCTGTGCATATACAATAACATTAATAATACCAAAATAAGGTAATAAGACCAAATATAAATAAATAGTGTGTGACATTTCTATAACAGTGTTGTTACCATCTACAGACAAAAGTCCCACATGGTCTAGTGGCTAAAATTTCTGGCTTTTACCCAGAAGGTCCGTGTTCGATTCCCGGTGTGGAAAGGTTTTTTTTTTCTATCAGTACTTTTGTCTGAAGATTTTAACAATGCTGTTACCGAAATGTCACACACTATTTATTTATTTGGATTTGGTCTTATTACCTTGTGTTTTATAATCTAAAATCCAAATTATGTCTTATCATTAATAATACCAAGATCTTACTCATGATTTATCTATTGTTTATTACATTGGCTTTGATTGGCAGAAAAAAAAAAAGATTCAAGATATCATTTTTATCACAATAGTTTTTTTTTTTTAAATAAGTGTTATCAATACTTGCCTATATTATCTACTCTACAATGTTTCTTTTTCCTCTGCCTGGTGATACTCTCCAACCCCTGATAATGTATGCAAGTTCATATCGTCTGTGACCTTTGGAATCTGGAATTTACCATTTAATTCCAATGCTCAACTGTCCTGCAATGATAATTTTACCATCACAGATTTTGACAGTCAAGTGCCCATTTTCCACCAGTTTTACCTAGTTCCCAGAATGGTACACTTCTGGTAAAGCGGTGACATTGATTAGAATTAGAAGGCCATTTTACTAGCCTTCCATCAATGCACACTAGTATGCAAGTTCATTTTCCTTTCTGCCACTGTTACCACAGCTTCTGCCTGATCCACCAACAAGCTCTCTACTAAAGTGGTTCTGAACATCTTTCTAAGAAGCAGAAGTTTGATTTTTACCATATTTTAAAAGTTCACTTAAAACAAAAGGTAACAAGACTAAATTATTGAAATGTTTGTGATGTTTCAGTAACAGCATTATTACCATCATCAGACAAAGTACAAAATTTTACATTTAGTACTCTTGTCTGATGATGATAACAATCCTCTCTCTCTCTGTTACCGAAATGTCTCAAACATGCAGTTCTTCGAAATCTACAATAGAGAGGTATTACTGTGTATGTTTGTATTATAAACAAAATACAGTTAAACCTGTCTATAGCGCCCCCTCTTGGGACTCACCAAAATAGGGTGCTATAGAGAGGTGGTGCTATAGACAGGTCACTTTTAATGTAAATTGTATCGTACTACGTATTTAAAATCATGCGCTATAGAGAGGAAGGTGCTATTTAGAGGGGAAGCTATAGACAGGTTTAACTGTATCAACATTTCACTCCTTAAAATACTTAATCATTGTGTGTTCCTATAAAGAGATGCTCTTTTGGTTCTCCTAAGGTTATAATCTTCCTGCCAAAAGTAATTGATTTGGTGTTGCTAACCAATATTTTTATAGGGTAGCAACACCAGATCAATGAATTGTTATGTGATATTTTGGTAACCACAACAAGGCTGTTATACAATTTATTGATTTGGTGTTGTTACCTTCTGTTCCTAATTGTACCTTCTTCCTGCCAAATTATGTCTGCCACTGTATGGATATAGAATAGTGAGGTGTTGTGCCTCAGAATGGTGGAGTCTACGGTGAGCCAGTTCCTCCACCGCTCCCCAACGGCACCATCATCACTGTGGAGGTTGACACAGCCACCCCCTCCACATCTGGAGAGCCTGCTCCCACCATAGTTGTTGCCAGCAGTTCCAGTACGGTTGTCATAGCCGCTGCTGTTGTTGTTGTTGACGGTAATTATCTACAATTAAACCTGTCTATAGTGCCCCCTCTTGGGACTCACCAAAATGGGTGCTATAGCCAGGTCACTTTTAATGTAAATCGCATCGTACTACGTATTTAAAATTGGGAGCTATAGAGAGGGAGGTGCTATTTAGAAGGGGCGCTATAGACAGATTTAACTGTATATAGAACATCTAACAGTACTTGCTATACTGGTTCCTAGTGGTATGTCTATGCGAGGGCTCAATATCTCAAGTTGGGAGAACATGCCACATAGCCAATCCTGAATGACATGGCTAGTCAGTATTAGTGCAAAAATAATTGCCGTTTTTTGGTGGTACAGTAAAACCTCCCTGTAAAGGACAACACCTAATTGCAGAGCCAAAGTGTCCTTTAAAGAGAGATGTCCTCTTACCGGAGAGTTGCTAAATAGTAAAAATGGTAATTTTGCAAATGAAAAATGTCCTTTGTAGAGAGGTGGTCTCTAGCGTGAGTGTCTTCTCATGGAGGTTCTATTGTAACTTTAAAATGCAATAACTTACTTTAAACAAGACTCTATTAATCAAAATAAAGAAACCATTGGAATCTATACATCCTTTCCAATGGGAAACTAACTGGTGTATTCCATTTTGATAAAATTTGGAGTTCCAGAGACAATGAAATCATGAAAGGCCGTTTTGGCATCGCCTTGATTTCTAAAGTATTTCTCTCCAAGGGGGAACAAATTGCACTGAACGTTGTCAGTTGTCATAAAAGATCCATTTTTCATCGCAGGGGACAATACGGTCGAGAAAAGGCTCATTTTTGTTTTGTAGAAGTAGCACTGAAGAAACTTCAAAACAGCGATTTTTATAATTTTCACTCAATTCGTATGGTACCCATTTGTCAAGCTTTTTCACCTTTCCTATTTGTTTCAAATGACGAACAGCTTTAGAGTGGTCAACGTTGAGCTCTTCAGCTACTTCTCATGTATTTTTGTTTGTGTACCTCATGTGAAACATTTAACTTGAAACACATCACTATCTCTATATATATAAAAGTCAATTTCTGTCTGTCTGTCTGTTTCGCGATAAACTCAAAAACTACTGAACCAATTGGTACCAAATTTTGCATGTCGCTTTTTATAAACCTGAAGAAAATTTTCGGCTGCATTTTGATTAGTATTTTTGGCTATTTATTTTTTTCATTTGAAGAACTTTTTTTTACGCGGACTAATCCGGAATGGAATGAATACCTAAATATGGCCATTTTTTTAAAGCATCGGTGGTTCAGTGGTAGAATGCTCGCCTGCCACGCGGGCGGCCAGGGTTCGATTCCCGGCCGATGCATTTTTTAAAACAATTTTCAAAACTCATTTATATTATATCTATATTAATAAAATGCAAATTTCATAAGTGGTGTTCGCTAAAAACTTTCGTTACAATGCATCAATTTCGACCAAATTTTCAACATTTATGTAAAACGAGATGGAGCAGGTTTTGCTTAACATCAAAATATTTTTCCTAACTTTAACATGCGTAACTTCGCTGTTATCGATTAAATACAAAAAAAAATCAACAGGGTTAATTTTATTTATATATAAATACAAAAAAAAATTCAGCAATTCATTCAACTCAATCTAAAAAAATATTCAAAACAAGCAATTTTAAGATAACACCATATGTAAAACAGTCGGCCAAGAAAACAACAACGATATTACATCTTTCTCACATATTCACACACAATCTTGATTAATAATTAAAACTAATCTTTAACATTGTTTTTTATACTTCATAATATATAATATTCGTTAGGCAAACTTTCACTCGGATAAAACCCGGGCGAAGCCGGGTACACATCCGCTAGTAATATATATTTTTAAAAAATCATTGGTTGAAGTTTGTTTAAAAAAAATGGAGAAATTCCCCTGAGATGGGTGACAGTGAATCACTGAAATGGCAGGAAGTGAATAAATCAAGAACACAGTTGATGCAGCTATATCTTTTTAAAATTATTGTAAGGGCTCTGACTAAACACATCCACACCCTTTGTTCCCTCCCCATCTTTAAATCTATAGAAAAGAAAATATAATTTCGAATCTCACCTTAGCAGATTCCCACTTCCTTTTATTAATAGACACTCTTACAGGCTTAGTCCCCCCAACCCTCCAACAGTTTACAGATCGACATGTGTTTTACCCTTTTCCTCCCACATAGTTAACATCTCAAGGTTCCTTAAAACATATGGCATCCACACATATTTCAGTAATACCCAAAATTTATCCACACACCTCAGACATCCCATAACCACATCAGACTCGCCCCTGATCTCCTCCATATTACCAGCGCAGTCTACTCTGTCTCATGCACGCAATGTGCTGCCACATATGTGGGTGAGACAGGTAGAAACGTGGCTCTTAGAATATCAGAACACACAAGGAATATTAAAAACAGTGACCCCGGTTCCTTAATCTACCAACACGTCTTCCACAGGCCACACATTCAACCTCAGCCAGCCGACATTCACTACCATCACGTTCCAAACCAGCACCAAAGATTGGTGTTGGAAGCTATAACCTCTGTCAATCTGAACAGTTTTAATAGAAAAATAGACATACCAGATATTTATAAAGTATTCCTGTCCTGACGTGTTTATTCTGTATTCCCTTCACAGTGATATTCCAGTCTCCCCTAATGTGTCTGATTTAGAATTTACCTAATTGTCTTTTTTCCCTATATTTGCATATCTTAATTGTAATCATAGTTATATTTTGTTTCTCCGTCTATAAGAAAAAATGTAAATATGCTAAAATATTGCTTACCATAGTATAAATGGGCTTGTATCTCTTTGAATCTCTTAGCTTTTTGCCAGTAGAAGGGCGTGTGGCCCGAAAGCTCGCTCGCGTATATTAAAAAGAAACTCATCTTCCTTCGTGCTTTACTTTATTTGAATATAAGTGTGCTTTAATCAGTTTATATATATTAAAAATAATGAAGGCATATCCTGACCAGGAGCCATATGTGCTTTTTAGATGGCAGAGCGTCATCTAGTGGAACAGAAATCAACTAAAAATGGATTTAACCTGTTCCCTGATATTTGGCCAACCCATTTTCTTGATAAATTAAGAAAAGCCATCTACGAATATTGTTTTTTCATATATATATATGTGGTATTTGTTTTCCTGCTGATTGGCTCTTCCCTGCTTCTCCTATCTCTCTTTATATTTAATTGAAAATATATCTTTGGCTTACAGATGAGGAGGAGTCAGTAGTGGCCAGGGAGGCTGTGGCCGGCAATGTGCCCTCAGTGGAGATTCCCTACATGACTCCGCCCCTTCAACTGGAAGCTCCGCCCCCCTCCCATTGGTAAGTTGGCATCCACCTGAACCTTGCAGCAGTCTCTGTATAATATAAGCCTTGACATTTTTTTCCCCAAAGTTTTTTTCTCAATGTGATCAGTCAGAATATGCCTTTTTTTTTATGATAAGTCACAATTTGGATTATAGATTATAAACACAAGGTAATAAGACCAAATCCAAATAAATAAATATTGTGTAATGTTTCGGTAACAACACTGTTACCGTTTCGGTAACACAATATTTATTTATTTGGATTTGGTCTTATTACCTTGTGCCTTTTTTTTTTATATTTTTAAATTATTTTTTTTTTCACATGAACATACCCATTTCTTGATTTCTCAAGGGAGAAACATTATACCAGGTTTTCTCCTGTAGATGGGCATCCGTGCCTGGAAGCTAGAGAATAATAAAAATGTTTTAAAGACACTTTTCCCTGGAGCCTGAATCATTTTACTCAATATTGATTCAATGGATTATTTTATAGAAAAGAAACTTATTGTAAAAGGATTTGTTTTAAACATTGATGGACACCAGTGGGTTAACTGTGTACAGAGGTGGGAGCCCCGGTAGAGGAGCCGGGGGCAGAGGTCCCCTACACCACCATCAGTGTGAGGGAGCCACTAGCCAAGGTGCGCCAGCAGACCTTACAGCTGAGACAGGTTTGTGCAGACTTGTTTATTATCCCATTGTATAATCATACAAGGATATGGAGACTAAATTAATTCGAAACTATTTTAAAGGCGTAAGATTCTTTTTGAAATTAAACAATTTCTATTGCCCTTACTGCAATGGAAAAATTAAAGGGAGGGCCTGGCTCATCAGTGGTGAACCCTCTCAGCGGTTTCGCCAGTTCAATCTACCATACCGCTGTTGTATTGCATTTTTGGAACTTCCTTTTATAGTGATACTGATGCTAGACTCTTGGAATGGGTATTTTAGAAGAACTATGGACATAAGCTTTGAGGACAGTAGAATTACATACATTTATAAATATATAATATGCTTCGAGCAATCCCTCTTCCGCAAATATAAAATTGTGTCTTTTATTAGAACATTTATAATATGATGCACTAGCGCGCCATCTGTTAGCAGTAAGGGCAGTAGAAATTGTTTAATTTCAAAAAGAATCTTACGCGTTTAAAATAGTTTCTAATTTTGATAACAGATGGCGTGCTAGTGCATCATACTAAATTAATTGATCAAATCCACTATCTTGGTAGGGTTGTAATATAGGTCCTGTCTTGAGGCTCTCATACATTACAAGAGGTTGTCTGGTGAGGCCTCTTTGGTCCTGTAGATGGTGTATTGTGGGAAGGTCTTTACACCATCATTGAAGAGGAGCAGTCTAGTATGGCCAGTTTTGAGCCTGGAAATACAGGCTGCTGCCTGTCAGTTCATCCCACATTTCAGAATAGCTCCAGGCTTTTTGGTCAGATACCACACATGTACAACAGGACAACTGTGGTTTCAGCAACAGGCAGTCCAGCCAGAAGAGCCGGAGGCAGAGAACCACTACTACGTGGTGCCAGAGGAGCAGATGTACTGTGAGATCAGCAACCGGCAGGAAGCCCCTCCTCCCTCTCCCCCCACTGTGGAGTCCCTCAAGACTGTGGCCCAGGCCCATTCGCGGCAGGGTGAGTTCAGTCATACCAGCCTCACCTACAAGGTAATAAGACCGAATCCAAATAAATTAATAGTGCGTGACATTTCGGTCAGTGTTGTTACCAAAATGTCACACGCAATTAATTTATTTGGATTTTGTCTTATTACTTTGTAGTTGTGATCTATACCCCAAATTGTAACTTATCATCTTACCCATAAGTTATGTGTTGTGAATGAAAAATATTTGTTTTGCACTTAGATATATATTTTTATATATACAGTAAAACCTTGCTACAATGAACCTGGGATATAGCGAACCTTCCCCTATAACGAACCTGAAATAATCCCCATTTTTAAAAATTTATAATACTTAGATGCACTAAACAGGACCTCTGGGAGAGGCCAATGCTTATCATCAAATAGCTTGAGGAGCATGGATTCATGGAATTGTGTTATATTCACACAAGGGGATAAGAAACAACATTTTTCTAATGCAGTGAACTATGGTTATAATGAACCATGGCTATAGTGAACCACAGGTTCAGTCTCATTAGGGTTCCCTATAGAGGGGTTTTACTCTATATCAGGCATAATTGTTAAAAGTTTTCTATAAAAAAAACTCTCAATAAGAAATAACAATGGATTTTCTTTGTTATTATTATATTTCTCTTCATAGTTTTGATATGCCTTGAAAAGCGACTGGCTGTGGAACTTGCTTGTGTTTGCTTTTTATGGAAAGTATTTTTACTCATTTTATTATTTTCTTATAACTTCTTAGCACACAAGTTAGAAATTTTAAAATATACATTAGATTTACTTATGAACTTGTAAAAAGTATGGGCATTCCTGGTCTCTTCTGGAGGTGGTCCTTCTTTAAAAGTTGGGGTAGTTCATTTCATAGTATTTTTGAGTTCATATAAAGGAGGCAGTTTAATTATACCTCAACTTGGCAACAGTTGTTCACCATCAGGTGTGTTCTGTGCAGCTTCTCTGACCTCCACTTGCTCCGTGGCAGTGCTGGGGCATCAACAGCCCCCGTGGCGGTACCCACAGACCTCTACTCTGTCGTGGACAAGTCTGCCAAGGCCAACCGCAAGTCCAGTCCCCCTGGGCCCCGCCTCGAGGACATGTACGCCAAGGTGAAGAAGAAAAAGTCCTCCTCCACCACCCCACAGAAGTTCCCCCAGAGCTGGGAGACCTTGATGTCTTCGCCCCTTCCCCCCATCCCAAATAGGATCTCAGCGGACCTGTCAGCCCCGGGTCCCTCCACCTCCTACGTGCCCACTGTCCGACACCTACTCGGACCCAGGGTACGAGAGAGTCCACCAGGGCTCCACCGATGAGTCGGAGTATGACAAGACCCAGACCCTGGACTCTGACGACCCTGGTTACGAGAGGATCCGCAAGGAAGAGGAGGAGTTCCCAGAAGAGCGCCCTATGAAAGGATCCAAGACCTCCAGGCTGCTAGCAGTGACCGGACTACGAGTCAGTCAGGCATGACTCCCAGCTGGCGGACCCCAACTACGAGACAATCCACAAGCCTGATGAGGAGAGGGCTGAGGAAGATCCCTGCTACGAGGCCAGTCCACCCAGGCAGTAGTGTGGATCCGGACTACGAGACCATACAGAGACTGGAATCTGAGGATCTCTACCAGGTCCCCAGTGACCTGAGCGAGCCGGGTTACGAGAGGATTCGCCCCTCGCCCCCTGTTCCTGGCAACCACCCCCCTGCCAAGCTCAATGGAGCCCTTCCCTCCCCCTCTGCAGTGACCACTGTCAGCCTGTAAGCCTACTTTTATATGCAATCCTCCTGTGTACATAGATAGAATAACCATCAGAAAGTGCTGAGGAATATATCCCCTATGCTCCAATGAGGACATCAGCTGCCATAGATGGCCATTTATAAAGGTACCAGTATTATCATCCAGTTTCTATAGAGTATCTATTTTACACAACAAAGAATGTATACCCCTATACCCGACCCGTTAAAATGGGTTTGAAGCTCAAAATAACATGGTAATTCTCCCCTCTTTATTTTTTGCCCATTCAGCTATGCAAACCTTTACTCGGTTCATAAGTTGGCATTGTTTGATGTAGAGTTAGCCTTAGTTCAAATCCCTTAATGGCATATTATTTTCCAAGTTTTCGTAAGATTCTTAAAAGTGACAAGTTCTCTGAATAAGTAAAGGTGATGTTTTGATAGCAGCATGGTTACCATCATCAGACTGGCAGACTCTAAAGTTGCATAATTCTCTTCCTGTACAAATTTACATATTTACATTAATCTTGAAACACTATAAGCATATATATAAGAGATCATGCTGTTCAAGCTGTTATGGCGGCGCTGCAGCTTTAGTACTGTTGGGTATGAGCCAAGTTAGGTGAAATTGTGCTATAGTGATTGCTGAAAAAATCAGAAAACTACAAAAAATCTCTTTTAAAAATTAATTAAATGTGTATGCACTTTTTCATATGTTGGTATTTTAGAACTAATCTGATAAATATATATTAATATATTGCCTCAAAACTAAAAATACCATAAAATATATCATTATAAATATTACATGAGTATCTGCTGTGGGGGCATATAGGCAATTACAAGATATGGCCATGAGACATAACAACACCAAATCTAAATTAGTGAAATGTTTCAAATCTATAATCCAAATTGTACCTCCTCATATGGCCATATTTGAAACAATAATAGTCACTCAGTCTTCCACCAAAGAGACAGGGAATTACTTCTCTAGATTACACAGTGAGGTATAGACTGAAGTGTGCAAGCTCCCTACATTCTCACTGGTTTGCCACTTGTGATGTCAGTTGGCATTTGCCATACAGTAGATATACATACTCCAAGAGAGTACACTCTCTAAAAAGGACAGTTTTCTTTGCCAAAATAGTCATTTTTTACTATTTAGCAACTTTCTGGTAAGAGGAAACCTCTCCTCTTCTTCTTTCTATTCTGGGTTAATTGGCCATTTAGAGCATGGTCTTCTAACCCCCAAAGGAGACCTCTCCCTAAAGGATAATTTTTCTCTGCAACTAGAGGTGTATTGTCCTTTACAATGATATTTAAAAGAAACACATTGCCAGTAAATTTAATTTGTGTAAAATTTTATCTATTGTACTTTCAAATGTCAGTGGTTGAAGATCAGCAAAGGATGCAAGCTGGGAGTATAAGTTGCTACTGGAATTCATGTAATCCTTACACAAGGGGATAAGAAACAACAACATAAGTTGCTACTGGAATTCGTGTAATCTTTACACAAGGGGATAAGATACAACAACAACATAAGTTGCCCAGCAAAGGATGCAAGCTAGCTATTAGTTGCTACTGGAATTTGTGTAATATTTATAGGGGATAAGAAACAACAACATAAGTTGTCAGTCTGACTGTGTTAACACTTGCTGCTACCAGACTTCATCTATTCAGTCTTGTTCCATTCCACTACTCTGTGCCATCTTCATTTCTTAGAATTCTCCAAGTTGGGCAGATGTTGTAAGGCTTCAACAAACTGGTTTGTTCAAATGTTGTTACGGCACCAGATTGGCTTGTGTGTGTGTACTGTACAAAGTGTGTGGAACCCTAGCTCTGGTAGAAACTGTAACTGTGTGCCATTCTACTCTGAGAAAATCTTCTATTTTTTAACAAAATTGCTTCAATCCTGGTGCCTAAGTGGGGTTTCTTACGAGTGTCCTTTACAGAGACAGGCTAAAACAAATATATTGTGATATAGATTTTTTCTTCCATTTTTTTCCCCACCCATTTTTTTTTTTTTTTTCATTTATGCTTTTTATGGGGTTAAAAAGATTAACTTGTAAATAGACATTTTCCTTTTTTTTTCTTTCTTTTTTTGCCTAAGGAACTTTGTGCTTTTTGGCTTTTTTTTTTTCTTCTCAAGAGTTCTAACTTGAATCTTCTCTCATGCTCAAAATGTGTGCTTGACAAAGATCCATGCGTGTGATCAGCAATTATTTAAAGTTTTTTTATTTTTTTTTTTTTTTGTGATAAAAAATATATGTATTTTTAATTTTACTTTTTATTTTTTAGAATATATCTAAAAAAATATTTTACTTACTTTTGTTGTGCTTATATTTTAAAAAAAAGGCGGTGAAACAAGTTATGGTCACATTTTGATAAAGAAACCTTGATAATATTTCTTTGAATATATTTTTTGCTATTTTTGTAATTTTTAGCTGGATGATCATCATAATTTCTTTTTCGATGTTGATGGAGTTATAAATAATATATTTTGGATTGAACACCTACTCCATTTAAGATCAAATTTTATTTACAAGACCTAAAATTTGTCTTTTTTTTCCAGGTCCAACAACACACCAACAAAAACATAATCGACACAAATGAAAAATACAAACACAACACACACACACACACAAACAAACATACATAACACACAGTGTTGTTAGTTTTCAGAGATCCAATAACACACAAACAAAACCCACAAACACCACACACACACAAACAAAACCACAAACACCACACACACCACAAACAAAACCCACAAACACCACACACACACAAACAAAACACACTAACACAACACACCCACACAAACAAAACACTCAATTCCAGTAGGGTTTATTGTTAGAGTCCATCGAGTTAAGTTCAACTTCTGATGACAACATGGACAAATATTCTCCAATATATTTGATCTGTTAACAAAGTTCTATTATATGGTACCTAATTGGAAAAAGGACCAAAGACTAAAATTTCTGTTTATACTTGCTTGGTCTTAGTGAATCCATTGCATACCAAGGACCAGATATCTATTTGGTCTCATATAACCCATTGTATACCATGGATATCTATTTGGTATATATATTGGTTTACTTGTACTTGCCATTTAAATATATTTACTCTATGATCTCTATTACATCTTCCCATGGGACCATTTTTTTGTATCTTTTTTAAATATTTTGATAGCTAGCCTCACAACACCATGGTATATTAGATATAGCATTTATTTATTGGCATTTTGTTTATTATTGTAATATTTGATTTATGTTTTGGTGAGGGGAAGTATTTTGTGTCAATTATTTATTCCTCCCTCTCCCTCTTATTTAGATGAATTGGCTTTTATATACTGAAATATTAGAATTATTTCCATTATAAAACCTCACTACTAATTCACACTGACTAATTCAACACAACACTTCCGTGAATTTAACCATTGTTTTAGAAATCCTTATTATTTTCCTTTTTAAAAATTTAATTCAAATCATTAATTTAATGATATCATTAGTTTGATTTATAAATATAGTAGAAAATCCTTTTTCTCTGATATCATTTATTATATATACAGTTAAAACCTGTCTATAGCGCCCCTTCTAAATAGCGCCTTCCTCTCTATAGCGCCCAATTTAAACATTAAAATGTAAACAGTTTACATTAAAAGTGACCTGTCTATAGCACCCTATTTTGGTGAGTACCAAGAGGGGGGGGGCGCTATGGACAGGTTTAACTGTATTAATGTATGGTAATCGTTCATCTCAAACTCAACTCTTGGTCTTGATATCTCATATTTCATCTTTGTTTTCAATTAAAAATTTTAATTATCAATTCTTTAAAATATATTTTTTACTAAAATAACTGAACCATTGGCCAATTTTTCAACCTCTCTATTGTTGTCCTATCATTTCGAAGACTCACTGCACCACCTTCCTCAGGGGTACACTGTATGGATGTACATTTTCCCCTGAGGAAAAGTGTCGATGATTTGCCTAAACATCGAGACAACAGAGGTTGAATATGGGCTGATATGTAACTTTATTATGTATTCTCTCTCTACAAGAAACACTTCCAATCAGCAAATGATACGATAAATGAGCTCCATGTTCATTTAGGTTAATTTTTCAATGAGCTCCATACAAATGTTTATTTTCCCCCCCCCCCGTCAATTTTATCTTGTCAGCAGCAGGATCCTCTGACACAACAAAACATTCCAAAAAACAACATTTATACTCCAGGTTAAATGTATATGAGTGCCAATACATTAAGGTTTTTATTTACTCTTAGGTTTTCACATGGATATACACCATATGGAACAGTACCATTCACAGGGTGATCAAATATTGTAACAGGAGATAAATAGGCAGAACCAATATTATAATGATTCATTTATTATATAAAGAGACTAAATATTTATTAAATTTTTAAAAAATAGCTTTAAAATAAAGGAATTAGATACTGTCTTCTTGCCAAAGTGCTTGTTGTCTTGCTTGCCACCTTCTTCAAAACTCTTGCTCTTCCACCTGCATGTGCACCACCGTACCTGCCGCCTCTGTTGTGCAGATTCTCCCTGTGGCATTGAGTGATAAAGACATTTCAAATTGAAGCTCGTTTGTTAGATAGATGTTGTGTAGAGGTACATGACATTATACCGCCCTCTATCTGACATTGTGTGCTAAAAGCAACTCTGAGATATATATTACTCTGTAAAAAAAAATGTTTAATTGCTTTCTGTTCCACTAGATGGCGCTCTGCCATCTAAAAAAGTACATGTGCTCCTGGTCAGGATATGCCTTCTTTATTTTTAATATACTACTCTATGAAGATTAATTTTATAGTATGGGGTTCGAATAGAATTTACATTGCTATCCCATATACTAATTCAGATTTTTCTTTTGTTTCCTTCCAAAAAAATTTTTTTTAGATCAATAATCAAAAGACATATTTTAAAAAGAACAAATTTCAAATAAGACTGAAAATAAAGTATATATAGAGTAGAGTCTTTAAATTGTTAGCCAAAATTCAGAAGAGTTATTCATTTTAACATTTTCTCTCCTTTTAAATGCAGATTTATTTATTGGTTTTTGATAGTAAGTTCCCTGAAATATCCGAATTAAAGAGGCAAAAAGTAACTGTTCTTTATAAAAAAAGGAGGTCCCCCCCCCCTATATTTTTGATGGACATCTCTGGAAAAATTTGTTTCTTCTTTTTATTATACAGCAAAATCTCCATGAGAGGATATGCGCTCTAGAGGACATTTCTCTATAAAGGACAGTTTTCATTTGAAAAAATTCCATTTTTACTATTTGTCAACTCTCTGGTAAGAGGACACCTCTCCCTAAAGGATACTTTAGCTCTGCAATTAAGTGTCCTTTACAGGGAGGTAGTTCTATTGTATATTGATAATGTATATGCTCTTCTTCTTTCTTATCTCCACTCAATCACACTAAGGTATCAAGCTTGTAAAGCTTGTGACTTTTGATGGTGTCTGCCGAGGAAGAGTAGAGTTCATCAATGGATGAGTCAATGCAGTGTATATCTCTTCTTCAGGGATCAAATATATTTTTGTATGACCACCCTGTGAATTCCTGTTCAGGTACTTTAGTTTGAACAATCCATTACTAACAGTATGTAACAATTCCATCTATGCAAATGTTATCAAGGTTTCACATAACCCCCCTTATATACTAGTTTTTTTTTTTTAAATTCTCCAAATTAAGGAGATCTATCAGAGAACAAGATGTCACTGTTAAACTCTACACATCTCCCCCCCCACCTGTACAATCTTGTAGATATGATGATAAATCTTCTTTGATATATATATATATACTTTCTCAAATTATAGCTAATATATATATATATATATGTGGTAGCTTTGTTTAGTTGCCTTTATGTTTGTATATGTATATATGTTTTATTTTTTTCCCCCCATAGAGGTGAGTGTACGGGTTTGTACTTTCACGTGCCAATCTTCCCCTTCTTTTTTTTTAATATATTTTTCTTCTTGTAAAAAAAAAAAAACTATATAAATTATGATGCCTTTTTAAATTTTTTTGTTTCTTATTAATTTTTTTTTCTGTGGTGTCTTTTGTTTCTTTTTTTTTTTTAGTTCCTTGTAAGTTCCTGTTGAGAAATGTTTTATAATTATTTTAAAAATAAAAATATATATTGCTTTGGTTGTTCTTCTTGATCTTCTTTGTGTGAAACCCACAAATACTATCTAGACAATTGACATCTTGTTTTTTTTTTTTAATTATCCCTAGTACACATGGTACAGGCCATGATAATAATCATGGTGAGTAGAAGCTGGCAACTGCTTTTTACTGTTAAGTGCACCACATGTCTACACATGTGAAGCAGTTCGACTTATTCACTTACAAATGTACCAGAGCCGGTTTGGTTACTTGCACTTGCTGGTGGGTTGGACTTTAGCAAGAATCAGGGGCCATTGGAGCATTTTTTTTAATTAGAAAAAAGTGCCCAATGTGGGATTTGATCCCGGGTCGTAGCAGTCGCAAACCAACTGTTCAGACTATCCTTCCACCGACCCCATAATTGACATCTTGTCAATACAAGTGAACAGAGTCTGCACAATTGTTTTAAAACAATAATCAGATATATACATGTGGTAATTTGTATATAACAATATGTAACCCCCACCACAATCTATGCAATGTATCGTCAAAAGATTTAATAAAAGTTAGGCTTCGCAAAAAAGGGAATAACAATTAACAGGATTGCATCATCCAGGAAGTAAAGGTCACTGCCCAGGACCCATAAAACTAAAGTTCAAAGACCTTCTTCTTCCTGAAGATTGCAATCATGATGACAATGGAGGTACTAAGCCAATCACAGTTAAGCATGACAAATCAACAACCAATCACCTTTAAGCATGACCAACTAATAGCGAATCAGAAGCAGCACGTAGAATGATCTCCACCAATGAGAAGCCGAGAGAGTTAATGACGATGATCTCGGACAAGAAGTTAAGAGAAGGTAGGTTTTCTGGGCTAGAAGCAAGGTGTTCTCAACTTAGACTCCAACCAAGGTAGATCCTCTCAATCATGTGAAAGGCAAAGGTACCTCCTCCAGTCTCATCACTCTCCCTTTCGCAAAGTCTATTCTCTATCCCATCCAGGTGTGCTCGTTATTCCCCTGTGGAAAACCACCATTCGACCAAGACTGCGCCATCAATCACCAATCCAATCAAACCCATCCAACCACACAATTCACCAGGATCCAACCCGAATATTATAGAGAGTCGCCAGGACTCAATCGAATTATTATATACACAACTATGTACAATGTACATGGCACCTCTGCCACCGCTGCAGAGTTTGGTGGAGAATTGCCAGCTCCAATATTATCTAGATGGTATCAGTACCTGAAAATTTTGAAATAGAAAATTTGTTGGTTTTTAAAAAAAAATTATATTGAAAAGATTAATAGTGTGAGATGTTTCAGTAACAACACTGTTAACATTATTGGACAAAAGAACTGAATAATAATTGAATGAAATGATGAATGATTGTGAAAAGATGAAGTGTGTTGTTGAGATAAGATTTATTCATCAATAAAGAGAGCTATTGCACAGTTGAAAACTAATCTATTGTGGAACAGCCTCTTCTATGCTTAGTAATAACATGCTTGAAGTTTCAAAGTTTAAAATGACAAGTGTCTTGTGCAACTAACACCTACCTACATATTCTCATGTCCAGCAATGGCCGCAGCCTTGCAGAAAATTGACATCGACCCAGAGCAGCAGATTGATATTCCTATCAGCAATGTTCTGCCAGTGAGGAGGTGTAGAAATCCAATCTGAGGGATTAGAAAGTTTGACTAATCATGTCTCAGCTATGTATTCCTATCAGCAATGTGCTGTTAGTGAGTGTAGAAATCCAGACTACAGGTTAAGAAAAATTTTGACTCCACGTGTTGTCACAGCTAGATATTCTTATCAACAATGTTTTGTTAATAAGGAGGTGTAGAAATCCAGACTAGAGGATAAGAAAGATCTTTACTTCCCACATGTAACAACTAGGTATTCTTCTCGGAAGGGATGCAGACAAAACCGGAGCGAGTGGACATGCAGGTCTCCCAGGGAGCGCAACTTCCATCCTCACACTCTGGTACTCCTGGAACCCCCAGCCACAGTGATTCAGGCCATTCTAGTGTAGACCTCGGGAATCTATCTAATCTATCGTACTTACCGAACTTGACATTTTGTATCGTTTCCAAAACCTCATTGCTACGTCATCATAGTATATGATTGTTGAACAACAATTTATAGTTATGGTGATTGTTTTAATATTCTGGTTCCACATATGTCCAGTGTATTTCACCAATTCTCACATATGTATTATTATTCGATTCAACCACAAATTACAAAAATACTGAGTTAAAAAAACAGTACTAAAACTTGTTGAATAGGGAACTATAGAAAATGATTGGTCGGTTTTCTTGTATGAATGCAAAGCTTGAATAATAACCAAAGAAATAAATGAACTCTTTTAATACCTCGTATGTGTGAGATAGAAGAATAGACGATAGAGATCGCTAAGATGATAATGTTTGACAATCAAATTTGCGTGTATTGAGAGATTCCTCTTCTCTCCCCCTCCTTTTTTATTAGGAAAGATCGTACATTCAAAAAATTCATATAATATTTTTTTATTTAGTAGTTTGCAAATTGATAAACGAACGAATTTGATGGGCAGATTAGATCGCGGAAAACCAACTAGTTCCAATACAAACCAATACCTTAGAAAGAAAAAACCACTTTAATTTCACAACCAACCTGCGACCCCCAAGGTTCAACTTACTCAGATGGCAATTCTTCCCAGCGAAGCCTAGCCGACAGATGCACAGAACTGTCCCAGTTTATACAGCATTATACAGCCCTCTATCTGACATTGTGTGCTAAAAAAACTCTGAAATATATATACTACTCTGTAAAAAAATGTTTAATTGCTTTTCTGTTCCACTAGATGGCGCTCTGCCATCTAAAAAAGTACATGTGCTCCTGGTCAGGATATGCCTTCTTTATTTTTAATATACTACTCTATGAAGATTAATTTTATAGTATGGGGTTCGAATAGAATTTACAATGCTATCCCATATACTAATTCAGATTTTTCTTTTGTTTCCTTCCAAAAAAAATTTTTTTTAGATCAATAATCAAAAGACATATTTTAAAAAGAACAAATTTCAAATAAGACTGAAAATAAAGTATATATAGAGTAGAGTCTTTAAATTGTTAGCCAAAATTCAGAAGAGTTATTCATTTTAACATTTTCTCTCCTTTTAAATGCAGATTTATTTATTGGTTTTTGATAGTAAGTTCCCTGAAATATCCGAATTAAAGAGGCAAAAAGTAACTGTTCTTTATAAAAAAAGGAGTCCCCCCCCCCCATATTTTTGATGGACATCTCTGGAAAAATTTGTTTCTTCTTTTTATTATACAGCAAAATCTCCATGAGAGGATATGCGCTCTAGAGGACATTTCTCTATAAAGGACAGTTTTCATTTGAAAAAATTCCATTTTTTACTATTTGTCAACTCTCTGGTAAGAGGACACCTCTCCCTAAAGGATACTTTAGCTCTGCAATTAAGTGTCCTTTACAGGGAGGTAGTTCTATTGTATATTGATAATGTATATGCTCTTCTTCTTTCTTATCTCCACTCAATCACACTAAGGTATCAAGCTTGTAAAGCTTGTGACTTTTGATGGTGTCTGCCGAGGAAGAGTAGAGTTCATCAATGGATGAGTCAATGCAGTGTATATCTCTTCTTCAGGGATCAAATATATTTTTGTATGACCACCCTGTGAATTCCTGTTCAGGTACTTTAGTTTGAACAATCCATTACTAACAGTATGTAACAATTCCATCTATGCAAATGTTATCAAGGTTTCACATAACCCCCCTTATATACTAGTTTTTTTTTTTTAAATTCTCCAAATTAAGGAGATCTATCAGAGAACAAGATGTCACTGTTAAACTCTACACATCTCCCCCCCACCTGTACAATCTTGTAGATATGATGATAAATCTTCTTTGATATATATATATACTTTCTCAAATTATAGCTAATATATATATATATATGTGGTAGCTTTGTTTAGTTGCCTTTATGTTTGTATATGTATATATGTTTTATTTTTTTCCCCCCATAGAGGTGAGTGTACGGGTTTGTACTTTCACGTGCCAATCTTCCCCTTCTTTTTTTTTAATATATTTTTCTTCTTGTAAAAAAAAAAAAACTATATAAATTATGATGCTTTTTAAATTTTTTTTGTTTCTTATTAATTTTTTTTTCTGTGGTGTCTTTTGTTTCTTTTTTTTTTTAGTTCCTTTGTAAGTTCCTGTTGAGAAATGTTTATAATTATTTTAAAAATAAAAATATATATTGCTTTGGTTGTTCTTCTTGATCTTCTTTGTGTGAAACCCACAAATACTATCTAGACAATTGACATCTTGTTTTTTTTTTAAATTATCCCTAGTACACATGGTACAGGCCATGATAATAATCATGGTGAGTAGAAGCTGGCAACTGCTTTTTACTGTTAAGTGCACCACATGTCTACACATGTGAAAGCAGTTCGACTTATTCACTTACAAATGTACCAGAGCCCGGTTTGGTTACTTGCACTTGCTGGTGGGTTGGACTTTAGCAAGAATCAGGGGCCATTGGAGCATTTTTTTTAATTAGAAAAAAGTGCCCAATGTGGGATTTGATCCCGGGTCGTAGCAGTCGCAAACCAACTGTTCAGACTATCCTTCCACCGACCCCATAATTGACATCTTGTCAATACAAGTGAACAGAGTCTGCACAATTGTTTTAAAACAATAATCAGATATATACATGTGGTAATTTGTATATAACAATATGTAACCCCACCACAATCTATGCAATGTATCGTCAAAAGATTTAATAAAAGTTAGGCTTCGCAAAAAAGGGAATAACAATTAACAGGATTGCATCATCCAGGAAGTAAAGGTCACTGCCCAGGACCCATAAAACTAAAGTTCAAAGACCTTCTTCTTCCTGGAAGATTGCAATCATGATGACAATGGAGGTACTAAGCCAATCACAGTTAAGCATGACAAATCAACAACCAATCACCTTTAAGCATGACCAACTAATAGCGAATCAGAAGCAGCACGTAGAATGATCTCCACCAATGAGAAGCCGAGAGAGTTAATGACGATGATCTCGGACAAGAAGTTAAGAGAAGGTAGGTTTTCTGGGCTAGAAGCAAGGTGTTCTCAACTTAGACTCCAACCAAGGTAGATCCTCTCAATCATGTGAAAGGCAAAGGTACCTCCTCCAGTCTCATCACTCTCCCTTTCGCAAAGTCTATTCTCTATCCCATCCAGGTGTGCTCGTTATTCCCCTGTGGAAAACCACCATTCGACCAAGACTGCGCCATCAATCACCAATCCAATCAAACCCATCCAACCACACAATTCACCAGGATCCAACCCGAATATTATAGAGAGTCGCCAGGACTCAATCGAATTATTATATACACAACTATGTACAATGTACATGGCACCTCTGCCACCGCTGCAGAGTTTGGTGGAGAATTGCCAGCTCCAATATTATCTAGATGGTATCTGTACCTGAAAATTTTGAAATAGAAAATTTGTTGGTTTTTAAAAAAAATTATATTGAAAAGATTAATAGTGTGAGATGTTTCAGTAACAACACTGTTAACATTATTGGACAAAAGAAATGAATAATAATTGAATGAAATGATGAATGATTGTGAAAAGATGAAGTGTGTGTTGTTGAGATAAGATTATTCATCAATAAAGAGAGCTATTGCCACAGTTGAAAACTAATCTATTGTGGAACAGCCTCTTCTATGCTTAGTAATAACATGCTTGAAGTTTCAAAGTTTAAAATGACAAGTGTCTTGTGCAACTAACACCTACCTACATATTCTCATGTCCAGCAATGGCCGCAGCCTTGCAGAAAATTGACATCGACCCAGAGCAGCAGATTGATATTCCTATCAGCAATGTTCTGCCAGTGAGGAGGTGTAGAAATCCAATCTGAGGGATTAGAAAGTTTGACTAATCATGTCTCAGCTATGTATTCCTATCAGCAATGTGCTGTTAGTGAGTGTAGAAATCCAGACTACAGGTTAAGAAAAATTTTGACTCCACGTGTTGTCACAGCTAGATATTCTTATCAACAATGTTTTGTTAATAAGGAGGTGTAGAAATCCAGACTAGAGGATAAGAAAGATCTTTACTTCCCACATGTAACAACTAGGTATTCTTCTCGGAAGGGATGCAGACAAAACCGGAGCGAGTGGACATGCAGGTCTCCCAGGGAGCGCAAACTTCCATCCTCACACTCTGGTACTCCTGGAACCCCCAGCCACAGTGATTCAGGCCATTCTAGTGTAGACCTCGGGAATCTATCTAATCTATCGTACTTACCGAACTTGACATTTGTATCGTTTCCAAAACCTCATTGCTACGTCATCATAGTATATGATTGTTGAACAACATTTATAGTTATTGCAACATCTTCGTACACATTTATTTTTAGCAAATCTTTATTGTCTTAATAAAGTCTGATAACAGCCTTTTATTGTTTATTTTCGGAACGCCAAAAAGTGACAAAAACAAATCAAAAAGGGATGATGATAACCTGCGTCTTGCAGATTAACATTTTCATAGAAACATATATATATACATATTTATTGCTAGCTATATATCACCATCTTCTCTCTTCAAACACGAAATCTCACAGGCGGTCTCCTCGCTCTAGGTGGGTTCCGCCTTAGGACAGGACCCTCCTCTTTCAAGGCCTCGGGGTCCAGCGAGCGAAGAGGCTCCAATGACTTTCCATCGTCTGTATCACTCTGAACCTCTGAATCTTGATCCGACCGCTGGCTAGTTAGTCCTGGCGACAGCGACTCCATATAACCTCTGTCTCGTACAACCTCCGAGATTATGGCACTGGGACCTGCTCCTCTTGAGTGCTCGGGTTGACGCTCTCCATCTCCACTCTCATCTTCCTCACCATTCCTCCACCTTTTTCTAATTTGATCCCTGTGATAGGCCTTTACCTGTCCGTGGATCAAATGGTGTAGACTCTAGTTCCCTTCTTGCCCACAATTTTTCCTGGGATCCATTTATCACCACCTCTAAAGTTTTTACACCACACTAAATCATCTATCTGGAATTCTTCCAATTGGGTTCGCCGATCATACTTCATTTGCCTGGCTTGCTGGTCCCTAACTCTAGATGTCAAGCTGGGATGTATCAACGATACTCTGGTTCGAAGCGCACGCCCAATAAAGAGCTCTGATGGAGTCTTTCCCGTTGTCACAGTTATGGTGATTGTTTTAATATTCTGGTTCCACATATGTCCAGTGTATTTCACCAATTCTCACATATGTATTATTATTCGATTCAACCACAAATTACAAAAATACTGAGTTAAAAAAACAGTACTAAAACTTGTTGAATAGGGAACTATAGAAAATGATTGGTCGGTTTTCTTGTATGAATGCAAAGCTTGAATAATAACCAAAGAAATAAATGAACTCTTTTAATACCTCGTATGTGTGAGATAGAAGAATAGACGATAGAGATCGCTAAGATGATAATGTTTGACAATCAAATTTGCGTGTATTGAGAGATTCCTCTTCTCTCCCCCTCCTTTTTTATTAGGAAAGATCGTACATTCAAAAAGATTCATATAATATTTTTTTATTTAGTAGTTTGCAAATTGATAAACGAACGAATTTGATGGGCAGATTAGATCGCGGAAAACCAACTAGTTCCAATACAAACCAATACCTTAGAAAGAAAAAACCACTTTAATTTCACAACCAACCTGCGACCCCCAAGGTTCAACTTACTCAGATGGCAATTCTTCCCAGCGAAGCCTAGCCGACAGATGCACAGAACTGTCCCCTTGTCGGGATGGTCGATGCATGTGGCGCCGTTCTGACATGGATCCTCCTCGCACGTCAGCTTGGCTGTACACATCAGGTGTAGTTTTAGCAACGCCCTGTACACATAAGGTGCAGTTTTATCAACGCCCTAACCTTACTAAATAGGCTGTAATACAGTAAAACCTCCCGAGAGAGACCATAGCCCAAAAATTGATACATCTGGTCTCTCCTGGAGATGGTTGTTAATCGGAAGTTGTGTTAGATCAGAAACAGTCGTTTTTAATGTCACAAAATTTGTCGATAAGGAAGATATCGCCCACGAGAGACTTTATAATTTCAATTGACTAGCTGAATGACTTGGCTTCGTTCTGGTTCTTCCCGAGGAAATATTTACCCAACGAGTATTGCTTTAACGAATGATAACTTAAAAAAAAAAAAAAACGATTCTATAGTAGTAGCAGTAGGGCAATAGAGGAGAGAGATTGAGATTGAAACTACTTTATTGCAATGTCCATATAAGATTAAATATGGTTAAATACAGAATAAATATATACAAGTCGTTATTGGTGGCGCCCACCGCGGGAAAGACTCCGCCACCGGTGGACTGAGAGAGAGAGAGAGATCATTGACATCATTGTACAACTCCAAAATAAGCAATTAGTATATTTGGGCTACTTATATCTTCAGCTACCTACATGTGGGGGGGGGGGGGGGGGGGGGGGAAGTCCCCAACTTACGGATACAATCGTCGGCTTCGCGAACAAAGCCCTTGACACAGTTGCACTTATAGGAGCCGTAGGTGTTGTGGCAGGTAGCGTGAGGGCCACAGGGGTTCTGTAGGCATTCGTTGATGTCTGTCTGGCAGAGCGTCCCCGTGAAGCTGTGCGGGCAGGTGCACCATTCTTTGCCGCCTGGGCAGATCTCTGTTAGACGGCTAGATTCTGGTGATCTACACTGATGGACAACACTTATGGAAGTTGTACCTCTTAGCATGTATATCGAGATTCAGACAATAACTCTGGAAGATATTTTATACACAGTGACCTTTATTGAAGACACATGAGATAACCAAGTGTGAACAAATTGGCGACATCAAAGACTTTCAACTTCCTTAAGTTTTGCCCATGAGTATATTTTAGCTATGCAAAGGTCATTATGTACCAAAAATGACACTTTTTCCTTTTTGGTACATGAATATCATCCTCCCGCATCTTTATGTCAAATATCATTATGAAAAAAAAAAAAGCCCATCTTGACCGTTCTAATGAGCATTTAGACGACAAAGCGCCATCTAGCGGATTAACTATCAACTAAACGTTGGTTTAGGTTCATTCCATAATATTGCTCATTAATAAATGCTCATTTGGAGAATCAGAATATATATTTTCATATCACCACCTGTAACTTTCTTTTATTCCTTTTTCTTACATTCTATTTTTCACAAAAATCGTTATTTCACGATACACATCTCATGGGCAACTGCTGAAAATATACTCAATTGATCAAACACAATGTTCGAATCATCCAAGTTGGGAAATTGAAAATAAATTTTCGGCCGGACAGAAAAGGACAGGTTTCAGGAGAGCAGGCAATCCATGCGCAATTAATAAATACATTAATTAATTCTTGAGAAGTATTGAATCAATGTCTCGAAAATCAATTCAAGCTGACGAAACTCCAGTTCCTCGATGATCATCCCAGTCCTCATAGCATATTCGTAGTAAGGATTTTTTTTTAATTTAAAGATGAAATAAAATGTTATCAAGTCCCTATATTAAGCCCCTTCTTTCGTTCTTGTTCCAAACTCGCTTTATTAGATACCGCTCAAAAAAGAGCAATCTAGTTTATGATATTTGCAAAAATGAGTAATGTGTGATGGTTATTTACATATTAAAATATAGGGTCCAACGCGGGATTCGATCCCGATTCTTGGCTGTCTGGAATCGAGGGTTTTACCCACTCGTCCACCGACTTATTAAGCCTTCTTGAATTGTCAAATTTCTAGGGTCACTGGGATAAGGAAGAAGAGGTTAAAGGAAAGCAAATAAAAAAGCAATGTAAGTAAGACCTACTGGTCGTGTTCAGGTGGCAAATTCCATCATTGTAGCAACAGTGAGTCCCGGGGGCTCGAGTGGGAGGCAGGGACGGGGGAAAAGGGGCCGACTTGAGGAGAGACATCAGCTCTTCTGGGCGGAGAGCGAAGATCTTCCGTAGAGCTTCTTCGTGGTCTACCTCCCGCTTGGGCCGCGGGCTGGGACGGGGTGGCTGTTTCTTCAGCTTGAAACCTGGATGGGATATATGTAAATGCTGTGTGGATTTGAATATTTTCAATAAACTCCGAAACCTGATAAGTACTGTGGCGTACCAGGATCGTGTTAAACGGTTTAATATATCGGTATAGATTGTTGTTGTTGTTGTCGTGTCCAATGAAGAGCCTCAGATGTCTCCATACATCTCTATCGCAGCAGTAGAAATGTCCACTATCTGGAGTTTATTGTTGTTGTTGTCGTGTCCAATGAAGAGCCTCAGATGTCTCCATACATCTCTATTACAGCAGTAGCAATGTCCACTATCTGGAGTTTATTGATGTTATTGTCGTGTCCAATGAAGAGCCTCAGATGTCTCCATACATCTCTATCACAGCAGTAGAAATATCCACTATCTGGAGTTTATTGTTGTTGTTGTCGTGTCCAATGAAGAGCCTCAGATATCTCCATACATCTCTATCACAGCAGTAGCAATGTCCACTATCTGGAGTTTATTGATGTTGTTGTAATGTCCAATGAAGAGCCTCAGATGTCCCCATGCATCTCTATCACAGCAGCAGCAAATCATTTTATGCATAACTTGCTTTTTGTGAATTACATACTAGTATATTTCCACTGTCCTTTAAGTTAATGTCCATAGATTCGTTATATATACATATTTATCATTATTATTGTTTTTGGTATTGAGTAAAATTAATCAGGCCTCCAAGGAAAAGTGTCTTTTCATTTTATATCTATAGAATTTTATAAAATTATGTAAAATAGTATCCGATTACATTTATCTCTCGTGTTCTATTGGCGAATTATTATACCAGGTTTTCTTCTGTAGAAGGGTGTCCGTGCCGGAAAGCTAGAGAATAAAAATGTTTTGAAAAGACACCTTTCCCTGAAGGTCTGATTAATTTTACTCAATATATATGTCATAATATTCGGGATATATATAAATAAAATGGCCCTGTGTAGGAGTACAAGGAAAGAAGGAAGATAGCCGGGTTAAAAAAACAACCCCCTTGGTAAACAAGTGTCACGTCTTCATTCTCCCCAGGGGATTTATCTTACTTAAATCGGTTTAAAAGCGGCTGGAGGTGATGATCAAGAGACAATTCTCACCAAGGTGGTCTCGACACCAGTTGTTCTAGGGGTTGTTCTTCTATCTTTCCTCCCCGATCTATTTCCTCACGGGGCCTCTGGATCCTGTGTGTCCTTACCCACCCCATCACTCAACCACTACGACTGTTTCTAACCAACATGCTACACTACAGTTATCCTACAGAATAAACTACATTACTACATATATAAATATATATTCCTAGTGTACACGTGTAACAAGCCACGATAATCATGGTGACTAGTGTAGTTGGCAACTGCTTTTACTGTAAGTACACCACGTGTGTCTACACAGGTAGAAAGATGTTCGACTTTTGCAATTACAAATTTTCCAGAGTCCCGTTTGGTTAATTGAATTCACTGGTGGGTTTGGACTTTTGTAAGAATCAGGGCCATTAGACCCATTTTTATTCAGAAAAAAATATCGTTGCTTTTATAAATCGACTATTTATAATTCAATTTGGATGTAAGATATATAATCCGAACAGTCCTATACAATATTAGATGCATGCTTGAAATATCATAGCTGTATGGTTGACCTAAACTGGCGAAAACCGTTGGGAGGTTTCACCACTGATGAGCCTTCCTAATATTTTTCCATTTGCAGTAAGAAGAATAATAAGCGTTTAGTTTGTAAAATAAAATAAAAAACCGTGTTAAATAGTTTAATTTCTTGTATATAAATGGCACGCAAATACCTCTTACGTTTAGAATATACAAAGTGTTCGAGAAAATTTACCTTTAAACATTCGATAATTTGTACATTAACAACTTACAATGGAGGAATCTTGACGGTTATCATTGCTAAGAATGGATAAAATCTAACGGCGATGAGTTTCTTTATTGAAAAGTATCCAGCCAGTTGAGTAAAGGATATTATTGTCCTAAAAGCTTTCTCCAAGCTTTTATCTTATAAAATAAATAAAGCTTCCAGGGTTAAGTTTCCTGTTCAACTTTTTATTTTCAAGCTTTCGGACTTGTCAGTCCTTCAACAGGAGTATCACGATAATAAATTGATGATTATATACTATTTTTTATACACCTATCCCCCGATTTACACGGTACTTGTTTTACACGTTTTCGCTTTTACACGGTTTTCCAAATAAGTTTTTTTTTATCGCACTATACTAAATGCTACTGTGATTGAACACATGCGCTGTGTACACATCTCACGAAGAATCCCGAGCTTATGTGCTGACTACATATTTTAACCTGTCAATGCATTTTATTTTTATTTCTGTGTACACCTATCCCCCGATTTACCCGTTTTTCTCAGGAACGTATCTACCGTGTAAATCGGGGGATAGGTGTATACAAATTAATTTTTAGATATTTTAAATATTAATGATATTGAAAGGGGGAAAATATATACAGTCGAACTTGGATAATTCGAACCCCAAGGGACCATAAAAAAAATTCGAATTATCCAAAAATTCGAATTAAAAACGGAAATTTTATTATTTCAAATTCTAGGGACCAAGATAAATATTCGAATTAAAGAGGTTTTCGATTTAAAGAAGTTCGAATTATCCAAGTTCTACTGTATTACATTATTTGTGTGTTATCTCTTTAATATATTGTAGAAACTCATTTCCGTTAGCTCTCTCTTTTATCTCTTCTTAGATCTTAACAACTTCCCAGAGTAATCATTCGAGAATCTGTCTTTAAATATTGAAGTGATTGATATTCTACGTGTTCTGGAATAAGTGGGATGGTACCAGTCGGGGTGGATCTCTGGTGGGTGGCGTTGGTAGTCATTGCAGTAGCGTTGGGTGAGACATCGCCTGGACTCACATCGTCAGCTAGGATAGGTCCCAGGATCAGCTGGACTTACCCTCCTGGCTGAGAACCACTTTGAAAAGTACGGACACTCGTCCACCATGGCGGTCCTCAGGGCTGGGAGGCCTCTTCAGCTCTTTGTACACGTCCTCGACTATATCTGTCCCCCACACAACTCGCCTTTCTCAACTTTTCTTTGGCCCTTGTACTGGTCAAATTTAGGACTGTGTATTGGCCTCTGTGTATGTGTGTTTATAACTAATATAAGAACTATTAAATATGTTTAAGATTTTATTTTATATATAAATCTGTGAAGTTTTCTAGAGATGGAGAATTGAGATAATCGGTCAAATCAGCAAGTCTGTGTGTAACCTGTGTCTCAGGAAACCAGGGTAGCTAAGGTGGAGATGATCCCGATCTATTGAATTCTTCGGTGCAGTTGAAGCCGTGTCAGGCTGCATTGAGCGTAACCCATTGATCTTCATTCCCGCATCTCTAACGAAAGCCTACATCTAGCAAGTTTGACTTAATTGTCAAGTCCATTTATAAACGGACAAACACTAAGAGATAAGAAATGAAAACATTTAAACACGAATGTTTCTTTTACACATAAAACAAACTTCTACTGTCCTTACTGCGATGGAAGTATATTGGGAGAGCTTGGCTCATCAGTGGTGAACCCTCCAGCGGTTTCACCAATTTAATCTACCAGACTGCTTCATAAAGCTTTATTACTATATATTAACGATACTGATTATATTATACGACAATGAAGGATGGAATCTTGGTTATGGTTTATAATCATGGACATTAGGATAGTGTAATATATAATATGTATATATGGTTTTGACCAAGGACTTGGTTGTTGTTGTGTGAAGTAATCGATATATAGCGCGAGATATTCATGTTTTTAGTTCTTATGATAATTCTGTAATAATAAAATATTATGCAAATATATAACTTTTCAGTAGGATACAATCTCATTTAAGAGAAACTACACCTACCTAAGTTTATTGAATATTAGGTAGAAGAGTACATAACAGATAGCATAATTATGTATTTTTTCACCGCAGTAAGAAGATGGTAGAGAGAGAAGTTTGTTTTATGTGTAAAAGAAACATATGTGACTTAATGCTTTCATTTATTATGTATTAAGTAGATAGCACGTTATTGCATTATAAGTAAACGCTAAGAAACTTGCCTTTGTAAAGCCTGGAAAAGAGACCTAAGTTGTACTTGGGACATCCCCCGGGATCGACACATGACTGTGAAGCGACTGTGATCTCCACTGGCAGGCCGACAGTGCTGTGGCTGGACTGAGGGACCCTGTGGTACCGTGTCCTGGACAGCGCCTCTGTCTGCACAGCGACATTGAGGCTGGCAGGAGGCTGAGCGGTAGCTTCTTGTCCAACCTGGTCATCGCTTTCTCGCGGCTCAACCTACGACACCATTTCGGAGTTCTACATAGGATATGCTGAGATTGTGCACTTTATTGACACATTGGTTCATGGTTAAAGCTTAAATATAAGTGTGTATAAAGTACATTTATGGCGCACACTTAATAAATTAAATCTACACTAATACACAAAACTTCAGGAAGCTATACCGTTTAGCATCGGGATTCAGACAATAACTCTGAAAGATATTTGATACATAGTGACCTTTATTGAAGACACACGAGATAACTAAAGTGTGAACAAAATTGCCTCTGTCTCCATAAAAAAAAAAAAAAAACAGACGACCGGGGACATCAAATACTTTCCATATTATTAAGTTTTATCCATGAGTTATGTAAATTACATGCATCCATATATCCGTGAATGATTTTTAAAAGAAAACTAAACAACTACTGAGTGTATTCACGCGGAGGTGGTTTTGACTACAGCGTAGCAAATATTTATAGGAAGGTTAGAATCTCTAAGCTGACACTTTATCTGCTGAGGAACCTGTGGATAAATCCATTAGAAATAACGTTTATGTTGTGTTGACGATAGTTTTTAAAGAAAATAAAATTATTATTGAGGCAAAAAATTTGGTTTAAGGACTTGCCTTATTCTTAAAACAAGCATTCGTCTAGTACAACAATACGTGCATATACATAGTAATAGATATGAAAAAAAATATATATTTGAAATTAAAAAATGAAAAATACAGCCTGCACCACGCTGACGAGGGCCAACAGTCCGAAACGCGTTCGTGATTGGCTATTCTTGATTTATCAAGAAAATGGGTTGGCCAAATATCAGGGAACAAGATAAATCATGATGGCGCTCTGCCATCAAAAAAGTTCATGTGAAAGTGGTCAGGATATGACTCTTTTGATAGTAATAAATGTCAATATACATATAGTTTATATACATATAGTACAATATAGTTTTTCAGGTATCACAAATATAAATAGTGCTTCAGTCTCAAATGTTTATAAAACTCAACGCGCTAGTTTGGCGACGATGTAATCATAAAGACAATAAAGTCCATAAAGAGCCCGGATATCGGTTGAGACGAGGTCCAGTGTTAAGTAATAATCGTCGTGAATGCATCAGACGATGGGAATTTCCCTTCCTAGATGATCACGTGGGATCTTCTAGAAATCATTAAATTAGAAACAGTTAACGATTAGCCGACCCATATCTCAATCACACACTCGAGGACCCCGTCATCGCCTGGAGGAGGACACGGTGGGGACCTGGCTGATAGTTCTCTTGATCTTTTTATTGTAAATATTGACTAAGAAGTCAATAAAAGTGTTCTAATTGTTAATTGTCACACTTCTGGACCTACTCACATATTCTCATGCCCAGCAATGGCCGCAGCCTTGCAGAAAATTGACATGGACACAGAACTTTACACACCCAAGATATTGCGGCTGCTGTGATAGAGATGCATGAAGACATCTGAGGCTCTTCATTGAACACGACAACAACAGAAATTTGGCATGGGCAAGAGCTTTACACACCCAAGATAGTGGACATTGCTGTGATAGAGATGGATGGAGACATCTGAAGCTCTTCATTGAACACGACAACAACAGAAAATTGACATGGGCAAGAGCTTTACACACCCAAGATAGTGGACATTGCTGTGATAGAGATGGATGGAGACATCTGAAGCTCTTCATTGAACACGACAACAACAGAAAATTGGCATGGGCAAGAACTTTACACACCCAAGATATTGCGACTGCTGTGATAGAGATGCATGAAGACATCTGAGGCTCTTCATTGGACACGACAACAACAACACTCCTGGACCTCGCATGGCCTTAGTATATAAATTGATTCTTACAACCTCTTTTACTCTTCGTTAGAAAATTATTTTCAAGAAAAAGAAGTTTTTAATTTCTCTCTTCTTTTATAGATAATTGTGATATATATATGTGCTTAAGCAATTTTGAATACAAAGGATATTCTCTTAAAAGATGGTGATTCCTAATGATAGGTGACACAAAGTTTATGGCTATTTCAGCAAGCTATTCAAATACAGTGGTACCTCGACATACGAGCGCCCCAACATACGAGTTTTTCGAGATACAAGCCGACGAGCAAGTGATTTTTTGCTTTTAGTTACGAGCGAAATTCGAGATACGAGTTCGGTTCGGTAGTGTTGAAGATATTAATCTGTGATTTTAAATGTTTCCTTTTGACCAGTACTTTTGTTTTGTTTTTGCTTTTCCTAAAATGTTTCTTTCTTCTTCTTCATTATTATTTGTTCTATATGCAAAGCTTTGTTTTTTGAGACTTGAATAAACAAATTCAAGTTTATTATATTTTTGTGTGCTTTTAAAGTTAAAACACAACAGGTAGTAACACGCAGTCGCGCCATCACGATCAGTTAGCAGCGTGCTTCCGCTGTGATAAGTTGTGTTTTGTGTTGCGTTTACATTTACAGTTTTAGTTCATTTATTTTTATAACCATGGATCGGAAGAAAGTTTGTAAAAAGTCAAGTGCTAAGAAAAAGATGATGAGTATTGAATTAAAAAGTGAAATTATAGAAAAACACGAGCAAGGAGAGAAAAATGTAGCGAAAAAGGCAAAGACAAGTGAGGATATCTAATTTATTTCTTTACGTTCTCTTTTTTGTTTTTGAGCAATAAATATTTGATATTTATAAATACGTTTTTATTATTTAAAACCACGTAATCAAGTGGATTTGCGGGTTTTGACAATGGCTAAAGAGTAAAAAGCAACGCCGTAATTTTTATTAAGAGGAATTGTGTAGAAGTGATCTACCATGCCTTTATTCAACATACTTTCTGGATGCTCGAATTAAAATATTTACTTATTAATCTCACAACACTGTACATCCAAACTGATGATTTAAGCTGCTCTAAATTTCTGGGATCTCATTCAATTGAAATGGGCAGCGTTACCTTTTACTCTTTTGTTACTGACCTTGACCCACGAGCACCATCCGTCCATACGGCTGACAAGATATTCATGGTGGTGCAGTCACAAAAGGATAAATGCCATATAGAAGTCTCTAAAGGGGGGTAGAGATTTGAGAGAACAATAGGATAAGAGGTGGATGTTGCCGAGAGAGGAAGGTAGGTGACCTGGAAGGAAGCGTGGCTAGAGAGGAAGTCCCGCACCACCTCGACCTGGACGGGCTCCGTGAGGCGGTCATCCTCCGTCACTGGGTAGAGGAGGAGCAGCTTGGTGGGCGCCGGCTTGGTGTCTGGCAGGCACAGCTCTGTCTGTAGCGGCTGTGGGGGTTGTCATAAACCGTCATGTGAGGGTTGTCATAGTTCTGCGGAGGTTATCATAGTGCCGTGGGGGGTTGTCATAGTGCTATGGAAGTTGCCATAGTGCTGTGGGAGTTGTCATAGATTGTCATGTGGGAGTTGTCATAGTGCTGTGGAGGTTTTCATAGTGCCGTGGGAGTTGTCATAGTGCTGTGGAGGTTGTCATAGTGCTGCGGAGGTTGTCATAAATACTGCGGGGGATTGTGATAGTGCTGTTTAAGTTGTCACAATGCTATGGAGATTTTCATAGATTGTCATAGTGCTGTTGGGGTTGTCATAGTGCTGTGGAGTTTGTCATAGTACTGCGGGGGATTGTGATAGTGCTGTTTAAGTTGTCACAATGCTATGGAGATTTTCATAGATTGTCATAGTGTTGTTGGGGTTGTCATAGTGTTGTGGAGGTTGTCATAGTACTGTTGGGGTTGTCATAGTGCTGTGGAGTTTGTCATAGTACTGCGGGGGATTTTGATAGTGCTGTTTAAGTTGTCACAATGCTATGGAGATTTTCATAGATTGTCATAGTGCTGTTGGGGTTGTCATAGTGTTGTGGAGGTTGTCATAGTACTGTTGGGGTTGTCATAGTGCTGTGGAGTTTGTCATAGTACTGCGGGGGATTTTGATAGTGCTGTTTAAGTTGTCACAATGCTATGGAGATTTTCATAGATTGTCATAGTGTTGTTGGGGTTGTCATAGTGTTGTGGAGGTTGTCATAGTACTGTTGGGGTTGTCATAGTGCTGTGGAGTTTGTCATAGTACTGCGGGGGATTTTGATAGTGCTGTTTAAGTTGTCACAATGCTATGGAGATTTTCATAGATTGTCATAGTGCTGTTGGGGTTGTCATAGTGCTGTGGAGTTTGTCATAGTACTGCGGGGGATTGTGATAGTGCTGTTTAAGTTGTCACAATGCTATGGAGATTTTCATAGATTGTCATAGTGCTGTTGGGGTTGTCATAGTGTTGTGGAGGTTGTCATAGTGCCGTGGGAGTTGTCATAGTGCTGTGGAGGTTGTCATAGTGCTGTGGAGTTTGTCATAGTACTGCGGGGGATTGTGATAGTGCTGTTTAAGTTGTCACAATGCTATGGAGATTTTCATAGATTGTCATAGTGCTGTTGGGGTTGTCATAGTGTTGTGGAGGTTGTCATAATGCTGTGGAGGTTGTCATAGTACTGCGGGGGATTGTGATAGTGCTGTTTAAGTTGCCACAATGCTATGGAGATTTTTATAGATTGTCATAGTGCTGTTGGGGTTGTCATAGTGTTGTGGGAGTTGTCATAATGCTGTGGAGGTTGTCATAGTACTGCGGGGGATTGTGATAGTGCTGTTTAAGTTGTCACAATGCTATGGAGATTTTCATAGATTGTCATAGTGCTAATGGGGCTGTCAAAGTACTGCGGGGGTTGTGATAGTGCTGTTTAAGTTGTCACAATGCTATGGAGATTTTCATAGATTGTCATAGTGCTGCTGGGGTTGTCAAAGTACTGCGGGGGTTGTCATAGTACTGTGATGGTTGTCATGGTACCATGATCTTTCCATGGTGATGGAGTATTTGTCTTGACATTCAGTTTTTTCGTGGTTATGAGAAATATTTATTTAATGACAGAGTGTTTTTTTTTCACTAATGTCAGGTAGAATTATTGATATTATTATTTTAAGCTTTGAAATAATGATTATCAGATTCTTCGGGGTAAAAAGTTGTATTGACCCAATGTTGTGTTTTCCATGGGGAGAGTCTAGTCCTCACTGGTGTAATCCTCTATTGAGATCTCTCTTTATTTCCTTCTAGTTTTTATATCTCCATTCTCAGTCGATTAATCAAATTATTTTTTCACTGTAAATGTGAGGAATCTGTACATATTATGTGATTTTGCTGAAAGGACTGCGATGACGCCTGGAAGACAAAGGCTGGATACTAGGATTCTTGCTTCTTTCTCAGTTATCTATAGATGTGTATAAGCCTATATAAAATCGTATTGTAAATAACATAAGCTAGGTTGCTCTTTTTGAGTGGTACCTAATAAAGTTATTTTGAACTTTAATTGAATGGTGAGATATCTACATGATGATGGGATGTTTGCTATAAATACTGTGATGTTAAATTGATGGGATTATTAGTCTCTGACATGTCAGACCAAGTCATAATAAGTCTTTCAACCCAGACAGCGTCCCTGATGAAAGACCGCCTCCAGTAGAGACCCGGTGTATCCATTATTTTAGGCGTTCTCTCAAAGGAAACTTCTGTATCTGCTTGAGCACTGTAATGTTTTTATTGGTGATTCTTGGCCTCTCATTGACCACAATGTTGTGGTGTTTACTATGGTAGATCTTACGCTAGATTTGGCATAGTTTCAGAATGTTTGATTAGTTAATTATTTTAAAAGGTTTAGAATGGTGATAGGATATGCTAGTGATTGTGCTGAAAGGACTGTAATGATGCCTGGAAGACAAAAGGCTGAATACTAGGGTTCTTGCTTCTTTCTCAGTTATCTATACATGTATAGGCCTATATATGAAATCGCATCGCTTCAGATGAAGCATTCATTTCTAAAGAGACAAGGGTCGCCTCTCCCGTCAAAATAGACGTCTAAAACAGACGCCATTTATTTCATCTTCACGCCATTAATTTCTAGTTCACTACTATACTCAACAATCAGAAGTATGACTTTTAAAAACTTTACTAAAATATATAATCAGCCAAATTTTCTATAAGGACCTAGTTATCCTTTAGCCTCATGATTATTCAAAAGCAAAATGTTTAACCATCGATAAATTTAGAAAATTTCTAAATATGGGTTTTCACAAAATATATGAAACTAATTCTGCTCTTCTATTTTCCATGGTTTCTAACCCCCAAGTTCTCACAAACGTGAAGTGTCTGCACAAAGAAGAACTTTTCAAACTCACCTTCAAACCGATATTTAATTCTGGGACCTCGAATCGGTGTGATTAGAAACGGAGGATTTTCTGTGAGGATCCATTCATGGAAAGATTTTAGGTCGTCGAATTCTTTCTTGTAGAAGGCTTTGATTCTCGATTCTTTCAGGCATAGACTTGGAAGAACAACTGCTAACAGGATCAACAGAACTTTCATCCTAATTAGGTAAAAAATATTCTAACGGAAATCTATTTATGAGATGAAAAATCAAGTTTGTTTCTTGGATTTGTTCTAAATTGTTGCCCTGATGATTTTTAAAATCTTATTTCCTAGCTTTTTTTTGGATAATCAGAGACCTTAATTCCCAATCACATAACTGTACATCAACCAAGTTTGATTTCCTATATAGTTTTTATTATTACAACCTCCCTCGTTAGTAGGAATTTTGATTTTTTTAACCCACTTTTAAAATAAAGAAACGTTATATCAATTATATTTAAAGACTAGCGGACGTACCCGGCTTCTCCCGAGGTTTTACCCGAGTAAAGGTTTGTCTAGCGAACATTTGTTAAAACAATTCTCTAAAAACTTATTTAAAAAAAAAAAAAAAATTGAAACTCGTAAATTTGAATCTCTCGATAAAGTGAACATTTTTTCCCGGTCCCTGTGTGCCGTGTCATCCTGAATTTTGTCTTTCCTAATTTTCTACATTAGAAAATCATAGTTTTATCTAGTGAACATTTTTTGCCGTGTCATCCTGAGATAATCTTACTTTTGATAAATAATATTTAAGATAACAAACTTAGTGATAAGAAAACTTGTTATCATCGTCACAATGGGGGGCGCTGCTTGCGAGTTAAATCTACAAATCTGCAAATAACTTTAAGGATATTCAAGATATTCAGGAAATTATTTTTTAAAAACCTTCTCGGTGATATACCTAATAATATCCCAAAATTTCACGGCGATTGGATGTATGGTTTTTGAATCTATAGAGTACAGACAAACAGACAGACATTCAATTTTATATATATAGATACATTGAAGGAATCTGCTTTCTGAAATGTCCTTCTATATTTTAACTCTCTTCGATCTCTTCAAAAACTTGCATATCATTCAGAATATAGTCAAACTCTTCTTGCCATTCTTCTTGAAGGAGACTTTCTCTCTAAAGCGACCATACTGAAAATAACTGATTTACTTTGAAAACGACCTCCCAATGGCTGCCCTTCTACAAAGCGACCAATTAAAATACAAATCAAGGAAATTGACCGTTTGAAAACATATTTTTAATTGTCAAATTTTAAATATTTGTTTTGTTAATGACTGTTAATTTGTGCAATAATTTTCTAACTTTCCGCGTTTTTGTTTACTTTTCTAGTTTAAAGATTATATTTTATCCAAATTTATATATTTTCATGATATAAAAACTTTCTCTAAAAGAGATATTTAAAGGGTGTTAAATGTTGATAAAATCTTCTGAAAAGACAATTAAATTCAATAATCTCAAATATAAAGAATGTGTTGAAGTTATCAAAGGCAAGCAAGCAGGAGAGAAAAAACTATAGAGAAGACAATACCAAAGAATTAAATTGTGGCACCACACAAAAATGAAACATTTTAAGGCACAAAGAGAAATAATTAGAGTACCACAAGCAAAATAAAGGTATCTACAACAACAACACATAGCTTTATTAAGGCCTTCTGGTCTTATACAGCTTCTCCAGGTAGAAGAGGGTATCTACAGAAATAACCGTAATAGTAACAATAATCAGCAATGTTATTTACAATGTATCAAATAGGGGGAAAGAAGAAAGAAAGGGCTTGGCATAAACTTATATACATAACAACAACAAAAAGCTTTATTAAGACCTTTTAGTCTTATACAGATTCTCCCAGCAGAAATGTAGGATACATGCAGGAAAAAAGTAACAATACCTTAATGGTAATATGTGATATTTATATAAAGATTTTATATAAAGACAATTTAGCTAATAGATTAGTCTGAGTAAATTGGAGAAAAAGAAATTTATTAAAAAACGAAAGAAAAAAATAAAAGATAAAAAGATCAGGTGTTGAAATCAATATTAAGAATGGCATATCCTGACCAAGAGCACATGTGCTTTACAGAAGGTAGAGCCCCATCTGGTGGAACAGAAATCAACTAAACGTTGATTTAGCCTGTTCCCTGATATTTGGCCAACCCAATTTCTTGATAAATCAAGAAAAGCCATCCACGAACGAATTTATTATACATGGATTTACCACGGATTCATCGCAAATGAAGATAAAAAGGTAAAGACAATCACAATCAATATAGAGATAATGAAATTTATACATTGTAATTAAGACAATTGAGCTCATAAACAGATTTAAAAGGGTAAATCCGAGAAAAAGAAAAAAGATACAAAATAAAGGGAAAACCACTGGAATTTACATATGAAACATGCACTAAGAATTTTCGTCTTAATAAAATAATTTCTCAGCTGATGAATGAAGGTTATATATACATAAAGCTATTTAAAAGAAAATGCTTGCAACCTTATGGAGAAAAAAAAAAAAAAAAGACCTCTGCCTGGAATTTTGGAGGTAACAACATTTCAGTGAAAAAAAAAGAATGAATTTTTATTGCTTTCTACGAAGTAAACTTTAATCTAACTTCCATACAGCAAATACTTATGTTTTAGACTTTCTTTCTTTATTATACGCTTCTTGAACTTGATCGTTACATTAAATATTTGCCTACCTCCCCTGAAGCGTCTAATTTTGACCTTCCAATTTTGGAAGTTTGACTGCCAGTGTAAACACATTTGTTGATGAATATTGCGAACTAAAAAGAATACAGATACATTAGCAATTCGTGATTTGTTTATTTCCCGATGTTCGGGCGACTCACTGAGGAAAGTGACTGAGTCATCGAGAAATGCCGGTAAATAAACAATTCAAGAACTGTTTCCTTTCTAAACAAATCCCCCCAAACACAAACCGACGATTCACACAGCCGTTGTGAGCTAGATTGTATCACTTATTTGAACTGAACTCTATCAATGCCAATTAAACTACAGTGAAAAGAATTTTGAACAGCGGCAGACCAATCTATACAAAACGACCTTACAAGAATGGATAAATCTAAGCTATACTCTCACTACAAAGACATTCACATATCTTTCATGACGGAGGGATACCTTTTAGGGGATTTTCCTTTCCCGGTTGTAAGACTACTCGCACAAGTTAGAATACTTTCAAGTTTTTTTAGAGAAAACCACACCAAGATGCTCTGCGGTGAGGACCCGACTTGTACCTTCTGTAATTCAAAACTACAAAATGAAATCACTCACTATATTTTTGATTGCTCTGCTCTGAAAGAAGAAAGAAGAACCCTTATGCTCAAAACTGGGCAACTCTGTGCTTCACTTCCATCAATAATTGACAATATGACCCAGAATAAGTATATTGCTACGGCGTTTTATGGTTTCCACAAGTCCATATCTCAGAAGAAGGCCAAGTGATACTCACTCCTCACTTTCTTACTGCTACTCTTTTTTGTGTTGATTTCTTGCTTCCCTCTTTCTTATTATTATTATTATTATTTTTTTTTTTTTTTTTCCTTTTCTTGTTTTTTTTTTTTTTTTCTTTCTCTTTTTACTCTGTATATATCGCTATTTCCGTTGTCTCACTGCTTTGTTCTTATGCATACCTCTGGTGAATCCTGTATAGGGTCAGTGACCCTAAATAAAGGCTTTTTTGTTGTTGTTGTTGAAAAGAATTTTGGTAAAAAATCATAAATTATTTTGAGCATTCTTTTAAGCTTATTTTCCACTAAAATATCCAAAGAAGAAGTTTTTTTCAACGAAACATTATGGTAAAACGTTTTTCTAACCCAAAATGACGTTTAAAAATCGATTTCAAGAATTTATCAACCGATTTCGAGGTTATTATCACCTATTAATAATCATTGTTGTTGCTGTCGTGTCCAATGAAGAGCCTCAGATGTCTACATACATCTCTATCACAGCAGTCGCAATGTCCTCTATCTTGGGTGTGTAAAGCTGCTGCTCTAAGTCCATGTCAATTTTCTGCAAGGCTGTGGCCATTGCTGGGCATGAGAATATGTGGGTAGGTGTTAGTTCCACACAAGGACAGTTGTTGCCTGTCCTATAGGTTCTTGTGCCATCTGGATGTATTGTCATTCCTTTATAGTGTTTTGTTCTGAGTCTTGTTATAGTTTTTGTAAATTTTCTCTCAGAGTTTATTTCTCATATTTGATCTTTTCTTATTTTTGTTTAATTATCTTGTATTTTGCCAAAGCATCAGCTTCAAATACTGGCATCTGTTCTTTTCTTTGGCTCAACTTTCTGGCTTCCTTTGTAAATTCATCTGCCATCTCATTACCCCCGATCCCAACATGGGCAGGAATCCATTGTAGAATGCAGTTCGTCTCTAATGGTTCCAGTTGGGTAAGTAATGAGTGTATTTTCTGCGTGATTTTAGTATTGCCCTTCTGAATTGCTTCTAGAGCGGATCTGGAGTCGCTGTATATTAAAATTCCTTCTGTTTGATGCAGGGATGGTTGGTTCAGGCATACATCAAGAGATTTCCAGATAGCTGTCAGTTCACAAGTGAAGTTTGACGAAATCTTTCCTGCTCCTTCTTTGATTTTGATGTGTGTTCCATCTTGCAGTATTTATTATGTTATTTCTGGCCCCTCCATTACTCAGGGTGAGGTCTGATGATCCATCTGTATTTGCTGTTAAATAATTTCTCTGATCGTATAAACCAATTGTGTCAAGTTCTTTCTTTTTAAGTAGGTTTTTGTTCTCTTTTTATTGCAGGGTTCATTCAGGTTAATATTGATGCGTACATTTGATGGCAATGGGGTAGGAAATATTGGAATAATTCTTGAATTTGAAAGGCCTTGTGTTTCATATTTATGCCCTTTTTAATATTGTTGTCGTACTGAAGTGTTGAAGATCTTTTGAGTCTTTCTATTTGTGTTCAGTTTAAATAGATTCTATGGGATATGTGCCCAGTTTCTTTTTACTTTTTAAGCTATTGGTGAATTTTATTATTCTTCTTTTTTATTAACAATCTTTCTTAATTGTATTAACAAGATTTTTAGTTAGTGGCCTTTCTTAAGTTGAGAAGGCGTCGCGGTGAGAGAACTGGAAAGAAAGACGTAAACGGATCAAGAGCTAATTAAAACTACCGGTTTTATTGAGAAAATGTCAGTGGTGGGAGGCCAGTACTGGCCGCCGGTTTGACATGCCGTAAAAGGGAGGGGAGGCCCGCCCATGCAAGGAAGTGAGAGTTCTTTCCCAAGTTCAATAAACTTTGATTCTCGAATGTTCTGGACAAATCTCTGAATTACGTCAGAATTGTGCTGTCAACAAACTCTCACTTCCACATTGCTTTACTGGTTATCAAATTTTGACATTGGACTTTACATTATTTGGTTATATTTATGTTGGCTTCTTCTTTCTAGTCCTAGAGCCTGAAAATTAGGGGGAAAATTATAAAAGCGAACTTTGTGATGGGTGACTGTACATATATGCCGTTGATTTAAAGAATTTGAAACACATAGTATGACATTCTAACTTATATGAGGATATTCCTAGCATAAGAAAAAAATTTTGCCCATCCTGACGTAGACGCAGTTGTTAGTAGTGCTTACTTTTTTTTTATGACGGCACATACACATTCATTCTTGAGGCTTTTTATAGTACTATCCCGCCTGAGGCTAACCCATCACACTCTGTCATTGAATGGGGTTATTGGTTCCGGAATGCTTATTAGATATTTACAGATAACCACCATATATGATGTCCATTCCCTTATCTTGCACTTGGGAACACGAAATGCGTGGTGTCGCTGGAGACCCGGTGACGATTCTCCACCAAACTCTGCACCGGTGGCAGAGACGCTATGTAGATATATTCATTGTATATAGTTGTATATATATCTAATTATTATTTTGAAATAATAGTGCAGACTGTGAAATTTTGCATGTATTGACAAGATGTCGATAAAATTATGTTGTCATTATATCCCACCTGGGATCCATCTTGCTCCATGATTGTATACTTATATATTTAAACTTTATCATACAAGAAATTAATAAATAACTTTCAAATTCATAAGAGACGTGATTCAATATTAGTGCTTGAAAGAGTCAAGAGTGGCCAATGATTTCTGAAACGATTTTCTTTTACTTTTATGTCTGCTGAAAGAAGATATTTTGGATTAGCAATAAAGCTTTCTATTCTTTTTGTCTAATGACTAGTGACTTGCAATAAGATCAACCATTCGTTATCATGTCGCGAATGTATTATCCTCTTTCCCCTTTTTTCCTCCTTCCGGGCAACATACTTTCTAATACCTCAGGTAGCAAGAAGTTTTTTCTTATTGTAAGTGCTAGAATCGGACATTCGGTCCTCATTGGAAGGATCATATGTTAAGACATGTATTTTGCAAGAGCAAGTGCCTAATTGAAGACTAAATAGAAGACGTTAGATCAAGAGAACACACACTCTCGTACTACATTTGTAAACCAAAAGAAAGAAGCCAGAGAGCGATGCTCCATTGCCGATTTAAAACTGTGGCTATAGATCGACTGTCTCGGAGAAGCCTTATTGAGTAGGCACTCCAATCTTTGCACGGAGACATCTGAGGCTCTTCATTGAACACGGCAACAACAATAGCAATCTTTGGAATATCCTAAATCCTAACTATATGAGAAGGATGCCATTGATTGTGAAGATGAGACTGAATCTGACTTACTGAGCTACTGACATAGGAAGTGAGTGATCTTTCTGTGGACCCATACATTTATATTTCGGGGTTATTAGAAGATTTCAGAAAGGGGGGCTTAGAGTGCCGATTCTTCTTCGGGACTATATTAGTAAAAAACAATGGGATTTTTCATTTTTAAAGTGCCCTCACCATTTTTCCTCTTAAAAAAAACTGTGTGCTCAATATATTTTAAGTAAAATATGTAAAAGACTGCACTTACCTGAATCCGCGTAGATTTCGGACCCATAGCCGTCCTGCAGCCCGTTCGCGCCCAGGTGCCCTAGTAACGCACCCCGGAGGTCACGCACTGCCGCACGCCGTAGCGCCGCGTGAAGTTAAACGATATCATATTTAGGATACAACGCTCATACCACTCTAAACCAAAGGTTGTTCATTTCAACAGACTAGCCCCGTTCAAAGAGCTCTGATCAGCGTAGCTGGGGAAATCAGTCCCTTTCGGGACGAAAAGAATCAATGGAAAGGGGGGGGGGGGGGGAGGCAGTACGTCAGGAGACTATAAATTTTTAGTCTTGAATTTGATATTTGGTCTTATTTGTAATTAGTTATCATACTAGAAATTAATTCGGGATTGAAAATATTATTCTTCTAAATGCGATTTAGACTTAAATACACACAGAAAGCCTTTAACGAAATTCGACTATATAGGTCTTCGCAAATTAGCGGACTCGGGTCGGTGACAAAGCCACAACGCAAGCTTTGGAAAATTCAGAACGCCCATCTGAAGACCATGGTTTCGGGGAATGGCCTTCATCAGTCCAGGGTGGGCAGGCGAGGACCATTAGCTCGAAACCAAGGTCTTCAGGTGCGCGTTTTCAAAGCTCAAGAGAAATAGATCGAAAGAAAATTGTGTGTCTTTAAAGTCAGAGTAGGCACACCTCACTATAGAGGCCTGAGGAAGAGCTAGCTCTCAAAAGCTTGCAGAGTAATTTAACAATGAAGCACATTGTATCCTTTTATTACGCCACGCACTAAGTAAATAGTTGATAAGATATTTTGACGCGAGATCATTGAACTATTAATAATTCTCTCAAGATGTTCTCATATTAGAGTTTGTGTGTTGTCGAGTAATTTATTTCTACAAAGGTGGTTTCTTAGGATGGTGATGATTTCTTCAAATTAGCCGACATGAGAAGCTTTAATAAAAAATATACTTATCGAGGGGCTCTACTCCATTGTAAGATGTAAATATACCCACTGTATCTGATTATATTTCAACTCTTGTCTTATTGGCGATTTATTGTAGCGTGTTTTCTCCTGTAGAAGGGCTTTCGTGCCCGAAATCTAGAGATTTGTGACATAAAATGTATTAAAAGAAACTTATCCCTTGAAGCTTGATATACACTAGAACCACCATGAGAGGACACTCGCGCTAGAGAACACCTCTCTACAAAAGACAGTTTTCATTAGTAAAATTATCATTTTTACTATTTAGCAACTCTCCCTTAAGGACACTTTGACTCTGTAATTAGTGTCCTTTACAGGGAGGTTCTACTGTATTTTCACCCTAATATTGATACAAAGTATTATATCATTGAAAGTATATTTGAAAAATTTCGAATTATAGAAATCTTAAATCTAAATATTACACTGAGATATTGTCAAGAAGATTTCGCCATCCAGAAAGGTAACCAGGCCAGAACCCAGTTGTCACTTGCCATCCATGTCCGCAGTGTTTCTCGAGTCTTACCTTACATCTTACATAATCAAATTCTGTGGAATCTATTTTGCTTTATATGTAAAGTTCCGCGAGTTCTTATCACTGAATAGCAGTAAACTATTAAATTATTTTTTTAAAGTGACTTTTTCCTAATTCATACCTCTATCATATGTCTAAAACATCATATCAATTTTGAACGTTATTTCATTAAGTTGCTGATAGATTTCTGCCATCTACTCTAATATATCAACTATCTGTTGCAATCAGAAAATTTTAATGTTCTTTCTCATTCTATTATACTATATTACCCTTATCTTTCCCTTTTATCTTTTTTCAAATTCTTTCAAAACATAAATATATTATAGTTTTTTTTACAATTATAATTTCAATTACCATCTATCATAAAAATTTGCAATCATAATTTTTGGCAATATGTTTCTTGGGTTATTTATTTATTACACCTTATTCCTATACAGACCTTACTGCAATGATAAATATATATATATATATTAGACGAGAGGGCTTGGCTCATCAGTAGTGAACCTTCTCAGCGGCTTCGCCAAATTAAACTCCTGACCGCTCTATTATTGTATTGGCGAAACCACTCAGAGGGTTCACTACTGATTAGCCAAGCCCTCTGGTCTAATAATTTTCATCATTGCAGTAAGGTCTTTAGAAATAATATCTATTAAGTAAAGATCACATCTTAAAAAAAAATAATAAAAAATACAAGTACATGTTAGAAATTACTTTATGTGTATAGAGTAAGAAATTGTTCTCATAGCTAAGGTCGACATTCAATTTTTTTTCTCTATCGTAATTAAAATTTTGAAAATGTCACCATATTAAAATAAAAATTTACACAAAAATGCATTTTTAATGCATTTTGACAGAAAACTTTGAGAATCACTATTTATATATTAATCCCATCAATATAAAAATTCCTAATTATTTAAATGTTCTAAAATATTATTTATATTTGTCTCAAAAACGATATAACGCAGGCAATTTTTTTTAATTAAAAAATTTGACCAGATTTGTAATCTTTAAACAAGAACGGAAATAAAGTTAGAAATTTCGAGATTACCTTGGTAATATTCTACGTTTGTGTATGTTTTTTCCCCTCCCCTGAGTTCCTAAACCATCTTGCATCAATTCGGCTAAATTATATGCTCTAATATATTTTCTTTTAAATCAGTAAATTCATAAAATATTTTCAACAAAGCCTACATTTTAAGTGTTCGATTAATATTGACCAAAAGTTTGTTTTGATTCTTGTAAGTAGGTTTTTTTTGTTATTTTTTCTCAATATTTTCACCACTTTACCCCCTTCTCCCCCATATAAAAACATTCAAAAATGAACTTATTAATATAAAAACTTTGCATATTTTTTAGGTATATAATTCAAATACGAATTCAAGTAGTTGTCAAATATATATAATATGTAAATTGTAAATGTTTAATAGTATATATATATAAATTCACATAAATATAATATATATATATTTCAGCAGACATTTTTCACTTAAGGTTAATCTACACTTCAAAAATATTACTTGTCACAACAAAAAATATTAGCTTTTATTTCTTATATCCGAATTATTATATCAATAAAAATAACGCCATTCAATTATTTTTCAATTCAAGTTTTAAAATAATAACTAGTTTTGATAATGTGTGTGAAACACCTACACACATCTGTATTGGAATATTCAAACTACATTTATTTCTCCATGCATCTTTTTCTATATCACTTAAAATTTTTAAATTTTGTAAATAAATAAACAACAAAATGTACATATGTTGAAGCTTGACAATGTCAGCATGACAATGCTATACAGATTTGATTAGCAACACTTTTAAACCTTTCTGAAAAGCAAAAATGTTTTGTTATTATTGATATAAAAATGCAAAGTCAACTAAGCATGACATTTTGGTAGCACTATGGATATTATTATTATACTATATCATAATGATTCATACTTATTTACACACACTTTAGGTACACAAGGTAAAAAGACCAGATCCAATTAAATAATGTATAACTTCTTAGAGGTCCATTGTAGTCATATCACTTTAGATACAACTCCACCTTTGCCAGTCCCAAGCCCAGATGAAAAAGGAGGAGGGGGAGCAGTAACAAGCTTGATAAAAAACCTGGGCTCAGCTGGTCCGGCTGATAGTACTCTGTAAGGGCTCCTAATCCAGGGATACAGGATGAGCAGCATTTGTACTGTTAGGAGCGGCTGCACATGGCGTCTGTTCCTCTTGTCAGAGGCAGCCATTTCTTTTGGAGCTAAGTTGGCCTGAGTAGTGCTCCCAGTCATGATGACATGGGTAGACACATTCTACTTCACCTAGTGTGGGGATAAAGAAAAAGACTTTAGGTACAATTACCAGTAGTCCAAATTAAACCAAAGTTTATTTTTGATTTCCATGTTGTGACATCTAACTGGCAAGAGTATTATTTGCCAAACAGAAATGAGGAGTTATTCAACAACCTCCACATTACTAATGAATACTTCTTTTTTGAGGTTTCTATGGTTTCTTGACTTTGATTCTTGTAAGGATTCTTCCAATGTATGAGGTTCAGATAGCAATGATTAATATTGACATTTTTTATTTTTATTATCCCATTATAAACACAAGGTAATAAGACCAAATCCAAATAAATAAATTAGATTAAACCAAATTAGATTTGGTCTTATTACCTTGTGTTTATAATCTATAATCCAAATTATACCTTATCATTATTATCCCATTATATAATTATACAAGGTCATGGAGACTGAATTCATAGATCAAATTCACAATCTTGGTAGGGTTGGAATATAGATCCTGTCTTGAGACTCCCATTGCATTCCAAGAGGTGGTCTGGTGAGGCTTCTTCATCACCTTTTATTCTCTATCACCTCTATGCAGTGTCCCCAGGATAGTCAACCAATGACAGCAGCTCTTTTTACCCATCTTGGAAATTTATTGAAATCCTAACACTGCTCACATTCAGCCATCAATTTTGATCATCTATTTGACCATTTACAGCCTAACTTCGTTAATTCAACCACTAATAATTCAACACTTACAATAAAATTCAAACTTTTTTTTCATATCTCATGTCCAGCCTATCAAATAACCGATATTAATTTGACCAATGATAATTCAACACCATCAATAATAAAATCAAATTTTGACAACGTTAGATAATTCTTGTTTAAATACAATTTAATTGCTAAAAATGCATAGGCAATGCGGGCATGCATAGGCACTATAGCCATATGATGCACATCATGCTTAAAAGTGAGTGTTACAATGCAACATTGCAAGTGCCCATGTCGTACATGTTTTTTGTTTCATCATGGATGATTTAGACGCCATTGGTCTTGATAACCTAATTTAAGCAGCTACTAGTTAACAGCGTAAACAATAAGGTTTCTTAGTAACTTTTTCTATTTGAAATAAAACACACAGAAGTGGAAAGATATGTCTTTTGAAGATAGATTAGCTAGAATGCACACTGAATAGGGTTCTAACCTAAAAGCAAACAGCCCTAAAGGATTTATTTAAAACATATTTATTTCCCAAATTAATTCACTTTCTTCCCACAGCTCTTATTCCCTTATATAAATATTTTTAATTTTTCATGTTTGAAGATGTGTATTCTCAAGCAATTGTGTCCCTCACTAAAAGTTAATCATGATGCATACATACTAAATGAATTTTAAAAAAGGCCCAATGGTATCAATTCATGATATTAATTCACAATTTTTTTTTTCAACCAAAAACTCTGATACCTTGGGGTGTTGAATTAAAGATGTTATAAGACTAATTAAAAAAAAAAAAGTTAATCATATTATTTGGATGTTTTCCTAATGTAAAAATTAGTCTTTATTATCACTAGTCTCAATTAACAAACATTTGAAGGCATTATTTTAAATATTAATTCATCAAATTATTCTTTTTTTTTCGATAATTGGCCAAATACCCTTTCTTGATTAATCAAGAAAACCTAACTGTGTATGCATTTTGGGCTGTTGCCCCTTGTCAGTGTGGTGCAAACTGTACCTCAACAACCAAAAAAGCTGGTCTTTGGGACATCCTAAAAAACGTTAAACAGGTATTTGGGCCAAAAGGGTGTAAAAACGCTAAACAATGTGAAAAATAGTCCAAAAGTGAATTTGTACTTGGATCAGATGAATAAATTAAGAAAAAAGGCATCTGATCATGTAACTAAAAGTTGCTGATGGCTTGCACCATCTATTGGAATAAATATCAACTAATTGTTGATTAGTAATCGGTTAGCTTTTCTTGATTAATCAAGAAAGGGTATTTGGCCAATTATGAGATAATTAAAAATCAATGATTAGTTAATATTTTTTCCAATAGATGGCATGAAACATCAGCAACTTTTAGTTGCACGATCAGGAAATGCCTTTTTCTTAATTTATCTACCTGATCCAAATTCACTTTTGTACTCTTTTTTTCAGATGTTCTTATGTTAAAACTAAAAATCTAGTATTACACATGCAAAACTGACATTTTTTTTTTTTAAATATCAAAGGGAAAAATAGATGTGTGTGGGAAACTGATGAGGGAGACCAATTATTAAATAGAAAAAAAATATTATGAAAGAAAATATAACAGTCGTAAACAACAGTCTTAGTGTTGATTGGTGCCATTTTTATTTCTCCCTGAGTGGGGTGCTCTGGATTGACAGGAATTTTTAGTGGATGCTTCCCTGGTCACGCAAGCTCAAGTATGTCTTGTCACTAGTATAGCTGTCACTTGATGGTAGCATGCACAACAAAATGGAGGATACACCTAGCTCCTGCCCACATCCCTATATATAATTAATGCTAATTCAATGTTTGTTACTCTTGGCCCACCCCAAAGCTACTGAATCAATCATTAAGAAATTCAACATGAAGACAGCCCAAGAAGATAACATATAGGCTATTCACAAAATAACTAAAGAGATTTGTGTGGTAATTTTAATTAACAGAAAACCAATTTTCTGTGTTTCTGCTTCTTATCATTTGGGGAAATGCTAGTAGGGCTAATAAGTAAATTTGATTAGTTGCTCTTTTTTTTTTCTAAGAATTTTTTTGAAACTAAAATTATTTAAATGATTAGGTACCTTAACATAATGTGTGGCCCCTGGATAGAACCTTGTAAAGTTGGGTCCATTCAGCTAGCATAATCATTTGAAGCCATTAATACCCAGGTATATTAATATTGCTTCAGGGTATAATATTGATAACTTGATAATTTTTCCTCCATGTTGTTCCATTCATGGGATGAACAAGTTAGTGGATTTTCTCCTAAGCTGATATAGGGGAATATTGTTCAAAGTTTTTGCTAGCTGTCCAATGCCTCTTGTTAATGGAAGACTGCTAGCATTTCAAATTTACCTCAGGGATTGTTCAGCTTTTATTTGAATATTTTGTGACAGTCAAATAATCCCTTAAATTTTTTTTTTAACCTTTCCCCCAACTGATTGCTCACACAACTTGGCATGATATTGAGCCTTCACTCCTCTATCACATGAGCTAAGCCTCAATAATTCTCCTTGCCCAATCTAGTCTGTTGGATAAACTGTGTTCATTGAATGTCTGCACATCAGCAAAGGAATTGGCTGAAAAAATGCAGGCCCAGCAGTTAAAGGAGTGGCATGTAGTTAAAAATGATTATTTTGGCTCAGTCTCCAACTTTTGGCAGGTTTTCTTAAACAAAACTCTGAGGCTATACACTGGGAAAGCAAAAATCCCTCCCAATTATCAGTAGTCTCAATTATAACCAATTGGAATTTAAAATACTATTTAAATTGTGTGGATTACCTGCGCACACTCCTGAGACATGTTCTCTCCTGTGGTCCGGGAATTTATCCTTAATATTTCCCAACTGGTAGAAACTTAGAGAATTTTAGATTGTGTTTGTTCAATCAAGTTTTTAGCTGTTGTCCTGTGATGTATGTTGCATAAATAACTACATACAGTACAACTTCCATAAGAATATGCTCACTAGAGGGTACCTCTTTACAAGAACAGTTTTCATTGCCAAAATTACCATTTATGCTAGTCACAGTTCTCCAGAAAGAGGACACTTATCTCTAAAGGGCACTTTGGCTCTACAACTAGGTGTCCTATAGAGTTCAACTGTATATATAAAAAAAATCCATATTCTCTAATAAAAAGAAGACTATCAATTGGTCCTACTGATTATTCTTGGTACAAATTATATTTCTATAGAGATCACTGATTAATGAGAATATTGACTACAAAAGTTGTTTTTTTATTTTGTTACTCTTGGGTCACTTCTGATGACCAAAAAACTTCCCATATTTGAGATGGCTCTATTTATAAGTCCATCTCCTTACCACATGGCCGTGTCATTGAAGGAACTCCTCTGGTTTCAGATATCCCAGCCTCAGCAGCCATGGGTGACTACTACAAAGTCCTAAATATTAATCCCAAGGCCACAATGGAGGAAATCAAGAAGGCGTAAGTATCAACTTTCTTCTTGGACCACATTTTATCTCTGGCAGCCCGAGCAGTTGCAATTTTTTGATCATCTACTGTGCAAGTTATCCTTTTAGTTTTTGGGTTCATATTCAAAGGTACTAGTACAATTTTCATATCCTGAAACAATTTTTCTACAATTTGATAAGTTGAAAAAGCTTTTTTTTTGCCCCTTTTAAAGATTAATAAAAGATTGTGAAAGGACTTGTTCACCATTGGTGAACCTTCCCTGCTTTTTGGTCAATTTAATTTACCAGACCTAAGCTAAAATTATTGTGTTATTCACATTCTGCTTACAGTCTGCATTTTTGAATGTGTATTGTTTGTTGTTATGCTGTTTCTAAGCTGGAGTTGAGAAAATAATTGATTGTTTATTTGTATGAGTTCATCCTCACAAGGGCAACAATACACAGTGGAAGTTAGAAATGACTTTTTATTTAAATATTTACTTAACATTTTAAAGCCATTTTTTGATTCTGTGATTTCAAAGAGAACATTTTATAGAAATGCAATTAAAGAGAGAGGGCATTTGTTCCTTACACTCCATACTGGAACACAATCATACTTTATGTGTTATACACCTATCCCCCGATTTACACGGTACTTGTTTTACACGTTTTCGCTTTTACACGGTTTTCCAAATAAGTTTTTTTTTTTTTATCGCACTATACTAAATGCTACTGTGATTGAACACATGCGCTGTGTACACATCTCATGAGGAATTCCGAGCTTATGTGCTGACTTGCTGCACACGCAACACTGTGTCTGTATTTCTTCGCATAAAAATTTCGCAAAAATTTTTAATTTTCGATTTACACGTTTTTCTCAGGAACGTATCTACCGTGTAAATCGGGGGATAGGTGTACTATGTTAAATATGAAAAGGAATCATTTGGAATACAGATTAGAACTACAAGGTAATAGACCACGTCCAAAAAAAATAGTGTAAGCTGTAACATTCAGTTTTTGTCTGATGATGGTAACAACGCTTTTACAGAAATGTCATATATTATTTATTTAGATTTTGTCTTATTACCTTGTAGCACTATGCTAAATAGTTAAGTTCAATTACAGTAGAACCTTTATAAGAGGATACTTCTGCTAGAGGATGCCTCTCTACAAAAAGCCAAAATCACCTTTTTTACTAATTAGCTGCTCTAGGACACCTCTCTCCAAAGGCTCTACAACCAGGTGCCCTTCAGAGAGAGGTTCTACTGACACCTCAACTCTAAAATGCCTGGCTATCTTAAAGCTAATTTTTGATAGCACCGTCAAACCACCTCAAGCAAACACCTTTGTAAAATAAAAATAAAAAAAGACTTTGAACCCAACCTTTTGATGAAAGGCCTCCTACAGGAGAAACTAAGAGTCTTCTTTTTCGTGACATTCCCCCTATATATAATTCTATCACATTAATCTAGGTAGCGTATTCTTCATTATATGGCTCAATAGTAAAATAGAAAATTTCTGATGCAATTATGAAAATGGTTCTGTTTTGAATATGACTTAGAAAACCCCAGTGCCCATCAGCCTTATAGCATTGAAAAAAAAAAAAAAAAAGGGTAGGATAGGAAACAATCCTACGTGTTTATCCTAGCATTATATATAAAACCAATGTGAGTGAGCAGGTACAGGAAGCTGGCCCTCCGATGGCATCCTGACAAGAACCCGGACAGGAAGGAAGAGGCAGAGAGAAGGTTCAAGGAGATCTCTGAGGCTTATGAAGTACTTTCAGATGGTGAGCTCAACACCCTCTCTTTGTTCTTCTTACAACTTGTGTGTACAAACCTTGGTGTCTCCAGATGTGAATGGGTCAGGGTTTGTTTATTGCAGTGTGTGACTGACTGTTTTGCCTCAGTTGGCTTAGAGATTGTCTCTGGCAACCTGATAACTCACTGTTCCATTCTTGTAATAATGAGGTACAAAACATAAGTTAATAAGACCAAATTGAAATAAATATTTATTTATTTGGGTTTGGTCTTATACCTTGTGTTGTTGCATTTTTGAGTATCAAAATTAAGAGACCCTACACTCTTGAAGATTTTATTTTTATCTCAGGGCTATTCCTCATATGAGGAAAATAATAAATGTAATAAAAAAAAATGCATTTCTACAGATAATGCCAAATCCAAATAATTAAATAGTGTGTAACGTTTTGATAACAGAGTTGTTACCATAATCATTACAGTACTTTTGTCTGATGATAACAATGCTATTATTTAAACATCACACTATTTATTTGGATTTGGTCTTATTTATTACCTTGTGTTTTTAATCTATAATCCAAAAATTGTACCTAATCATTCTACGGATAATGAAACCTGGACCCCAACAAGCCAAGAGGTAAAAGTTTACTGGGTAGAAAAGAAATGAAATCTTGAAGATCTTAGAACAATGGGAGGAGAAAGGTGTCTACACTCCACATACATCCTAAAATGACAAGTCCTCGTAGAGAGTTAAAAACTCCTTTTCTAATTAACGACAACAAAACTCGTGACCTCAAATAGATTCAAACTCATTGGGAAATTTTATCTGAAAAGATGGTGCTGTAATAGCCTTATATTTACTCCTCTTGTTGGCTAATGCAGATATTATCTAGACAGCAATTGATAAGGTACAATTTGGATTTTTTAGATTAGAAACAAGGTAATAAGACCAAATTCAAATAAAAAGTGTGTGATGTTTTGGTAACAATGCTTTTACTGAAACATTACACACTTCAATTATTTGTATTTAGTCTTATTATTGTTGCTTATTCAGATTGGTCTTAGAAGACTCAATGTATACAAACCTAGGCAAACAGCTCTTTGGCCAATGGCCAGCATTTATTACGCTGTGTCACTGACTTGGCATGTAGTCTACTGATGTTAGTGTCAGCATGATTGATGTCAGCATTCCCCCATGTAACAATGTTGTACCTCATACATGCCCACCATCTCTGTTCAAATCCTTTGTAACGGAAGTAATTTACATAAAGCTTCTAGTCTATATACAGTATACACCCCCCCCTCTTTAATTCAACTATCATAATTCCACAACACTTACTTCAATTCAACCAATTTATCAAATTAACCCTTTCAACTTGCCTTTAATTCAACTGACTATAATTCAACCATTAAAAAAGTCCCAATCAACATATTTGCTTTAATTTAACCAGCCTTAAGTTTTGACAAAAAAAAAGTCTCTGAAAAATGTCCACCAGCAGAATGAGTACTTCATCTTACCGACAGTAAAGACAATAAAGTTAGACTGTAGTTGTGAACTTCCAATGTGATTCTTGTTGAAGGGTAATCTGATATGGTGGGTGTATAGAGAATCTGAGAAATGTTTTTTCTTTCTAAGAAATCTCTAAAATGTATTTATCCTTCATGATCATTATATTGTGGAGTAGTGCAGCATTAGTTTGGCAGCCAGTAGAGCATTGTATATATCATCTATGTAGAAATATCGTATAAAATTGAGACATTGTAGGTTATTTCTTTTGAAAATGTTCAAATGGAGGGGTTAAGCTACATTAAGCAGTTAAGCAGTATCTTTCTGCTCACCTAGAAGTGTGCACAGAATCAACCCCACAATGTGTTGCAGAAAAGAAACGCAAGATCTATGATCGGTATGGCAAGGAGGGACTTATAAATGGAGGAGCAAGTGCTGGCGGAGCAGAATTTGATCCCAACATGGGTGGCTACTACACCAATGATTTCCAGATGCCATTCTTCTTCCAGTTCCGCGACCCCATGGATATCTTCAGGGAGTTCTTTGAACAGGACCTGGACGACCCCTTCCTCTCCTTTGGTCTCCATCCCTATTCCAAGAGCTCCAGGAACAATGCCAGGGCCAGTATGTACCTCTCAATTTCCTAATTTCTCTTTTTATTATTTTGTTTAATTTAAATATTTTATTTATTTATTTATAAACCCCACCTATGATTTATGCCTTATTTATTTATAATTTTAAAAACCTCATTTGTCACTCTTGTCAGACACTCAAGAGCACGGACCACGCACTCATAGAGCCAGGGGTCATCGTAAGTTTATTTTTATCCTTTGTTTGTTTCCTGCACATGCTAACTCCTTCTCTTCCTGCATGTTGTGGACATTTAGCTAACAGCTTTAACACATTGCTCCTCCTCTTGATATAACATCTTTAACTGTGTTGTTGTGTGTGTGTGTTGTGTTAACTCTGGGGCCCAACTCTACTAACCCCAGATCAGAAAACCACAGTCTGTTCTCGACCAATTGGATACAAGTCCAAGATTTTGTTGGTCTTGCATATGTTATTTTAGTATGATTAGCTGATTGGAAAGAGTTCAAATATTGGGATATATATATATGACTAAATTTAGGGTCCTATGGCATAGTATAGACAGGTTCAAGGAAGCTACCGAAAGGTCACTAGATGAGCTGCGAGGGATTGTTACTACTAGAACAAATTGGAAAATATTTGTCCATATAGTCATCAAACTCGACCTTTTAGACACTAATAGCAACATGGCAGATAGTTGACTGTACTTCTTATATAGCTCATTTTTCTTTGCTTTCATTCTTTGATTTAGTTTCTGCCATTTAGCATTTGGTGATGATTATAAAGTGTAAGAACAGGTTATAACATTCAAAACAAGGGGAATGAGACTTAAGTTGGTAAAATTTGTAGTTGGTATTTATAAATGTATTGGCTTGGGTTCACATAATACATTTAGTTAGGGTTTTCCAGCCAATATTCAGTCCCATAAATTTGTGAGAATACTTGTGAATGTCTTTTCTTATCCCAAGTACACAGGGTATAAAAACCATGATTGTTGCGGTGGGTAGACTCCTTTTACTGGATTATTTGATTATATTTCTTATGGATTAAAAAAAAAAACCTTTTTATTATGAAATTATATGACCAATAAATAATTATACAGTAGAACTACCTCCCTGTAAAGGACACCTAATTGCAGAGCCAAAGTGTTCTTTAGATAGAGGTGTCCTCTTACCGGAGAGTATCAAAATAGTAAAAAATGGTAATTTTGTAAATGAAAACTGTCCTTTGTAGAGAGGTGTCCTCTAGCGGGAGTGTCCTCTCATTGAAGTTCTACTGTATTGATAAAATATAGGGCATAAAAATATCTAGTGGTTTAAAATAAGCTTTAATATATAAAACTGCTATATAGATAAAAATTGGATTGAAGACAGTATTAAAACAATATTCTTTTGTTAAATATTTGCTCTTGGAGAACCCAGTGAAGTCATCATGACAATCCTTATTAGAGTAATGATACAATCCTAATAACATTTGTTAAAACAGTATTTGTTGGGCAAAGCCAGGTCATTCAGCATGTTTTGTTAATTCAAACCACAGATAATTGGAATTAATTTGTGTCTCAGTTGGAGAGAGGAGGGTTGTCGTATTGTTCACCCTAATCTAAGTCTTGATGGCAAGGGAAGATGTGTCCTTGGAAGACTTCCAGCCCAAACCTGTCTGGCTGCACTACCATGTTTGGCCAAGAATCTTTCATCATTCCACCTCTATAAAAATTGAAGGAGAGAGAGGATGTATTTCAGGGAATTGTTGAGAAAGGAATGACCTGGAATGATAATGAATTTAGGGTCACACAGCCTGTGAAGATAAGAAGAAGGCAACTCGTTTTTTTTTTTAATATTTAGACATTGCCCATATGTAGCAAGGGTGACGGACCGGGTGGGTGACGAGGAGTTTGGAATTGATAATTTATATTTTGTAAGTGGCCATACTGTGGTTTATATTAACCAAGTTGTTGTACTTATGATAAGGTACAATTTAGATTATAGATTAGAAAAATCCAAATAGATAAATTGTGTGTGATGTTTTGGTAACAAACTGTTACTGAAACAATACATACTATTTATTTGGATTTAGTCATATTACCTTGTATTTGTTGTATTTCTGATTGGAGTGTGTCATTAAATGAGGTTTACATATTTAGTGTCTTTTGAGACCTCCAACAATTGTTGTTCTGTGGCAGCTAGATCTAATCTATATTGCCAGTTTGTATCATTAAGAGGGATACTGTTAACTGCCACACTAAGCAGGCTTTAAAAAAGGCAAATTCTAAGACTTCCCTTGATAAGTTTTCTGAGATAATAGGTTATCTTTGAATTGTCCATAGAGCAATGTGGGGGGTAAAGGTTTTTTTTTTAAATTATTAGCACTGGTGCCTTTGCCAGCCAGCAGCACTCTTGACTTGTAATTGCACTTTAGAATTAGGATTCCTCTCTCACTATGCTTACATTTGCTTCTTTAACTCACTCAAGCTCTTTGCTTGTTACGTTTCCAAGCCCAACATCCTTACTGAACACCTAAACTGCTATTAAAGTGTAATTACAGTTATAGTTCATCATCTTATTAGACTATAGATCCCCAGTTTGGATTGTGTTGACATATGGAAACCAACAAACACAACAAATGAGCAACAATCTATATAATATATGAGTAACAGCAATGCTATCATCATCAGCACATTATTGAATTCGAATGGGTTTAAAAGTACCTCTGAAAGCATCACATGAATTGATGAACTTGTTACTTTTGGACTTTCTTACATGAAACAACATTCTTCAGTCTTAGGCACAATCCAAAAGAATGTGTTCAAATTGAAACCCATACTATCATCATCAGAATATTTTCTTTGTAAAATAGCATAAATAGAAAAAGAGAGGATGGATATAGTCACTAGTATAACATCACTTGTGCTCAAGATTCTATATACTTATCATGTTGTTGGAATAACCCGGGATGTGAAACAATAATGACTTGGGACTTTAGAACCATGTTTCGTGCTGTTATAAAGACTATTTACAAGATGCAAATATCTATTCCTGTAATCAAGTAAACATATTAGATGATTCATCCTGTGTCAGGTATTCACTAGATAGCACTTGGTGTCATCACAGGAAGACTGGACTTTTGCCTCCTTCCCCTCCCCCAATCCATGCATACTCAATTTTTTAAAGAATATAGTGAAATTTGAATAAAACCACATTCATTTATGGGGAATTAAGTCAATAACAGCTTCAACACTGAGGACATTGAGTAGACTAAGGGAATCTCTATATTAAATTACAACTAGTGCGGCACCTTGAGCCAATTGGGAATGATCAAAAAAAAAATACAAAAACTAATGCTCTAGTGCATCTTGTGGCTAAATTATTTTTACCACCCAATGTCTAAATAAAGATTACTCACTCCCTTCTATTGCCAACCATAATTTATACATTTTAAAGGAATGTTTCATTATTTTGTATTGTCTCTTGTTCTTTAATAGTGTGCTTGACATTTTCATCTCTCAGCCAGAGGATAATCTTTAATATTGATGACAAGAAAGATGACTGAAATATCACTTTTTTAGTGAATTTTACCAATAAGCTCTAAAGCACCTGACCACAAAAGAGTATCAATTCTTGCAACCTATATAAATTTTCACTACGAAAATATTTCTTAGGCTTGACCAAAACTGCACTTGAGTATTCTATTCTGATTGTTATTTTTATGGGACATCAAAATTACAATCAAGATTCTTTTAAAGATTGAGTGTTTTCTTCATCTTGCTAGACCAAAAGTTGGCTAGGCCCCTATTAGACATGCATCAACTGCTGAAAGGAATGCTCTAAGAAACAGGTAATGGAGGATAATTCATCTGTAGGCCACAAGTATATATATTTATAGTTAAGAAATCCCTATAATTTAGATTCAGAAGTTTAAACCCAATTTGAGAATAAAAATGTGATCAATGTGTGACAATATTTGAAATCTTGTTCATTCTAGCTGGCGAGTTTCTTCAGGGTGTCATCTCACCAAGTTGGATTCCCTCCCATGTTTCTCCTAAGGAACTAACCTGCCTTGATGTTTTTCTACAATCTTCTTTCATCCCAGTGGCTAAAAATTTGGCAACTTCTTGATGAGTCTGTCCGCCATTGACAAGAACCTGAAGAACATACTGTGGCAGTCCAACTTCAGATAAAGTTGCTCTCAACATGGAGAACAGACATCTTGGCTGTTGATCCTAACAAGGATTCAGACACTGTTAATGGTTGATAGTTCTTACTTTTAACGGTGGCACATAATATTCTCCCAGTATGGTCATTAGATTTTTAGGAATTTTTATTGGTCTAGTCCTACCATGGGCTAGCCCACCGTTCTCTGTTGGTCCAGAGCTACTTGTTAGATATCTGCAGCTAACCACCCTAGCTGATGGCCATTTCCAGGGGAGGGCCTGGTAGATCTGCCCCAGGTTGTTTCAAATGGATAGCTGCAAGTTGTAGGGCAATTTAACCTGCTTTATTTTCTTTCATTACCTCAGATGAGAAGGGTATTTTAAAATAGTGAAAAATCCTAGATTGAGTTCTTTGTTTGCTATCTGGGGTTGTGTATCTCTCTACTTCTGACGTCTTTGTTTGCATTGAAACTTGTGGATCTCTCTTTCTCCCTGACATGTGTTCCACCTGCTGCATGTGGAATGAAGCCTGAATGCATGTGAGGTGCCCTGATGTGTAACCAAGGAGCAGCTGCTGATGCAGGTGCAATGAACAGACTGGGGAATATGTTCTTCCCAGACCTGACTGCAGGTTTCAGCAATGCCCTGGGTGGCTCCGGCATGGATGGGTAGGTTGTCACAGTGTTGGCATGTTTGCCTTTCTAACCTCTGTTGTCCGGGGCAGATTCACTAGCTTCAGCAGCGCCTCCTTCTCCTCCTTTGGGGGCAACCCCCGCAACATGAAGAAGACCTCCATCTCTACAAAGATCGTCAATGGCAAAAAGATTGAAACCCGCAAGTAAGTGGCCAGTTACTACCATAATTTTGTGCTCTGTTATAATAGGCTCTAGTGATATTTACTATCCTCTCTAGCTGTCAGCTGCAACTGTATATGTCAACACTAAATAACAGTAGTACAAAGTTTGATGTGTGTGCCAGGGTGGTGAGTGACGGGGTGGAGACAGTGACAGTGCTGGAGGATGGCAAGATGAAGTCCAAGACTGTCAATGGGGTCAGCCAAGCCTTGGAGTACTGAGCTCTATCACGGACATTCCAGCCAGCTCTGTGTAAATTTGTACATTAAACTCCCTCCCCCCACCAGCCTCAGCTAGTGTTAGTAACCTTCTAGTCCTCCCTCTCCTTACAGCTCTAGTCTCCACTCTCTTGTATACTTTTCTAATTACTTCAACAACAAAACTATTTTTGCATCTCTCTTCTAAAACTTTGTATAGCTGTTGTTGTAAATGTTGATTGTTGTTGCCGAGGGCTGTTGGAAACAACTAGAGTTGGACTTAACTTTGGCCTTATTCTGTGGGGTTTTCTTACTTACTTTTCTTTAGCAACTGAAAGGAGGGGTGTGAGTGAATTCCCCTCATTCATTAGATCACATTTTATTTATTTAAAATTCTTTTTACCCCAAGTAGCTGATTTAATTTAATAAAGGTTTATATATATAGAGTATATAGAGATATGTATGTATAATTTTTTCAGTACTCTATACTGGTGTATATTTTGTTGTAAGAAGATATATATTTTTTGGTTTCCCCTTCCCTAAGATTTTGGTTCCTCCAGCGGAGAAGGTTTAACTACCAACCTCTCTCCCCTATGTTCTAAACCTCTCCCTTAGTGGAATGAAAGGTTTGTTGGCAGCATTCATACTTTTTATCAAGTGGTTCATTGAAGATGATTAATAAATAAATTTTTAAAAAATATGTCTGTGTACATCTCTCCACACCCAAGTCACACTTTCCAGACAATTTATAGCAGAGAGCCAGCCTGAGGGGATCACATTATAGTGAATCATGAAAATCAATAGAAAAATACACATTTTTTAGAGTGAAATGGGAATGCTTTTTTATTTTTTTTTGTATTAAGAATCCCTTTCTCTAAAGGAGACCCTAGTTGCAGAGCTAACATGTCCTTTAGAGAGAGGTGTCTTCTAGCTGAAGAGCTGCTAATTAGTAAAGATTTCTTCTTCTTTTTTATCTCGCACTCAATCATATCAGGCTATCAAGCTTGTAGAGCTTGAGATTTTTAATGATGCCTTCTGGGGATGAGTAGAGCTCACCAAGGGAGATTTGGCATCATTATGATAGGATGAAGTAGAATGTGTGTGCTTTTGGCATTAAGGAGCACTACTCAGTAGCGGGCTGACCTTGCTCCAAAACAA
>CP092863.1:20460073-20809612 GCA_030710605.1 Cordylochernes scorpioides
TGTCCTTTACTGAGAGATGTCTTTTTAGCGAGAGTGTCCTTTCACAGAGGTTCTACGGTACTTGAATGGATATATGCTCAATATGTCATAAACTGATACTACCATGTCATTGTCTCTCTGGCATGATGGACAAAATAAAAAGGGAGCAATCCCTCTAAAATATTTAAAGTATTAAAATACTAGTAGAAAAGCCCGTCCAAGGACGGGATCGGCTAGAGCAGGTGGATTGAGAGGTTTGAATCGGTTCAAGTTCGACTTTTCCTTTGGAACAGCATTTATGAAAAGTTTTAGTGTATGTCGTTTGTTCCAATTCGAAATACTTTGCTCTACATTTTGGGCAAACTTGATCAAGTTGGCCACAAAAGTGCAGGGGAATTTGATCTTCCTCGAAACATGTCCCTGTTGGCAAAGGTAGATTATCTCCCTGTCGAATTCTTTGCATCCTCAGCCTACTGTTTTCCCTTTGAAGGGCTCTTTGATTTTCGCTCATATTTTTTCGGTATTGCCATTGTTGTTCATTATGCCGTTCTCTTACGGGTGAATTTAAACGTCTTTGTCGCTGCTGTTCAATACGACGTTGCTTTGCTTCGATGGCCTCAACAATAGAAAGGGCTCTTTTAGGATACATTGTTTATAAAAATAAATTATCAAGCTAAATTAAAAAATAAAATTATTTAAAAAATATTATTCCTCAAATATTCACCGAATAAATTGCCGACGTCACGTCACACGCCACGTCACACAGAATGGACCAATCCTATTCGGCTTCAACGAACAGACGCTTTATTATCCCGTGCTCAGTCCCATCTCATCACGTAGTCAGTCCCATTTCATCCCGTGCTCAGTCCTATCTCATCCCGTGCTCAGTCCCATCTCATCCCGTGGTCAGTCCCATCTCATCCCGCTGTCAGTCCCATCTCATCCCGCGCTCAGTCCCATCTCATCCCGTGGTCAGTCCCATCTCATCCCGTGGTCAGTCCCATCTCATCCCGTGTTCAGTCCCATCTCATCCCTTGCTCAGTCCCATCTCATCCCGTGCTCAGTCCCATCTCATCCCTTGCTCAGTCCCATCTCATCCCGTGCTCAGTCCCATCTCATCCCGTGTTCAGTCCCATCTCATCCCTTGATCATTCCCATCTCATCCAGTGATCATTCCCATCTCATCCCGTGCTCAGTCCCATCTCATCCCGTGCTCAGTTCCATCTCATCCCGTGCTCAGTCCCATCTCATCCCGTGTTCAGTCCCATCTCATCCCGTGATCATTCCTATCTCATCCCGTGATCATTCCCATCTCATCCCGTGCTCAGTCCCATCTCATCCCGTGCTCAGTCCCATCTCATCCCGTGCTCAGTCCCATCTCAACCCGTGGTCATTACCATCTCATCCCGTGGTCAGTCCCATCTTATCCCGTGCTCAGTCCCATCCCATCCCGTGCTCAGCCCCATCTCATCCCGTGCTCAGTCCCATCTCATCCCGTGCTCAGTCCCATCTCATCCCGCTGTCAGTCCCATCTCATCCCGTGCTCAGTCCCATCTCATCCCGTGTTCAGTCCCATCTCATCCCGTGTTCAGTCCCATCTCATCCCGTGATCATTCCCATCTCATCCCGTGCTCAGTCCCATCTCATCCCATGCTCAGTCCCATCTCATCCCGTGCTCAGTCCCATCTCATCCCGTGTTCAGTCCCATCTCATCCCGTGATCATTCCCATCTCATCCCGTGATCATTCCCATCTCATCCCGTGCTCAGTCCCATCTCATCCCGTGCTCAGTCCCATCTCATCCCGTGCTCAGTCCCATCTCAACCCGTGGTCAGTCCCATCTCATCCCGTGGTCAGTACCATCTCAGCCGGCCACGTCACTTAAGTGGGGGGGGGGGGGGCGGCCAAGCCAATCAGGTTTGAACACGTCACACAGAATGGACCAATCCTATTCGGCTTCAACGAACAGACGCTTTATTATATGTGATTTCTTTAACTCATCTGGGTATGCTTTTTTAATATAAAAATAAACAGCCCGGAGAGATGCGTTCCTTACTATTAGTTCACAAGACTTGAGCAGAATGATGTGGTATAGTCATCTCCCATACAGGAATCTCGGCCGTCATGGAGCTCTGCTGTGGGCACTTCACCTCTTTGTATCTTCTAATTCCATTCTACTCCAGTGGGATTCTAGAGAGAAGTCTTCAATTCAAACCATGGTTTTAGTTTGTGTTGGTTCTGACATTTTCACTGTGAATAGATCTCTTGTGATGCTTTATACTTTAAATTTAATAAATAACTCTCTACTGGTGATATCTTTACCAAACTCTATACTTATATTATGATGCACTAGTGCGCCATCTGTTATGAAAATTCGAAACTATTTTAGACGCGTAAGATTCTTTTTGAAATTAAACAATTTCTACTGCCCTCCCATTAATTTTACCATTGTAGTAAGGACAGTAGAAATTGTTTAATTTCAAAAAGAATCCAACGCGTCTAAAATAGTTTCAAATTTTCATAAACTGTATACTGTTATCAAACTAGAAATATTGATTTCATTCCAACACCTGGTTGAATTTCTGTGAACTGCAAATCTCAAAAGTATTTTTAATGAGCAATAAATTTTTATAAAAGAAAATTGAATAAAACTGTTTGAAGTTTTATAATAAGTGTCTAATAGTCTGTGGTAATTGCCCTCTCTTTGCAATATCTTGTATTGAAAGAAAAATTTTACTGATCATTTATTGATCCTTAATAATCTCTGGTTGAGAGGACACTCCCACTAGAGGACACCTCCCTAAAGGACACTTTTGCTTTACAACTAGGTGTCTTTTGAGGGAGGTTATATTATTATATATATTTTTGCATTTATAAAAACAAATCTTGAAGATTTTTCAGTGAATGCATTGTGTTGGGAGCTAAGACTTTCCTATTCTATCATCGAGCAGAGTAATCACCAACACCACGAAGAAATTAATACTTTTAATTTCCTTTCATAACTAACTAATTTACATCATTTCTAAAACCAAATATATACATGCAAAGTAGTCCGGTCATCTGGTCAAAAATACAAATATATCAATCTATGAAAAACAACCTATAAAAAAGCTAACATATTGTTACACTGCTTCTGTGTCAAGGATGGTCAAATAAACATGTAGGTTTGCTAGGGATCTCTGTTCAACTCCTTTATTTACCTTATGGACAACAAACAAGTAATATACAAGGAGAATCATCCTACCAACAAGGGGAAGCCCAACTTCACTGTGGTTCTGCTGGGCTTCTTCTTCCTGATTGGTCTGTCGCCCTCTGGTGGTTTTATCCATCTCAGACATTGTCAACACTGCCCTCCTCCTAAGCCTGTTTTTCCCAAACAGGGCAATCCTCTTCAGGAGTACCTTTAGACTTCTGGATATCTCCATCCTAAAACAATGCCATGATTAGCATCACACCTTGTTTGTTGAACCACGTTCCAACATGGCCTCTCTTTCCATTCTCAGTCAGTGCCATGGTCATTGGCTATTTTTATTGTTGAGTAATCCACCTATCATAGGACAATGGTTCTCCATATGTCGATGGCCATAGTTCACTCCTTTTGATGATTTTGTCTATGGCTTGGTTTCTTCCTTTTGCACTACTGGAACTGCCAGTGCACTTTCCATATAATTCGATCTTTTATAGTGCACCTTTGTTGCTTGTGCTCGCAGCAGTGCTGTAGATTGCCTTTTTTTGCTATTGTAGTGTCTTTCTGACTCATGACCTCCATATTGTGTCTGTCCAGCACATTTGTCCATATCAGGCTCGCAAAGACTGTTGGGGCGGTTCTTTTCCAGCGGAAGTTCTCTGTTGGTTTCCTATTTCTGAAGCTTTCTCTTAAAAGAACATCTAGAATTAGGTCTTTTGTCAGGCTGACCTTACACTGGACTATGGGCTCTGGAGATGTCAGACAACGTGATAGTCTTAATTATAGCAGAACTGTTTCCAAATGATGGTTATTTGACTTTATATTAAAAATTCAAAATTAGCGCATCTTTTTGAAATTATCTGGCACTTGGAATGATTTTTTATTATTATTAAAAGCTCTCTTTTATTCAACTTACTTTTATGTACGTTTTGTTTTCTCACAAACCATGTGATCAACTTTTAATGTACTTCTAGAGACTACCTAGAAGTTTGAAATTTACACACTTGCTCAATCTCGATGGCAGTGTAAATGTGGAAACTTCAGACTTATAGGTTAATTATATTAGACTATATAAAGAGATAAGAAAGAAGAAGAGAAAACTATATAAATAAAATAAAAAATATATAAAGAAGGAAGAAATTAATCAAAAGTTTATCAATGAAATGTTAAAAGGTAATTATAGAGATGCAGAATTCAAAATTTTGGCCATCTCGTTGGCAGATTGTGAAGATTCCATTAGATCCCTTGTAGAGCTCTTTGGAATAAAGTTTGCCCTGGGATGAAGAGAGCCATTAGCCAAAAACCATGGTCTCTAGGTGGACGCTTTTCAGTTTGTCAAAGCTGGTGTCATGGTTTTGTCACTGACCTGAGGCCACTTGTTTGCGGCGACAGTCAATAGATGGCATCTAGTTTTGACGTTTATTTTGATGAGAGAGGTGACTTTTGCTTATATGTACAGTTAAACCTGCCTATAGCGCCCCCTCTTGGGACTCACCAAAATAGGGTGCTATAGAGAGGGGATGCTATAGACAGGTCACTTTTAATGTAAATCGCACCGTACTACATATTTAAAATTGGGCGCTATAGAGAGGGAGGCGCTATTTAGAGGGGGCGCTATAGACAGGTTTAACTATATATTTTAATTAAAAGCATTTTAATAAAAGCAATTTCTCCTTAAATATGTAGAAAACTAAAAATAGGTGAATAGAATTTAAAAAAACTATTTAAGTCGACTTTAGTGCACTTCAGGAATCCAGGTTATATCAGGTGGAAGGCTGGTTAAACCATTTGGTTTCGACCACTAGGACCCGGGTTCGAACCCGCATTGGACACTTTTTTCTGTTTAAAGAAAAAAAAAATGTTACAATGGCCCCCGATTCTTGCAAAAGTCCAACCCCACCAGCGAGTGCAAGTAACCAAACGGGACTCTGGCATTAGTAAGTGCAAAGTCGAACTGCTTTTCACATGTGTAGACATGTGGTGCACTTACAGTAAAAGCAGTCGCTAACTACCCACCATGATTATCATGGCCTGTACCACGTGTACTAGGGATAAGCAAAAAAAAAAAAAAAGGTTATATCAAGAGAGAAAAGCTAGAGGAAGCGCTTTTATTAAAAATGCTTTGAAATTATAAAGTAATTATTTCAGTTGACACACCAATAAATAGAATATTTATATGACAAAAAATAAAGATATTAATAATGGGGGGATTTCAAACATTACCTAATATGAAGCAAGTGGTTAGCAAGGTTTTAGGTTTGGCTAATTTTTTTAAATTAAAGATTACAGTCATCATAATCAAGCTGCAATTTAATGGGATGAATGGCGCAACCATAGTGTCTGTTTAGACATAAGGTTTAGGGTTCGATTCTCGGATAGTGTCTTTTTTTTTTTTACATTGAAAATTAAAAAATATACAACATTAATTGCACATATCCCTCAAAAATATAAATATGGATGATTTGTTTGAACAGTTGGTAAGTTGTGATTAGGTAGAAATGCGAGAGTGTGTATTCATTAGATTTGGAAAACTCATAATACTTTTACTTACCTATATAAAGATAAATCAAGGATACAGATCTTGCAGCCGTAGTGCTGTTCTGATCAATTCCTTGAGCCTTTAGAACAGGCGGCCTCTAAAGCCAATTGCAAGATCTTGAAGCCATGGTGCTATCCTGATCAATTCCTTGAGCTTTTGAAACAAGCAGCTTTTAAAACCAAGGGCAAGATCTTGAAGCCATGGTGCTGTCCTGATCAATTCCTTGAGCCTTCAAAACAGGTCTCTTCTAAAACCAGTGATAGGATCTTGAAGCCATGGTGTTGCTATGATCAATTCCTTGAGTTTTTAAAACAGGCAGCCTCTAAAATCAATAACAAGTTCTTGAAGTGCCATGGTGTTGCCATGATCAATTCCTTGAGTATTTGAAACAGGCAGCCTCTAAAACTAATGACAAGATCTTGAAGCCATGGTGTTGCCATGATCAATTCCTTGAGCATTTGGAACAGGCGGCCTCTAAAACCAATGGCAAGATCTTGAAGCCATGGTGCTGTCCTGATCAATACCTTGAGCATTTGGAACAGGCGGCCTCTAAAACCAATGGCAAGATCTTGAAGCCATGGTGCTGTCCTGATCAATACCTTGAGCATTTGGAACAGGCGGCCTCTAAAACCAATGGCAAGATCTTGAAGCCATGGTGCTGTCCTGATCAATACCTTGAGCATTTGGAACAGGCGGCCTCTAAAACCAATGGCAAGATCTTGAAGCCATGGTGCTGTCCTGATCAATACCTTGAGCATTTGGAACAGGCGGCCTCTAAAACCAATGGCAAGATCTTGAAGCCATGGTGCTGTCCTGATCAATTCCTTGAGCATTTGAAACAAGCGGCCTCTAAAACCAATGGCAAGATCTTGAAGCCATGGTGCTGTCCTGATCAATTCCTTGAGCATTTGAAACAGGCGGCCTCTAAAACCAATGGCAAGATCTTGAAGCCATGGTGCTGTCCTGATCAATTCCTTGAGCATTTGGAACAGGCGGCGTCTAAAACCAATGGCAAGATCTTGAAGCCATGGTGCTGTCCTGATCAATTCCTTGAGTCTTCGAAAGAGGCAGCCTCTAAAACCAGTGGAAAGATCTTGAAGCCATGATGCTGTCCTGATCAATTCCCTGAGCCTTTGAAATATGCGCCTAAAAAAAATCAATGGCCATAACTTGAAGCCATGGTGCTGTCCTGATCAATTTTTTAAGCCTTCGAAACAGGCGGCCTATAAAACGAGTGGCAAGATCTTGAAGCCATAGTGTTATCCTGATTAATTCCTTGAGCCTTTGAAAAAAGCGGCCTCAAAAAACCAATGGCTATAACTTAAAGCCATGGTGCTGTCTTGATCAATTTTTCAAGTCTTCGAAACAGGCGGCCTCTTAAACCAACGGCAAAATCTTGAAGCCATGGTGCCTCCCGGATCAATTCCTTGAGCCTTCGAAACAGGCGGCTTCTAAAACCAATGGCAAGATCTTGAAGCTATAGTGTTGTCCTGATCAATTTCTTAAGCCTTCGAAACAGGCGGCCTCTTAAACCAATGGCAAAATCTTGAAGCCATGGTGCCTCCCGGATCAATTCCTTGAGCCTTCGAAACAGGCGGCCTCTAAAACCAATGGCAAGATATTGAAGCTATAGTGTTGTCCTGATAAATCTCTTAAGCCTTCGAAACAGGCGGCCTCTTAAACCAATAGCAAGTTCTTGAAGCCATGGTGCTCTCCTGATCAATTCCTTGAGCCTTCGAAGCAGGCGGCCTCAAAAAACCAATGGCCATAACTTGAAGCTATAGTGTTGTCCTGATCAATTTCTTAAGCCTTCGAAACAGACGGCCTCTTAAACCAATGGCAAAATCTTGAAGCCATGGTGCCTCCCGGATCAATTCCTTGAGCCTTCGAAACAGGCGGCTTCTAAAACCAATGGCAAGATATTGAAGCTATAGTGTTGTCCTGATAAATCTCTTAAGCCTTCGAAACAGGCGGCTTCTTAAACCAATAGCAATTTCTTGAAGCCATGGTGCTCTCCTGATCAATTCCTTGAGCCTTCGAAACAGGCGGCTTCTAAAACCAATGGCAAGATCTTGAAGCTATAGTGTTGTCCTGATCAATTTCTTAAGCCTTCGAAACAGGCGGCCTCTTAAACCAATGGCAAAATCTTGAAGCCATGGTGCCTCCCGGATCAATTCCTTGAGCCTTCGAAACAGGCGGCCTCTTAAACCAATGGCAAAATCTTGAAGCCATGGTGCCTCCCGGATCAATTCCTTGAGCCTTCGAAACAGGCAGCTTCTAAAACCAATGGCAAGATATTGAAGCTATAGTGTTGTCCTGATAAATCTCTTAAGCCTTCGAAACAGGCGGCTTCTTAAACCAATAGCAATTTCTTGAAGCCATGGTACCTCCCGGATCAATTCCTTGAGCCTTCGAAACAGGCGGCTTCTAAAACCAATGGCAAGATCTTGAAGCCATAGTGTTGTCCTGATCAATTCCTTGAGCCTTTGAAACAAGTGGCCTCAAAAAAAAAACCAATGGCCATAAATTAAAGCCATGGTGCTGTCTTGATCAATTCCTTCAGCCTTGGCAACATGCGACTTCTAAAAAAATGTCCATATTTTACATCTCCTGCGTTGCTCCAATCATTTCCTTGAGCCTTTTGAAACCGTAGTTCAAAATCAGTGCTAATTATTATATTGACCAAATTTGAAAAATTCATTCTAGATTGGGATTAAACATTTCTCCTATTTCTATAAACTTTAAAATTTGAGATTTCAAGATTATTCAATGTAAAGAGTTTATCTGAGAAAGATTCCTATTATTTAAAATATTTTTGGCTTCATTGTTAAATAGGTCGGCACTAGCAATCGAACCTTTCAAAAAAGTATTTTTTTTTTTTACAATTCTATAAAATACTCTGCCCTCTAAGCATCTTATTTACTAACAGCTATCTAGAGAATTTTATTTTTACGACAAACTTTCATTTTGGGTCATATAATCGCCTGGAGCAAAATTCATAAAAAGCGCGAATTTACAAGGCGAAAGTCCTCTTTCAAAGTTTTTTACCATTCTGCCGAGCCCTCGAGCATCACTGCCACAGGAGAAAAATAGACAAACATTGAAAGAGGCCTTTCGCCTTGTCATTTCGCGCTTTTTATGAACACTTTTATTTAATTCTACCCGGGTAGTTGGTGTTCTGCAATCTATGAGAACCTGGGTTATAAATATATCTATATTTAATTCTATTATTTTATATTATTTATGTTATACGTTTATGCGTTACACAGCCCCGACAAAACAAAATTTTACAAGCTATAGCATCGCGATAAACTGACAGCCTCCTGCTGGTGGCTGGAGTTAAACCAAAGGAACTCCAAATAAAGTTTCAATTCTCCCAATTGAGATAGATACCTACAAGACAAATCACTAAATAATTCTAACTTTCTTATTTACAATATAACAGGGTGTCGGTGGAAGATGGTCTAAATTGTTGGTTTTCGACTGCTAAGACCCGGGTTCGATTCCCGAATTGGGCACTTTTTTTTCTGATTTAAAGAAAAAAAAAATGCTCTAGTGGCCCCCGATTCTTGCAAAACTTGTGTTTAATAATTAATTCTTTCATCGCGAATGACTTTATTCAGTTCTCAAACGTCATAATCTCTCCCCGAATTCAATCTTAAACTTAACATGATTCAACTTTGTCTTTATTTTTTTTAATTCTCCAATGGCCTCCGATTCTTGCAAAATTCCAACTCCACTAGCGAGTGAAAGTAACCAAACGGGGGCTCTGGCATATTTGTAAGTGCAAAGTCGAACTGCTTTTCACGTGTATAGCAATGTGGTGCACTTACAGTAAAACCAGTCGCATACTTCTACCCACTATAATTTTCATGGCCTGTACCATGTGTACTAGGGATAAGCAAAAAAAAAAGAAAAAAACAATATAAAAACTCGATATACTTGGGGGAAATATCATTCAGCTTTTTTTTTTTTTCGTAATGTTACAAAGTGAAAATGCTTTTTAATGATCCATATACAGTTGAACCTGTCTATAGCGCCCCCTCTTGGGACTCACAAAAATAGGGTGCTATAGAGAGAGGGTACTATAGACAGGTCACTTTCAATGTAAATCGTATCGTACTACGTATTTAAAATCGGGTGCTATAGAGAGGCGCTATTTAGAGGGGGCGCTATAGACAGGTTTAACTGTATATATTGTAGAAAGTAATCTTTGAAAATTCAATAACATTTCGATATATATCTAAATTCGCTATATAGAAATTTGCTATAAAAATACCTCTCTACATTTTTTTAAAGCCAAAAGAGAATCATAAGACAATTAATCTAAGTCAGCTTTATGGACCAAATACCAGCTCGACTGGGGCATTCTATTGGCCTAAGTTGGAACTAAAATTGGATCTGTAATGTATTTACTGCCCGTTTAAAGGAAATTTTAAATATAATTAATTTTATAATTATTTATGAGATTATTAACTCCACACACGTGGCCTCACTATAAACGGGACGTTAAAATTTACTAAACCAATTTTAGTTCCAATTTCTGCCACTTGAGCGCCACAGTCAGGTCGATAATAGGTCCAAAATTCTCTATTAATCGATTAATTCAAGATGTAGACTCAGCAACTACGGGGCATGGGGACTTTAACACATACTTATACAGAATTGATTCTTCAATCTGCTTATGTGACCAAGAAGATCACAACCCTGAGCATATTTTAATCCGGTGCCCACTTGTTGCAGATTTGAGAGTACAATGTCAAATGAACAGTTCTAGTTTAAGCCAAATGGTTTCCAGTAAAGAAGAATATAGAAAATTTAACAAATTCTGTAGACTATCTCAACTACCGTAAACCAAAATTACATTTATGAATTGAAAAATCTAGTTTTAATTAATATATAGTTTTTTATTTTAAAATAATTTATATCATTAATTTTGTGGTTAATTCTAACAATATATTAAACATTTTTGATAATATGTGTGTAAATAAACTTTATATTGTTCTAAAATATAAAAAAAAAAAAAAAAATTCACTCTCTCTCTAAAACTAGAAATAATTTGTATATATATTTTGAATAGGATATAGCGTGTGTTTTGTAATAATAATAATAAAAAAAAAACTCTCATGCGTCAAAAGATTAGGAAACGATGGCATTTGCCTTGTGTAAAGTGGCGATCACATGAATGAACTAGAACACTATAGGACCACATATTTAAAATAGTATAGAGTATATATTTATAACTCAGGTTCTCGTAGATCGCCGAACGCCAACTACAAGGGTAGAATTAAATAAAAGTATTCATAAAAAGCGCGAAATTACAAGACGAAAGGCCTCTTTCAAAGTTTATCTATTTTTTTTCCCCATGGAAGGGCAGTGGTGCTCGAGGGCTCGGCAGAATGGTAAAAAAAACTTTCGCCTTGTGATTTCGCGCTTTTTATGAATTTTTCTCCAGGCGAATATATAACCAAAATCGTCAATACTGCGATAGATAAATTAACTAAGGACACAAAACACTTCTATATAACTTCTTTAAATCAGTTAACGGAAATAAGGAACTGCTGAGCCCCAAAATTTTGTAAGAAATTTAAATTATTTTTGACTCGTATCATTCTTTTTAAAATAAAGCAATTTTCTACTTCCCTTACTGCAATGTGATAAATTAATGTGGGCCTAGCAGTGGTGAATCCTCCCATTTGTTTCGCCAGTTGTAGTGTATCCATAAATGTAATATATAATTGTAAAAATATGTATATTAAATCTCAGGAGTATCCAATACTGGGCGTTGGCCTTAATAAAGGCTTTTGTTGTTATCCACTCATCGTTCCTCAAAAAGTTTTTTTATCGGACGCGTCGGCAACTCGCTGTCAAGGTTGATTGAATATTGCCACGTGGAAAATTAGGAAAGACCAACTTCAGGATGACACAGTAATTTATTTAAGGTAAGCATAAACTATGAATGATAAACAAAATATAAGCAATGAGGGAAGTTTACAGAGTAGCAAATATATAAACATAAAAAATGATGCTCTGTTAATAAAATAATAAATACTTTACTACAATATCTTTAAAATAATTTGCGTAAAAATTCTAGAGTGTCATAGATTCGCCATTCACTGTTATCATAACTCAACAAAAAGGGCTCCTGATCCAGGGATACAGGATGAGCAGCGTTTGTACTCCATGTTAGGAGCGGCTGCACATGGCGTCTGTTCCTCATGTCAGAGGCGGCCATTTCTTTTGGAGCTAAGTCGGTCTGCCACTGAGTAGTGCTCCCAGTCTTAATGACAAAGGTAGATATATTCTACTTCACCTAGTCATGATGGTTGTCAAAACACCATCAAAAGTCTCAAGCTCTACAGGCTTGAAACCCTAATATGATTGTTGAGTGGAGATAAGAAAGAAGAAGAAGATATCTTTTTGTTTGTTTCTCAAGACCTCATTTACGTGATGATTTCTTAGTTTTGGGTGCAACATATAAACTCATGGACAAAACTTAAGGAAATGAAAAGTCTTTGGTATCCCCGGTCGTCTGTTTTCTTTCTCCTCCCCCCCCCCCCCTTTTTTTTTTTTAGAAGAAAGAGGCAATTTTGTTCACACTTGGTTATCTCGTGTGTCTTCAATAAAGGTTACTGTGTATCAAATATCTTTCTGAGTTATTGTCTGAATCCCGATAAACATGTAAAAGTTACAACTTCCTTAAATTTTGGCAATGAGAGTATATTATCTCTTATAGGTTTATATAAAATATCATGACGCAAAATGCCTAAAACAGTATTTACATTTTTATTATATATATAGTTTTTAAAAAATACATGTTGTGGGCCACCTATTTTGGAACTTGCATCTTTATCTAAACTCTATTTGCAACCAAGCGTATTCATATTAATCTTCCAAGAAGAAGAATGCTCTAAATGAGCTTTTGAAGGTCTTCGGTCCTTTCTAAATAAAAATAAATTTAATGATGGCCTGTATATGTCGATCTGTGTATGCTGACTTCTAAGTTACATTTTGTTATTAGGGGTTAAAAGATAGCACAGGGGAGGTGAACCCTAGATCCTCTTAGAGGAATTCTCAGGGAAGGTCTTTAAGGAAACTATGGACATATGCTTTAAGGTCAGTAGGGAATCCAATCGGAAAAGTGTATCTGTGTAAGTGTACATTTAAGAGAAATTGACGATTCAATGTAATTTTTGAAGCGTTATGTTTTTTTTTTTTTATGATTTGCACGTCTTGCTTTCTGGCCAAAATAATTTTACAATGCTCTAAGGCTTGTTGAAGAGCTTTTTGGCCCGAAAACTATCCATGTAGATTGTATTAAGGAAAAATATCGCTTTAAAAATGTATATTAAACCTCCGATTTTTCAAAAAATACTCGTCAAATGATAAAGTATAGTGATATATACAAATATGTAGCTAAAGTTGCATATCTCCCTTTAATTCTGCATAAGAACGAGGCACTGTTACCCTAGTAAACCTTAGGGGCATGAATATCATCCTCCCGTAACTTTACGTTATATAAAAATATACTACCGAATATTGCTCCTCTGCAAAACAAAAACAGACTTATCAATAGTGTTGAATTGTTTCAATTTCCACACATAGATGGCGTGCGCTAATACCTTATATTTAATTGCAGACTCAGTTTGTACATTCACACAGCACATGGAGGTTTATTCTTGGAATATTCTGTGGAAGTCCTCCCATGTTGGTGCGATGAGGGAGACGGATTAACTCGCTCCTACAATGGGACCATAAAGTCCATTGTTTAAATTGCAACAAGACTGACGCAAGCGGTGAGAATTCCTAATGAAAACTTGGAATCCCTGACCTGGGAGCATCATCCTGGACTGGCCATCCTTGGGGACTTTCTCTCACACTAGGGGATGATGATTACCCGTTTTTTTATATGACGTTCATTCTTGTTTTTCTTTTATTCAATACTTGTAGTATCATGGTTTCTTGCACAGTCTTAGCTTACTAACGGTTTATCTTGGAAACGTATCTCACTCGGAAGGTATTTACAGTAGAGTTCTCCCATGGGAGACTCCCAAGAGACCCGGTCTATCTTAGAGGTGATCTCTTCTCAAGACTGTCAGGCCAAATAAACAATAGCTACAGAAAAAATGACAACAAAATCCTTTATTAGGGGCACTCGTCCCATACAGATTCACTAGATGGGTAAATAGAAGCAACAGTTATCTATAGAAAGTAGAGAATAACATCAATCTTTCCTCAAGTTGGTTCCTTCTTCTGTGTTATGCCTTTGACTGTGCTATTCCCCAGAATTTGTGGAAAGCCAATGCGTTGGTTTTGCTTTTTACTACTTTTGCCAATAATACATATGGCGAACTGTCTTCATAAGCAATCTTTTGGCGGAGAATTACTCTCTCTCATCCTGCAAAGCCGGGAATGTTAGGCAAAATCATGATGAGCCTTTCAACCAAAAGAGAGTCTCTGACAAGACACCACTTACAGGTGAGTCTAGATTTAACCAATGTTTTTAGGCAGATCCTCATGGAAGACTTTTTGCAAAATTATTTTTTGATGGGCTTTGGAGGCACTTCCATTCAAGTGAAGAAACAGTTGCTTATATGCACTCATGGACAAAACTTAAGGAAGTTTTACTTTTTAGCATGTATATCGGGATTCAGACAATAACTCTGAAATATATTTGATACACAGTGACCTTTATTGAAGACACACGAGATAACCAAGTGTAAACAAAATTGCCTCTGTCTCCTTCAAAAAGGCAGACAATCGGCGACATAAAAGACTTTCTACTTCCTTAAGTTCTGTCCATGAGTGCATATAATCCCTAGATTCCCGACCAAAACAAATGCTTATACTACTCCTGATGATATTGAGCATACTAATATTATCATCACAAGGATAAGAAAGAGTAGAATTTTGATAAGGCTTAGAGGACTTGGCTGTCGTTATATATAGGTTCCTAGCACGGGGCAATCGTCTAATTGTATTAAAAAAGTTAGTGAAGGTATCATCGACTAACTCCACCGCCCTCTATTAAAGTGGAACAATTTGTATCTCGACAGACTGGTCGAATTACATAGTTCAGGTTTTTGACGGGTTCACCTTGGACGGCTTGGCGTGCTCTTGAATGGCCGTGTGGACAAATTGACCTTCTGTATGTATAGACACGTTAGATCAACATTTCATTATGTATAATATCAGAATTGAAACTTTATTTGCTTTATTTATCTAGGGAGAGATCTGAATACTACCAGACAGGTGGTAGACGGCCGTAAGATACAGTGGCTATTGCCAACATCTAGTAGACAGTCCTGGACCCTCAGTCATATACACAGTGTAGTGAGCTACCCCGTAGTTGGATCAGTACTATAAAAAGCCATATAAAACTCAATGACCATACTGAATATCTTAATTATATGCCGTCATTAAAGCACTACCAATCGACAGCTGTGTTTAAATTCATGTTAGGATTGTCAACAAAGGTTTCTGTTATCCATTTTAGGAGAAACCTCATCAAGGTCAGACTGCTACAATATGTGCTTCATAGACTATTTGAATCAGTATCAAACATATATTTAGCAAAAATTCCAAAAACAAAGGAGAAATGTTTCTATTATATTATGTAGTTAAAACACCAGTTTTTCAAACCATACAACTGTTGATAAACCGTTAGGTTTGAAAGATCGTTTAAAAAAATCGATATAATAAAAGAAACATTACTCCGTTCTCTTTAAAAACTTTTTTGATATGTATCTAAGGGTATTGGTATTCAGAAAAAGACATATAGAAGAAGAAACACGGGTCATAAACACGGGTCGTACAAGCTTTCGGGAAAGACGACCTTCTACAGGTACAGAATGACACGTGTGTTTATTCTATAACAAATAGGAAGTTTATCGTTGTTTTAAAAGATCTATATTTACCCATCACGAAGACAACACTGCCTTCATGAAACTGTCTAGTTTTTAGAATCCAGGATAAGAAAAAGTCGTTATTTATTCTTACAGTCGAGTCGCGATTTAAGATTTGATACAAGCGACCAATAATTTCTGCTCTAAAATGCGGCATTAAAAAAAAAAACATTGTCATCAAATGCCATAAATGTCTAGTTATTAGGCCCTGGGATAGGAAAAAAAGACTTTATTTATTCTTACAGTCGAGTCTTGATTTAAGATTTGATCCAGGGGATAAATAATTTCTGCTCTAAAATGCGGCATTAAAAAAAAAAACATTGTCATCAAATGCCATAGATGTCTAGATATTAAGCCCTGGGATAAGAAAAAAGACGTCATTTATTCTTACAGTTTAGTCTCGATTTAAGATTTGATATAGGGGACCAATAATTTCTGGTCTTAAATGCGGTATTTAAAAATACATTGTCATCAAATGCCATCAATGTCTAGTTATTAGGCCCTGAGATAAGAAAAAATATGCTATTTATTCTTACAGTCGAGTCTCGATTTAAGATTTGATACAAGGGACCAATAATTTCTGGTCTAAATGCGGTATTAAAAAAATTGTCATCAAATGCCATAAATGTCTAGTTATTAGGCCCTGGGATAAGAAAAAAAAAGACGTTATTTATTCTTACAGTCGAGTCTTGATTTAAGATTTGATCCAGGGGACCAATAATTTCTGGTCTAAAATGCGTCATTAAAAAAAAAACATTGTCATCAAATGCCATAGATGTCTAGTTATTAGGCCCTGAGATAATAAAAAAGATGTTATTTATTCTTACAGTCGAGTCTCGATTTAATATTTGATCCAAGGGATAAATAATTTCTGGTCTTAAATGCGGCATTAAAAAAAAAAAAACATTGTCATCAAATGCTATCAATATGTTTAGAAAGTCAGTCATTATTTGTCTCCATCATCTCCTATCAGGCTCTAAAGAAACAAAATGGTATACCATTGGCCCATATATCCAATTTTGCCGGATAAAAAATCAAAACAGATCAATACAATATTAGAACGGTATGGTATATTAATATAGCAAATACGCTGGTATGGTTCATCACTGATGAGCCAGGTCTTTTCCAATATTTTTCTCATTGCAGTAAGGTAGAATAATATTCTTTTTACGTCACAAAAGAAACGATCAAGTTAAAATAGTTCATAAATTTGAAACCCCCAATATTGAACGGGTTAATGAATGAGCTTGTATCCATATCGAATACCGTGCTATTCAGAGGCGATACCTTCATTTGGAGGTTATGGGGTGGGTTCAGGAAGTAGTATATTATAAATTTCCGAAATGTCTATTCTTCTGTTATTGCTATTGTGCTTTCTGGAAATGATGGATTTCATCAAAGGTCTCTGTCGTCTATTGGAGATGTTGGAGTAATGGGTCTTTGGTTCTGATAGGAAAGAGCAACGGCCCGTGTACCATCATATAAGAGAAACGGGCGATTCCTTCTCCCTATCAGAACCAAAAACCCATTACTCCAACATCTCCAATAGACGACAAAGACTTATGATGGAATCCATCATATCCAGAAAGCACAATAGCATTAACAGAAGAATAGACATTCCGGAAATTTATAATATACTACTTCCTGAACCCACCCCATAACCTTCAAATGAAGATATCGTCTCTAAATAGCAAAGTCGATAAGCACCCGTAATGGAGGCCAGTGTTGATCCTACATTCAAATAACTGTAAACATCCGAAGCATTTGATTTGATTTTAATTCTTATTCTATTGGCGGTTCAATGTAAATATTTTCTCCTGTAGAAGGGCTTTCTTGTCCGAAAGCTAGAGATATTTATAAATAAAAGATTTGTGAAAAAAAACTTTTCCCTAGAGGCCTAATGTTTGTATTTTAATATTGATTCAAGGGATTATTTTATCCAAATACCTGTTATAATAGGTGCATAGGTAACTTCAATGGCAACGTTCTTTGGAGTTATACTGCCGAAACTGCTATAATGGTTTACCACCGATGAGCTAATCTCCTCTGATACAATAAAACTTCGATGTAATAATATACCAGGGGGCACACACAAGTTCCGTGTCCCAACTAAAATCTTTCTACGATACATTACGGATAGTTGACGACTTCTATACACTGTAGGAGTCTGTGGCCTAACTAAATAAATAATATTTCTTACAAAATGAACACTTCGGTCAGATAAAGTTTTATTTTCTCAACATTTTAATTTTAATAGCAGGTATTTTATAACAATCTCTTGGCGATTCAAGCTGCTTTTGTGGTATTGAGGAACAAACCTCAAGACATCTACTGATCGTTTGCCCAGCATTTCAAGATTATAGAATGAAGAATGAACTAGTTGTTTGTGAACTTAACGATTTGATTTCCGATTAAAAAATCATATTTAAAGTTCAATTCATTTTGTAAATACATTCTAAACTTTCTACAAAATCTGGATATCTAATGTTTTCATGCGTTGAATAATGTAAATATCTTATGTAAATAAACTTTTCTTCTTGTTTGGCGCAAGTATCCCTTGCGGGATATAGCGCTTTGAAAATAAATAAAAAATAATTGAATTGGCGAAGATATTTTTATTTATGATTGTGACATCATGTTTGATGCTCCACTCCATTTATTCAAAATATTCTCTGATATTTTATTATTAAAATATAATGTACTATAGTATCATTCTTCTTTTATAGCATAATTACTTTTGTATAACATTGTTATTAATACAAAGCGATATAATGCGCCATCTATATATAACAAATGAAAACATTAAGACCCGAATGTTTTTTCCACAAATAAATCAAACTTCTACTGTCCATAATGCGATGAAAAAATATTATTATTATTCATATCTTGATTATTTATTTTTGTAGAGAAGCCATGGACGTGAAGATCACAAACTACAAGGAAATAAACGAATAAACATAATAACTTTTTGAAATGTTATTTATTTATTATTTACACTTTGAATTTACTTTGAATATAGAAACGCGCTCGGTGTACGACACAAAGAAGGAGGGAATCAAGCTGGATGACCCTACAAAGTTGTAACACCATGTAACAGTATATAGACACATTACCATCAGTGATAGAAGAAAAAAAGTTCTTAAGCGCCAAGTATCTTACTTTTTCAGGTTACAATATAAGAAAATCCAAAGTCAATAGTGGCCGTCAGAGAATTGATTAAAAAGTACACTAAGAGGTGTAGTATGAATGGACCAAGAGCATCCCTAATAGTTTAAATATTCTATATTGAAAAAAAATCTAAAAAGCGAATATTTGAAAAAAGACGCATATAACATATGTATTTTCACTTAGAGATACCAAATATGGCGTAAAAACAATATTTAAATGTAATGAAATATTTGTGTTCGATATAGAGAGGGAAGAAATTTGTGTGGTACAGACTATCTGTATATACAGTAAAACCTGTTCTAAGAAGGAATCAAGAAGAATTGGAAAATTGATTGGATTGTATAAAGGTTGTTTCAGTTTAGATTCTATTAATTAAGGGATAAAATATGTCATTGAGCGCATATAATCAACGGTAAAGTTAAAAAATAATAAGAAAAATACTGCCTGGAATTTCTAATAACTTATTTAGATGTTAACACGGGGAAAGAGAACAGCCAGATAGAAACAGAAAAAGGCAAACAATCACTGGAGCTTATTAATGGTGGTAAGATGGAGTTAGACAACAGCCAAATGGAGACAGAACAAGGCAAACAATCACTGTAACCTATTCATGGTGGTAAGATGGAGTTAGACAACAGCCAGATAGAAACAGAACAAGGCAAACAATCACTGGAGCTTATTAATGGTGGTAAGATGGAGTTAGACAACAGCCAAATGGAGACATAACAAGGCAAAAAATCACTGTAACCTATTCATGGTGGTAAGATGGAGTTAGACAGCAGCCAGATAGAAACAGAACACGGCAAACAATCACTGGAGCTTATTATTGGTGGTAAGATGGAGTTAGACAACAGTCAAATGGAGACATAACAAGGTAAACAATCAGTGTAACCTATTCATGGTGGTAAGATGGAGTTAGACAACAGCCAAATGGAGACAGAACAAGGCAAACAATCGCTGGAACCTATTCATGGTGGGTAAGATAGAGTTAGACACCAGCCAGATAGAAACAGAACAAGGCAAACAATCACTGGAGCTTATTAATGGTGGTAAGATGGAGTTAGACAACAGCCAAATGGAGATAGAACAAGGCAAACAATCACTGTAACCTATTCATGGTGGTAAGATGGAGTTAGACAACAGCCAAATGGAGACAGAACAAGGCAAACAATCACTGTAACCTATTCATGGTGGTAAGATGGAGTTAGACAGCAGCCAGATAGAAACAGAACAAGGCAAACAATCACTGGAGCTTATTAATGGTGGTAAGATAGAGTTAGACAGCAGCCAGATAGAAACAGAACAAGGCAAACAATCACTGGAGCTTATTAATGGTGATAAGATGGAGTTAGACAACAGCCAAATGGAGACAGAACAAGGCAAACAATCACTGTAACCTATTCATGGTGGTAAGATGGAGTTAGACAACAGCCAAATGGAGACAGAACAAGACAAACAATCACTGTAACCTATTCATGGTGGTAATATGGAGTTAGACAGCAGCCAGATAGTAACAGAACAAAGCAAACAATCACTGGAGCTTATTAATGGTGATAAGATGGAGTTAGACAACAGCCAAATGGAGACAGAACAAGGCAAACAATCACTGTAACCTATTCATGGTGGTAAGATGGAGTTAGACAGCAGCCAGATAGTAACAGAACAAGGCAAACAATCACTGGAGCTTATTAATGGTGGTAAGATGGAGTTAGACAACAGCCAAATGGAGACAGAACAAGGCAAACAATCACTGGAACCTCATTCATGGTGGGTAAGATGGAGTTAGACAACAGCCAGATAGAAACAGAACAAGGCAAACAATCACTGGAGCTTATTAATGGTGGTAAGATGGAGTTAGACAACAGCCAAATAGAAACAGAACAAGGCAAACAATCACTGGAACCTATTCATGGTGGTAAGATGGAGTTAAACAACAGCCAGATAGAAACAGAACAAGGCAAACAATCACTGGAACCTCATTCATGGTGGGTAAGATGGAGTTAGACAGCAGCCAGATAGAAACAGAACAAGGCAAACAATCACTGGAACCTACTCATGGTGGTAAGATGGAGTTAGACAACAGCCAGATAGAAACAGAACAAGGCAAACAATCACTGGAACCTCATTAATGGTGGGTAAGATGGAGTTAGACAGCAGCCAGATAGAAACAGAACAAGGCAAACAATCATTGGAACCTCATTGAAGGAGGGTAAGATGGAGTTGGACAACAGCCAGATGGAAACAGAACAAGGCGAACAATCACTGGAACCTCATTCATGGTGGGTTAGATGGAGTTAGACAACAGCCAGATAGCAACAGAACAAGGCGAACAATCACTGGAGCCTATTCATGGTGGGTAAGATGGAGTTAGACAGAAGCCAGATGGAAACAGAACAAGGCAAACAATCACTGGAACCTATTCATGGTGGGTAAGATGGAGTTAGACAGAAGCCAGATGGAAACAGAACAAGGTAAACAATCACTGGAACCTATTCATAGTGGGTAAGATGGAGTTAGACAGAAGCCAGATGGAAACAGAACAAGGCAAACAATCACTGGAACCTATTCATGGTGGGTAAGATGAAGTTAGACAAGAGCCAGGCGAAAGCCACGAAGGTTGGAAAAACAGTCGATGAAAGCAGCTGCTATTTCGGCGAGTGCTCCCAGCGTAGTTGACCCAGAATATGGGGCTCGGCTCATTTCCAGAAAGGGCGTTTTGTTTTTCTTCTCAGGCCGAGCAGTTTCCTCGTCGTGCAGACTTACAAAGGAAGTTCCTCCAAACATTTTTTACACCGTTGTTCTAACGATGTTTCCATGGTATGTCGGGGGAAAAACGGAATTTTGATTCATAATCGTTTAGGTTTTTTATTTGATATAAATAATCTCATATACAGCGAACTTTCTGATGCTAGATAATTGCACTCAAATTAAATATAAAGCTATTTCTAAAGAATGAGGGTGATTTATTCAATATTTTTTAGATAATCTGCCCCCAGAAATTTATAAATTGACGTCATTTAAAAAAATAATAATATAGCGCTGGACCCAGCCTTTAAAAGGAAAATGAAAATAAGGAAAAAGCACCAATTAGTTAAGTATAAATTCATAGATTTTAAATACACAACATATGATATAAATATTTAAATCATAAATGCATTTTCACATTGTGTTACTCATCTAGAGCTCGCTAAGTCACATCCTTTATTATCCAGCCGGGAAACTCTCTTCGAATGCTCAACTAAAAAGACAAAACGTTTGATATGGTAAACAATTCTTCAATTTTCACGGTCATTTTTGTAATCTTCTTAAAACGTGAAACATGTAGAAGTATACAGTTCAAAAGTAACATTTAAAACAAATTGATCATGAATAAATAAACAAAAAGGTATATTTGCGAGAAAATAATTATTATCTTTTAATTTTATCAATTAAATGTAATTAATATTGCAATATAAGCATCATACAGACCCAGCGATACTTGAACGGCAGTACAACTATTACAATATAAAGGATACAGAGAAGATTAGTATACAGTATACAACAACAACAGTATACAGACCCAGCTTTACATGTTCGGCAGTACAACTATTACAATATAAAGGATACAGAGAAGATTAGTATGGCCCCCGCTATACATATTCAGGAGTACAACTACGAGTATTGTAATATAAACAGTATACAGACCCAGCTTTACATGTTCGGCAGTACAACTATTACAATATAAAGGATACAGAGAAGATTAGTATGGCCCCCGCTATACATTATCAGGAGTACAACTACGAGTATTGCAATATAAACAGTATACAGACCCAGCGATACTTGTTCGGCAGTACAACTATTACAATATAAAGGATACAGAGAAGATTAGTATGGCCCCCGCTATACATATTCAGGAGTACAACTACGAGTATTGTAATATAAACAGTATACAGACCCAGCTTTACATGTTCGGCAGTACAACTATTACAATATAAAGGATACAGAGAAGATTAGTATGGCCCCCGCTATACATATTCAGGAGTACAACTACGAGTATTGTAATATAAACAGTATACAGACCCAGCTTTACATGTTCGGCAGTATAACTATTACAATATAAAGGATACAGAGAAGATTAGTATGGCCCCCGCTATACATATTCAGGAGTACAACTACGAGTATTGTAATATAAACAGTATACAGACCCAGCTTTACATGTTCGGCAGTATAACTATTACAATATAAAGGATACAGAGAAGATTAGTATGGCCCCCGCTATACATATTCAGGAGTACAACTACGAGTATTGTAATATAAACAGTATACAGACCCAGCTTTACATGTTCGGCAGTATAACTATTACAATATAAAGGATACAGAGAAGATTAGTATGGCCCCCGCTATACATATTCAGGAGTACAACTACGAGTATTGTAATATAAACAGTATACAGACCCAGCTTTACATGTTCGGCAGTATAACTATTACAATATAAAGGAGAAGGCTATTATGACCCATGTAATCGTGAATATTTCTTTCCAACTCGAGGAGGTTTATCGCCCGTGTACCATCCAGATGTGGGCCACATGTTTCCAATATAGAAAGTGTCGCTGTCACAAGGGGACAACACGGCTGTCGCAATGTTGGACAAATATTTCCCCGAGTATTCCTGGCGTAGCGTGGGGGGTGAGGCACCATCCTACATTTCTGGACGTTATCGCTGTTGTTGGGAAACCGCGCTGAACTCCCGCGCTTTCTAAACACAGGCTGGCCGTCCGTCCGCTATTGTTAGAAGTGGTGTGGAGGCTGTAATAGCTTATTAGGGAACACGGTGCAGGGCCTAACCTGCACTATCACAGCATGTCTCCTGATGCCATGATGACCATTACCAAAAGTGGTCTCAATGTTTCTTTGGCTACTTCTCACACGGCAAGCGCGGAATATTAAAAAAATCCATTATTATGAGATAATAACGAGTTTTTAGAAACAACAAATGGCAGGCTCTATGCCGCGAATATTTTTATTTAAGCAAAATGTAAGGAGTTTTCAAGCTTACTCTATTTCAGGCATTCGTTAAACTTCGCTGATGAAGGGCATGTTCGAAAGATCCTTTTTATTTTGAACAAATAAAGTTGAGGAGTAACCTTTTCTTTTTGGGATATATATAAGTAATATAAAGAAATAACGCGCCATCTATATACAGCAAATGAAAACATTAATGTTTCTTTCACACATCACACTAACTTCGAATGTCCTTACTGCGATGAAAAACTATTGGGAAGGCTTGGCTCATCAGTGATGAACCCTCCCAGCGGTTTATACAATTTAATCTACCATTGGATCATTCCAATACAGTATTAGAGCTCTAAAGAAGCAGTCTGGTAGATTAAATTGGAGAAACCGCTGGGAGGGTTAACCACTGATGAGCCAAGCCCTCCCAATATTTGTTTTTAATCGCAGTAAGAACAGTAAAAGTTGGATTGATTTGTGATAGAAACATCCGCGTCTTAACGTTTTCATTTGTTATACAAGGAATGGTGAACTACTGGTATCCAGAACAGTACTGTGAGGGGACTAAGAGTCTTCACGATATCAAAGAGAGAAATCCATGTTTGGCTTCAATACAAGAGTTATAAAAGTTATTAAAAAATAAAAAAGAGGTATTTCTATTTAACATGAATATATTTCAAATTAAACAAAAAATCCATAAATTGAAACAATTTCAAAGCAAAATGTTTACAAATATATTTTAAAATGGTAAATTTCTCGGGGAATTTTGAACGGTTAACTCAGTAGGTATGGTTGGTTACCTTTAACACACAACGGGAATTTAAAGGAGAAATGAAACTTTTGTGTTTGAATGACCTCAATGGCTCTATTTGCCCTGGGCAGACCAAACTGTTCACTATAGAAACAATATTTGCACAGTCACACCTAAGGATATGTAGACATTCAAAGTTGACATCATCACAATAATATGGATATTTTAATGATATTTAAACTTTTCCTTTGTCTCTTGGTACACAGTTACAGCTATAAATAAACTATAATTTCATTTGCGAGAAAAAAATCCATCCAAGGAAGAGTGTTTCTTGCAAAAAATATAACTTAATTGAATAAGAAAAAAAAAAGGCATCTCCTGATCGTGCAACTAAAAGTTGCTGATGTCTAACGCCATCTTTTGGTATAAATATAAACTATTCGTTGATATTTTTAATTATTCCAGAATTGGCCAAATACCCATTCTTGATTAATCAAGAAAAGCTAACCACGTATGCATTTCAGGCTGTTGATCCTCGTCAGCGTGGTGAAAGCTATACCTCAACGACCAAAAAAACTGATCAATTATGCATCCTGAAAAATCATAAAACCGATAGTTAAGGCCAGAAGTACGTGAGAACGCCAAACAATATGAAAAAAATAGTACAAAAGTGAAATTATACCGGGATCAGGTGGATAAATTATGAAAAATGAAAAATTGACTAAAGCTCTCGGGCCTTGGAGCCCTTCCACAGGAGTATTGTTAACTCTATCTTGTAGAAGGTCTCCAAGGTCCGAAAGCTTCAGTTAATTAAATTGTATTTTTTTGCAAGACACTTTTCCCTGAATGGAATTTTCTCTCAAATGATACAAAGGATTATTACTTTTGAAACTAATTTCTTTTTATTTCGAATTTTTCTAAACATATAATTATCCAAGGAATTGAAGTTTATTAAATATAAGTGTGTAATATATATACAGTAGAACTACCTACCTGTAAATGACACCTAATTGCAGAGCCAAAGTGTCCTTTAGGGAGAGGTGTCCTCTAACCGGAGAGTTGATAAATTGTAAAAATGGTAATTTTGCAAATGAAAACTGTCCTTTGTGGAGAGGTGTCCGCTAAAGGGGTGTCCGCTAAAGGGAGATTCTACTATATATATATATATAATATATATAATTTGACCGTTGACCATTATAATGACGTAAATATAGCTGAATTCAATATTGTTTTCTTGATTAGTTTCTTTGATATGTTATCGTAATAAATTAAGATATATATTTATAACACCCCCAGGTTCCTAGAGTACAGAACGCCAACTACCTGGCGTAATATATTAATAGAGGTCCGTACGTCTCTTGACCTCACGGACAATACAGCAGCTACATTACTCATTTTGTCTCCTCTTTAATTGTAAATACGCTGCTGTATCACCTCATAAGCATAAATAAAAATATATTAATATAGTGCTATATAAATTTTTAAATAATATTATTGAAGACTTAGTTTTTCAGTGAATACGTGTTGACTTTGCTTAGAATTTTTAATCAAACTGATTCCAAGAATTATTAATTAAACATTATATTTATGAATTTACAAGAGAGTGAACAAAATATAAAAGGAAAACTAATATTAAACAAAGGAACTTTCTTTCGGTTAGCGCCTATTTACCTGTGAGCTTACACACACTCTGTGGTAACAATTAATTAATATATATACAACAATACGCGATAATAAGTAATATATATAAATCAGAGTAGTAAACAAAGAATACAGCTATTTATTCAATGTGAATATCTTGATTTGTGCCTTTAACTATTTTTTCATAGAATCTTTTAACATGCTACTTTTCCAAATAGAACTAGTTTTATTTATAAAACTTGAATTTTTATGAAACGAACTAGGTATCGTGAATGTGATAAAGACCAAGATTAAAACAATGATCAATGGTCAAAATATATTTAAATATCTTCTTTAAAATTCAACGAAATTTCTGACATTTCAGACAAAAGTCTTGGAGACAAAAAGGGGCAGTGTGAGGTGATATATTTAAACTTTGATAATTATGAACATTGTAGTTTTGGAAGTTTTAGATTCCACAATATTAGCCTTGTTGTTAGTCTTTGATACCTATAGGAATACCAAAGAAGTTAGAATAGCGCTAGAATCAAGTATTTCACAAGAGAGGACTTGTGGCCATCCAGGGTCAACAAGGAAGCCACCTGTTGGACCAGTCTACTGTTCTAGGATTTTCTACCGAGCTCTGGTTTATCACCGCAGGCATCAATAATAACAGATAAAGTACTTAAACTCTGTGTTATGGATTCAGAATTCTTGTCATCATTCGAACAGAGCCTTTGTAATGTTGGTATTGTATGGAGCCTATTGTTCATTTATGATATTCTTTCTAATTCATTGACCGATGGTTTATCTACTTGCACTACTAGTTCTTCATTTCAGCAAAAAGTTGAGAATATCGTTAAAAATAAAGAATAAATGACTGATAGATACGCAGTGTTTGTCTCTCCACCAAGAATATAGTTACCTATTTACATAGTGGTACTTTCTATCACATTGTTTGATTTATTTTCTTTCTTGGACTCCACGACGAGTCAATATAACCGAGATATCTTGATAAAAGGTCATTATTGATTACATTGATAATTTATTTGAATTTGGTTTTGTAACTTTTTTTTGTTTTCCTTCAACAATAATTATTTTTGTAGAAAGAATAAATACCGCATCATCAAAGTTCTATTAGTTTATTCTTACTTAGTTTAGTCATATTTAATTTATCAACAACAACAACAATAGTAAAAACAATAACAAAGCTTTCCAACTAGCGAATGATTCCCACAATCCAAGTTGTGTGAATATATGTTTCGTACTAAATGATTGTGAGAAGATTTTTAGTTATTTTTTAAAAGTATATATGAATAATACTTATAATAAAATAAATGAATAATCTTTATTTCTCAGCATGCGTCTACGCACAAAAACCCAAAAGACAATCAGTATTAAATAAAAAGTGGCTATGTAGAGTGTGTGTGTTGTGTGTGAATAAAATGATAACTTTTGAAAGAAATTCTTCACAAAATTTACATAAGCTCCTCGGTCTGAGATTATGGAACTTGTTGCTCGAACAACTTAAAATAAATATGAACCCAAAATACGTTATTTTAAACTGGAAAGTTCCGATCAAACTACACTCATGGACAAAACTTGAGGAAGTGGAAAGTTTTTCATGTGGCCATTCATCTATTTTTTAAAGGAGAGAGAGGTTGTTCACAATTGGTTATCTCGTGTGTCTTCAATAAAGGTCATTGTGTATCATTAATCTTTCAGAGTTATTGTCTGAATCCCGATAGACACCTTCTAAAAGGTACAACTTCCTTTGATTTTTGTCCATGAGTGTAGATTTTGCCTATTTTATAAACTGCTGTATGTGATCTATTTAACATATTGCTAATGGTGGTGGTGTCTTGTCCATGGAGCAGATCAGATCGGTCCGTGCACCCTGATCACAATACTAGCCAACAAAGGTGCCTTGTTCGTATGGATGTCTTCTTCTGAATTAATGTCTGCCATATAGAAGGCTGCAAGGATGGCCGGGCAACTGTATTTATGGTCCGGAGACATATTACTAATTTTTATTTTTTTTTTCAGACTTGTCGATTATATCTTTTGATCGAGGAGTTACCGGATTTTACAATAAGGAAAAACATCGCCTTTATAACCTGTTGATATCTTTTGATACCTATTTACATAGAGACTTATTTTTTTTCTTGATATTTGCTTATTAATTATTCAAGAAATGGAAACATTAAGCATGAATTATATAAAAGGGCGTACCTGGATCTGTAAAAAAAAAAAAACAAATTTTCTCTTAAAATATTTCGAGAAATTTTTCCCTCTTTATCAATTTATTGCCAAGATTTATTGATATCGCAATAAATTGATAAAGAGGGAGCAATCTCTCGAAATATTTTAAGAAAAAAATTGTTTTTTTTTTCTTTACAGATCCAGGTACGCCCTTTTATATAATATTAATTAATGGATCGCCTTTTGACTCAAATTAAGCATGAATGTTTTTGTAAAAATAAAAAATAAAAAACTTTTCACTGTCCTCATTGTGATGAAAAATAGTGGGAGATCTTAGCTATCAGTGGTGAACCCTCCCAGTAGCTTTACCAACTTATCTACCATACCGCTGTATTGGACGATTCTGCTTATATATGCTACACTGAAGGATGGAATCTTAGATATTTGAGCAAACTATAGACATAGGCCTTCAGGACAGTCGAGTTATATGTAATTATTGTCATATAATTAATTCTACCTCGATACACTTTTTACAAGTTTGAAAATTTTCTTTTTAAAAAGTTCAATTTCCATTTTAATGAGATTGTTACTTAGAATGACCTTAATTTACGTACTTTCTTTTTTTTTTATTATTATCATTAGCCTGATTTGCATAAACATATTGAATTTGCCAATATGTAACTTGCAAGTATAGATAGACTTGTTTCTACATGGACATAATTGCAATTTAACAAATGATATATTAAATAGGTTCCGCTAGTTTAATCTGCCAAATTGCTTTTTAGAACTCTCCTATAATATAAGACATCCTGTTTATATATCTGACGCTGTAGTGTGGAATTTTGATTATAGTATTTAATAAAACTATATTGTCATAAAGCTGCTCTGCAACTCCGGTCACAAGAAGCCCCATGGGACACCTGTCAATCATCCCTGGACTCCGGGGAGGGGGACCACAGGTGTGAGGGGTTCTCGGAATCTTATAAGGAAAACGGGACGCCTCGGTGGCTGACGACGCTCATTATTATTATCTTTACCTTGGGATAAGTTGTTATATTATCTCTCTCTCTATAAATACCTCTTATATATAATTTTATTGGAGAACTAAAAGGTAAATACCCTTTATAATAAATTATTTATCCCCAAATATGCCCCTGCTTTATTTATATCCGCGACAATATAGACATATGAAAAATAGTACAAAAGTGAATTTTTACTTGGATCAGGTGGATAAATTAAGAAAAAGGAATCTCCTGATCGTGCAACTAAATGTTGCTGATGGCTTGCGCCATCTATCGGAATAAATATCAACTAATCGTTGATTTTTAATTATTCCAGAATTGGCCGAATACCGTTTATTGATCAATCAAGTTCTTGTCAAGTCAAGATCAATTGTTTCTTGAAAAATCAACGATTATTTGACATTCCGATAGATGGCGCAAGTCATCAGCAACGTTTAGTTGCACGATCAGAAAATGTCTTTTTTCTTAATATATAGACATATTTTCTTAGAGGAGGGTAGAATTCTATATAAATATTTGCATCGAGTAATTCTCGTCGCATACAATTGAAACAAAAGAGAAGCTATGAGGGAATTAAGCACAGAGTCATCTTTATAGACGGTAGAATGTATGTTTTATTTGAATAGAAAAAAATCGGGCTTTAATACACTCATGAACAAAATTTGAGGAAGTGAAAAGACTTTGATGTCACCTGTCGTCTGATTTTTATTTTTAAGGAGACAGAGGCAATTTTGTTCACACTTGGTTAACTCGTGTGTCTTCAATAAAGGCCACTGTGTATCAATTAACTTTCAGAGTTATTGTCTGAATCCCGATATACATGATAAAAGGTACAACTTCCTTAAGTTTTGTCTCCCTAAGTGTATATATAGGTGCAGAGCCAAAGTGTCCTTTAGAGAGATATATCATCTTACCCGAGAGTTGCTAATTGGTTAAAATTGTATTTTTGTCGATGAAAACTGTATTTCGTATAGAAGTGCTCGCTAGCGGAAGTGTCCTCTTTTGGGGTTGTGTGTTCTATTGTATTATGATGCATCAGCGCGCCATCTGTTATGAATATTCGAAACTATTATAGACGTGTATGATTCTTTTTAAAATTAATTCTATTGCATAAAACAATAATTTACGATTTTATTAATAACCATAAAGCTGTGTGACCTTGATACCATGAGGAAAGTTGAGCGCAACCTTAAAATATCGAGCAATGAATATAATATGGGGGCGGCGGTACCAAAACAGGTTTGTGAAGAGCGCCAAGAACACACACATCATAAATAGAAGTCACGGCAACCTTCATTTTTCTACCAATCAGGTAATTTGGTGAGCTGAAAGGATTTCCCTCCAGGATACAATCGCAGAAACTGCACGATCTCTTCAATTACCCCTGTTGCCTACATCATTAGAGTGTGGCAAGGCCAATACTGGACTGTAAGTTATAAAGGTGTTCCCCTAAACACCCCTAAGCTGCTTCCTTAGTAAATACAGGGTATATAGATAAACAATCCAATACAATAATAGAGCGGTCTGGAGATTAATTTGGTGAAACCGCTGAGAGGGTTCACTACTGATGAGGCAAGACCTCTAATTTAATAACTTTCATCATTGTAGTAAGGTCTGTAGATATATTATTTGATAATATTTATCACGCCAGAAACACATTAACAAAAATAATTATTGAAAATATAAAACTAGAGTACACAGTCTCATATCCAACGGATGATTTCAAGAATATTTAAAATGTGTCGCGGTGTATAATAAAATTGACTTATTCGCACGAGAGAGAGATGCCAAAATTTATTACGAGATGAAGAGATAAAGCGTTATAGAACCCTTTAAAAACTCTAATATAAATATAGGTCTTAAATAAAAAGCCATCATAACTATTTATTTTTTAAAAGTACAAATATAACGACATAAATTAATGATTAAAAAAAAAACATGTATAGTGCCTTTCCCAAGTCTTGTTAACTGCCTCAGCGTGGCGGGGAGGTCACCCTGGGCAGGACAGTATGTCTGGAGTCTTATACTCCTGGTAGGGACACTCTAGGCACGAAGGCCAGCTACATTGTTGACTGTATTGATTCATCCATTGATGAGCTCTACTCTTCCCCGGCAGACACCATCAAAAGTCTCAAGCTTTACAAGCTTGATACCTTAATATGATTGAGTGGAGATAAGAAAAAAGAAGAAGAAGAGGCCAGCTACAAACCCCTGCTAAATGTTAACAGACAAAGTCGTATTCCTACCTTTGTGTACCTCAGATGTTCCCATCAACAGGAAACACACCCAATTACTCCAGATAAGCTCTACCACCACAATGTTTAGTGTTCAACAACAAAAAAAGGGAAATCCAAGTTATGCAACAACCTCGATGCAACAACAACCACTGAACGAATATACTCGCTCGACTTACTAACTTGGATGATTGACTGAATAAGGTCACGTGACAATAGAGAACCAATTGGAGTGGTTCTAAACCTGACACCATATAAACCTACATACATATCAATGAAAAAACAATAGAAAAAAAAATAATAAAAAGGTCAGGTGTTGATATTAAAAATAAAAAAGGCATATCCCGACCAGGAGTCCATGTGCTTTTCAGATGGCAGAGCACCATCTGGTGGAACAGAAATCAACAATTCATTGATTTAACCTGTTCTCTGATATTTTTCGTGGATGGCTTGTCTTTATTTATCAAGAAATCGGGTTGGCCAAATATCAGGGAACAGGTTAAATCAATGAATAGTTGATTTCTGTTCCACCAGATGGCGCTCTGCCTTATGAAAAGCACATGTGCTCCTGGTCAGGATATGCCTTTTTTATTTTAAATATATATCAATGTGTATTATCAATTGTAAGAAAGAATATATAAAAGCTAACGGTAACGAGATTAAGCCATATAATGTTGGCAAGCTTACGGGACAATAACGGCCTTTAACAGGCTGTAAAATGTGCAGTGAAAAATGTAATTCGTATTACAGCTTGTTGAAGGGCATTATAGTCCGATAGCTTGCCAAGAATATATCTCTTTATTAAAGATACTCATCGTCCCCTGTGAAAAAATAGTACAAATGTAATATTGTACTGGGATAAGGTACATACATTATTAAAAAAGGGCATCTCCTCATCAACTTTCGGTTGCACGATAAGGAGATGCCCTTTTTTAATAAATCATCGTCCCCTGTTATCTTTTATCTCTTCTTATTAATTCTATCCGGCGATTCCTTCTATTGTAATTGCTAATTGTATTTATTTTTACCATCAACCAACGTATATAAACGTTTCTATATGAAATGTTTTGCATGAAAAAAAAAGAAAAAAGAAGAGTAGACAATGTCTAAACAAGGTATGTCATTTTTTGTCTCTCAAGTTCAATAAGAATCCACTTTCGCAGTAAGATAGTATTTAAACTAAAATAAAATTATAGAAATTTGAAATGAATAATTTATTTATTAAAAATAATGGTCGCCTCTTCCTGACTATATTTTTTTAGTCACCTCGCAGATAAAAAAGGTCAAAGAGTATAATTATTATCTTCGAGAAATTCAATCCAGATGTGAGGAAAGATAAATTGTATTTGGAAAGTTTTCAAATATGTTAAATAAATATGAAATTAATGGAGAGAGTATATAGAAAAAAAATCTTTTTTTATTGAATTTATTAGGTTCAATCTTTTTTTGACGTGACAACGTCTTAAATTAGGTTGCGGCTGGGAGTCACTTATGAAAAAGTGTAACGCCCGGTAACGTTACGATGAGTCACCGAACGAGAGTGCTGCGCGCGCAGCGCTAGAGAATTAGGCGCATTGAATCGGCGCATGCTTGTCTCTGTCTTTGTCTTTCTCGAACGTTCTTGGCGTTGGAAAAACAAGAAAGCGTCATAATACAAGTTCACACGTGTGGTTAAAGTATCGTCAGCTGTGTCTGTAGTGAAAATGTGGAGTGCTTAGATTCGTCATTTACAACAACTACAACAATAAAGGTAAATAATTGTACACTGATATTTCATTATCGTAAACTATGATTGATTGATTAATTGTTAGATTGACACAAAAGTTGAGAAACTGAGTTTATAGGTTATGTCATACTATTGATAAATGTTGATAGTGTTAAGTAAATTATTAGTTTAAAATTAATTAATTAATTAATTATTATTTTACAAATTTTAAATAGTTTCAAATTTATTTAGCAAAAATTTGAACCTTCGATCTGAATAAATGTTTTGATTTTCGAATTGATTCTTTAAAATTACAAATATTAAGAAAAAGTGGCAGATATAAGAAAACTTTATTTAAACTGTGTTGAGCAAGAATTTTAACATCTAATTTAAGTAAATGTTTTAATTTTCAACTTCATCATTTACAATTACAAATTTTATTTAATTTCAAATTTATTTAGCAAAAATTTGAACCTTCGATCTGAATAAGTGTTTTGATTTTCAAATACCAACGCGGCTGGTGGAGTGGCGATCTATCGTAAATTATCATCGACATCTACGGCGGAAGTGTTCCAAGTTGCGATTACAGACGTAACTCGTGTCATTAAAACCAAGGGTGACATGTGCATGACTGAAGTTACTTGCTTCGCCGCTAATACTAGCTTCAAGTTTATACTCGGTGCTGTATATATTCATCCAGGAGCTAGTATGCAGGATATTGGAATGTTACTATGGCAAGGACTCGGTCCGTACATTCACAACAGCCAGTACGTGCCACCGTTCGTGCAAGTTGATTCTAGTATACCGATTCTTCTGTGTGGTGATTTTAACAAAAACGTAAAGCCTGACAACTCGTTTCTTAAATTCATGAAAAATACGTATAATCTTGATTGCGTATCAAACGTTTCTAAGTCAACTACGTTAAAAGGAACAACTATCGACTTGACTTTCGCAAGACACATTACAGCAGAAACACTTCCTTTCATTTCATATTTCTCCTATCATCGTCCTATCCTCAACAAAATCACTCAAATAGGAATTAGTTAAGTTTAAGTTTACATGTACAATGTTTTAGTAAACAAAATATATTTCTATAGTTAAAATTTGTGCAATTCTTATTTTCATTCAATTCCTTGTTCCTATTGTGCAATTTAATTATATTCATATCAATAAATATTCTACCGTTGTCACGTAAAATCTTCGCCCGTAAAACCGACTTTACAGGCAACCATTGTTTTTTATTATTATTTGAGGAATTTAACAAGTCCTGTACTTTCGGGTGGTGGTGTTGGTGTCTTGTCTATGGAGCAGATCAGATCGGTCCGTGCACTCTGATCACAATACCAGCCAACCGAGGTGCCTTGTCTGTATGGATGTCCTCTTCTGGATTGATGTCTGCCATATAGAGGGCTGCAAGGATGGCCAGGCAACTGTACGAGGTGTGTTCAAAAAGTATCGCGACTTTTGAATTTTCGCGGGTTACGTATATTCGAATTTCGATTTTTTTTGTGGCTTTAAGTTGGTACTCATGTCTCTCACTTATGCCGACAAGCTCGGTCATTTTGAATGTTCACTTAATTGTTGACAGCTGCTTTGCTTGCAGGTGTTTTGGATCGTCTTCGATTTTTACCTATTAAAAAAAATGAATCAAAGAACCTGTATCAAATTTTGTGTGAAAAACGAAATTAAGTGCGCGGATGCATTCCGAATGTTGACTGTGGCATACGGAGAAGCTACCTTGGACCGAAGCAACGTTTATCGGTGGTACAAAATGTTCTCAGAAGGCCGAGAAGATGTGAACGACGAAGAGCGTGCCGGACGCCCGAGCACTTCAACAACAGACGAAAAAATTAATGAAGTGGAGAAAATGATATTGGCCAATCGTTGAATCACCGTTAGAGAAGTTGCTGAGGACCTAAACATATCGATTGGCTCGTGCCATTCGATTTTTATCAATGATTTGGGCATAAGACGGGTCGCCGCGAAATTCGTACCAAAATTGCTCAATTGCGACCAAAAATAGCATCGCATGAACATTGCTAATGAGATGTTGGACTCTGTCCGCGACGACCCAAATTTGCTCCAGAGGGTCATAACTGGTGACGAAGCGTGGGTTTATGGTTATGACGTGGAAACCAAAGCTCAATCATCTCAATGGAAGCTGCCACACGAACCAAGACCGAAAAAAGCGCGCCAAGTTCGGTCGAATGTGAAAGTCTTGCTGACAGTTTTCTTCGATTGCAGGGGGGTGGTGCATCATGAGTTCTTGCCACAGGGTAGAACGGTCAATAAGGAATATTACCTGCAAGTTATGCGCAATTTGCGCGAAGCAATCCGCCAGAAACGCCCGGATTTGTAGAAGAACAAAACTTGGCTTTTGCACCACGATAACGCCCCTGCTCACACATCGTTGCTTGTGCGCGACTTTTTGGCCAAAAACAACACACTAATGATGACGCAGCCACCGTATTCCCCAGATCTGGCCCCCTGTGACTTTTTCGTGTTCCCTAAACTGAAGAGGCCCATGAAAGGACGACGTTACGCTACGCTTGACGAGATAAAGACGGCATCGAAGGAGGAGCTGAAAAAGATTTTTTTAAAATGATTTTTTGAAGTGCTTAGAAGATTGGAAAAACCGTTGGCACAAGTGTATAATATCTCATGGGGATTACTTTGAAGGGGACAAAATAGGTATTCATGAATAAATAAACAATTTTTGAAAAAACACAAAAGTCGCGATACCTTTTGAACACACCTCGTATATAAGGTCCGGAGTGAATGGGTGTTGTGACAGTTATTGCAGTTCCTGTAGGATCTAGACATGTCTGGGTTTATCTTCATTCCTTTAAAATGTCCTGTTCTGATTCTTGAAATTGTTGTTGTTAATTCTCTGTTAATGTTTAGGTTGCATATGGGTTGGGGTATTATGGTTTTTGTAATGAGTTTTGCTTTTGCTATTGTATTTGAGTCTTTCAATGTTATTGAACTGGTTTGCAGTGCCTGTTTCCAGTCCTTCCTTCGCTAGGCCATCAGCCTGTTCATTGCCCTCTATTACAACATGGGCTGGTATCCATTGCATTGTACATCTTTTGCTCATTGTGTCAAGTTGGCTCAGGATTTCATGTATTTGGTGGGTTAGGTCTATTTTTTCCCTTCTCTATTGCCTGTAGGGATGATTTAGAGTCTGTTAAGAAGATAATTTCTCGGGCTTTATTTTCATCTAAGGAAATATAGAGGTTCAGACTTTCTTTGATGGCCAATAATTCAGCAGTATAGTTTGAAGATATTTTTCCTGTACTGATATTTATGGTTATTTCGATATTATCTGGTAATTGTAGTACTATGCCTCCTCCTCCTCCATTGTACTTTCGGGGAAAATCTTCATTTGACGAAATAGTAAATTGATTCACACAAGGACCTTTATGCACCAAAATAAAATATAATAAAATATATTCAATAGATTCAAATAGAAAATGTAGAAACCACTAGAGAATTCTATTGAATATAATAGACCATGCAAATAAACGCAAATTTGGAATATTTGGGAATATAGCGATTCGCATTCGCAATATTAAAGACCCCTGTAGGTGTGATACTTTAGCGCCATTTTGGGAAGAAATTATTTTGTAAATTAAATATAAAAATACGCCCAAAAATAAATGAAATTTCATTGAAGGATATTCTAAGTCACCCTTATTAAATGAAATTACCGTGGCTGATAAAACTCTACTAATCGAAAAATAGAAATGTGAAAATGGAAAAAGTAATAAAGAGAAATGTTGAAATGGAAAGTCAATAATTTCAACACCCAATTTCTCCTAATTTCAACCAGAACAATTTTATTTGAAGAAGGAAGTGGAAATATAATAAGGGGAATTGTAATTTGAATGTAAATATTGAAGAAATATTATCTTTGCTATCAAAATCTACTTTAAACATTGCGTTTAATACGAAAACTCTTGTTCGGCGGTACATATACTAAAATTAGAACGATACAGAGAAGATTAGCATGGCCCCTTGATGACACGCAAAATCGTGAAGCGTTCCATATTTTTTTACATTTCTTCATAAAATAATAGTTTTTTTTTTAATTAAAAATTATATTACTTTAATTAATACGAAAAGCGATAGGATCTACGTACAAAAAGTTCAAAATTTTAAACTTGAATAAATTTACACTCAAAAATTTATATTTATTTAGGATACCTTCTCACGCAGAACACACATACAACAAACACATACATGCAAGCACACAACACAAGCACAACAAACACCGCACGTATGCTCACACAGCCATTTATGTGTGTGAATACTGTGCTATATTTAGGGTTATATGTAATACTATCAAACAAGAATTAAGTATCCATAGAGAAGAGACGGAATATGGCTGGGTAGTACAGATTGCCCTTAACCTAAGCTCAAATTACACGAAAATGTAAACCAGAACAGGTTCCAGATCAGGGTAGGTTTGTATCTAAATTGATATCTAATCACAGCTATAAACCCAATCTGAAACCTATCCAGATGAGTTATAGTGCCACACCAAGTAAAGCGTTCTCCTCTTCAACCATACTCGATCCCTTGTAGAATCAGCCCATTTTTTCAACTGCTCTCTTCAATCCATCTTATCCCAGTACAATTTCACATTTGTACTATTTTTCAAATTTAAAAGATGTTTTGAATTCAAAATTTGATCATTCATTACTTGCTATAACAAGTTAATTTGAGTCATATTCTCCACGTTTTTACTTAAGGTTGTAAGAATTTGTATTTACACTATTGGAAACCATTTCCTATAGTTTTTATTGAATATTTTCACCTGCACTTAACAACACAAACAAAGTTGCATAAGTAGTTCAAGCCGTTGCAATAAATGTAGAGGTTTAAAGGTTAGATTGCTTACAGTGAAACAGCCGTATGTGTGATGGTGGCATGTATATGGAGCAGATCAGATCGGTCCGTGCACTCTGATCACAATACCGGCCAACGGAGGTGCCTTGTCCATATGGATGTCCTCTTCTGGATTGATGTCTGCCATATAGAGGGCTGCAAGGATGGCCGGGTAACTGTATATATGGTCCGGAGTGAGTTAGGTGTTGTGACAGTTATTGCAGTTCCTGTAGGATCTAGTCATGTCTGGGTTTATCTTCATTCCTTTAAAATGTCCTGTTCTGATTCTTGAAATTGTTGCCGTTAATTCTTCAAGAAGTCCAACCCCTCCTCTACGTGGCGGGCCGTATGTGTTCATTACAGGTTTCCCCGATATTTATTTACTTAGCGTTGTGGAAAGAGAAAATTAAAGCCACACAGAACAAATAAAGAGTTATAATAAATTATTAATAACATAATTTAGCGTAAAAAGGGGAGGAACCTAGAACAATTTAATAGTTGGGGCAAGCTAACGGGATTAGGTAAATAAGTTTGGCATTTTTGTGTTAAGTAAATAAAAACTGCGTGTGTCTGATGAAAGGCCTTTCTATAAAGAACAATGTAACGTTATGAAAAAAGAATAAAAGAATATCTCACTTTGTTTTACTGTACAACCTTTCTTATGTATATGTCAGGGAATCGAGAACACAGCAGCCTTAAACCCAGTGCTCATAAACCTTTACAGTGGGGGATTAAAACGAAATCAATTAGTTTTGTATAGATAATTATTTCTACGTGCTTACTCGCGATGACAATGTATTATTTCGAGCTCTTTATAAATTCGATTTCTTCATCTCTATTTTACATTTTTTCGATTACCTTTTATCCTCCTTTTTGATTTGCTTTTAATTTTATTTGCTCAAACATTTCTTCTCTTTCTTGTTTTCTCATAAATTATTTATTTATTTTGCCAATTGTCTTTTCCTTCCTTTATTTGCTTTTTATTACTTACTACACTTCTTTGGCAAATATTTATTTGATATTTTCTTACTAACATTTTATATACCTTTTATTTGTTCAAAATATTTAATACTCTTTTTTTTTGTGCATGTATTTATTGGTTTTGCAGATTTATAGCTTTTTATTGATTTGTTTTCTTTTCTTATTTTCTATATTTCTTGTGTCAAATTTCAGCGTTATTCAACTTGCTACTTCTCGATCACCTAGAAGTCTGAAATTTTGAACACTTGCATTGTCATCGGGTGTGAGAAAGTGTGCAAACTTTCGGGCTTCTAGGTTTTCTGGAAGTATGTTAAAATGTTCTTATCTCTCTCCCATATTTGCGGAAAAACAAATATGCATACATAAAAGTAAATTAAACAAAAGCTTAATAAAATAATTAACTTGAAAGTAATAGGATTGAAAATTTCCTGCAGTTTCAAACCTTTGGCGAATATAACGCAGCTCACCGAATGTCCAGTGCGGGTTATGCCAATGGTTAGGTCTTGCAGTCCAGCCCTTTCGCAAGTGGGTTCTAAGCATCCTATTTCAAAGGACGAAGCTCGGGGAATGAGATATAGTTTTCCAAGTGGCCAATGTCAAATGCCAGATAGTGAAGCTTTCGACCTCCCGAGAAAATTTCATGCTGCCTTCACCAAGGGGAACATTTTTCACTCCTGGCGCCTCTCAAGATGGCTTGGTGAACGCTATACCAAGAGCCAGACTTCTGGCGAGTTATAAGAAGGTTCCAAGCGACAGATGCCAAGGGCCAGATATTGCAGCCTTTGCCCTTAAAGTCTGGCCCTCAGCAAAGGCTGCGAGAATTTACTTGTGAGACTTCCTTGCAGTCTATACCGTAAGATATTATAGCCTGGAGTCTACCAATATGGTCCAATGTAGCCTATGCCAAAGGATAATATTTTAGCGTTTAAAACCATGATATATAAATACACGTGTCTTATACAGAGGGGCAGATTTTGCAACCACTACATTACTTGTGAGACTTCCTTGCAGTATATGCTGTAAGTAAGATCTTGTCACCTGGCATCCACCAATATGGTCCAGTGTAATCTATGCCAAGAGATAAATATTGAAGCGTTGATACTATTATATAGAAATACACGTATTTTATACAGAGGGGTAGATTCATTACCTTGCTTGTGAAATTCTTTGCGATGAATGCTGTGGGTGAGACAATGTAGTCTGGCGTTCACCAATAGGGTCCCACACAGCTGTCTATGCTAAGAGATAAATATTGCAGCGTTGAGCTCCTGATATAGAAATCCACGTGTATTATATAAAAAGGAAGATTTTTCGTCCTAACTCCACACCAGAGGTTTCCATGCGACCTCTTTAGAGGTTCTGATTCTTCAGATCTGGCGCCGTTATAAAGTTTTCAAAACTGCCTGATAAATGCCAGATGCTGCATATCTTGCTCCGACTTCTTCTCATTCCACTCGACTTATATTCATTATTTATTGAACTCTTATATTCCATAAAATAATTTGCATTAATAGCCAGTTTGAACACTATTTTGAAATTATTTCGACATAGAATATATCAAAGTTCGACGCGTTTTTCACTTGATAACACTTATCAGGGGAAAATCAATAAATCATAACATGAACCATTTTAATTCGAAAATATTGAGAAATTATTTCTTGCAGTGAAAAACATAGGTACTTTCACACATTGAGCGTTATGCTCAATATATTATCAGAGCAATTCAGGTAAATCTGATGTAGTGGCATTTCGTTTCGCGGATTCTTTTGACGAACAAAGCTTCAGCAAAACTTTTCTTCAAATTATCTACAGGTAGGTAGTTTCATTTATTTCCAAAATTTCATAACTTGCACAATATATTTCGAACATATTAGAAAGAAAATGAATAGTATAAAGTTTTGATGGCTAGTCGCAGCTTTATCAACATTGTTCTATACATTGAGCCTCATATGAGCCTATAAAAAGAGTTATTATTTGCTTTTTTCTTGGCGAATTTATTCCCATTTCATTTTAAAAGCAACTCAGATAAGATTTCGGATTAACAATTTCATACTGACCGAGAAATCATAAATGAAATTAAGCTTCAAATCAGTTTATCATTTCAGGTTTTCTTTGCTTCCTTAATAAAGAGCATCTCTTGTACAATTTCGCCAAATCTTCCTAAGAAATAGAATGAAAGTTTCTCTATTACTAGCCATATCTCACGGCAATATTTCAGCACATTGAACTTGGTAAAATATAATATAGGTGATATAGAAATTTGGCAGATGGCGTAACTACTAAATGGTTTAATTATTGTATTATATTCGAAAGTCAATTTATATATATATTTATTAATATTTTTTTATCTATAAGATGAACGATTTCTAGTAACCTACAATATAATACATTATAATTTTACCAAATATATTACTTATCGGAATAAGAAACCTATATATATATTGCACGTGGAAAATTAGGAAAGACAAACTTCTACTACTTTTCCTTCCGGGCTAATTGGCCTTATGTGTAAGGTCGTCTAGCCCCGAAAGACAAACTTCGGGATCACAAAGAAATTTATTTAAGGCAAGAACAAACTATCAATGATAAACAAAATATAACCAAATAGGGAAGTTTACAGAGTAGCAAAATATAAACAGAAAAAAATTATACTCTGTTACTAAAATAATAAATACTTTGCTACAATATTTTAAATAAAGCAATCCATAAATAGATCTTTAATTAAAAAGGCATATATTGGATCAAAATATAATTTACTTATCAATATATAGGCCAAAAATATTTTTAAACTTAATTCTATTGACGTTATGTGGTGCTGAGTTTGTTGTTGACATAAATATGTTGTAATACCTTGAAAAAGGTTGGCGTTCAGCCAACTGAAATTTTGGAAAATAAATTATATTTTGTGATCCAATATATGCCTTTTAATTAAATAATCAGTTCAATATCTTATTATTCGATTGAAAATAATATTATTGGACCTTATAAATTCCCTCAAAATGGCTGAAAATATATTTTATATTATTAACAACAACAAGCCTTTTATTGAGGACTTATGCCCTACACAGGTGAATGACCTGGTGCATAATGGCTTAAAGCATTTTATTGAGTTTTATATTGGTAGCTAGTATATTAGAAATATTCATTCTTTGGATATGTACAATTTTCAGACTATTTTTGTATAGTAGTTTCAGTGCTTCTGCGATGAATGTTTAGAGAGAATGTTTATTATTATGACTTTTAATTTTTTTTTGACTAGCACTTTTGAGAGAGCCTTTTTAGTTGAATATAACTTTGTTATTTGGCAAAAAATTATTAAGGGTTGAATTTCTTATAATATAATTTTTATTATCTCTAGGTTTTGGGCAATGACGTCCGTTCTACAGGAGTATTAAAGCCGCTCATAGTTATAGGTAAGGATACTTTTGATTAGCTGAGACAAAAAAAGAAAAGTAGGTAATGGACAGAAAACGTACAATCTATTTCTCTTCAATCCATAGGTTGGTGGCTGATAGTATTTCTGTCCTCTCAGAGTTCCCTTTCTGTTGCTTTTCTTTTAATGGTATCGTAGGTTATTTTATCCTAAAATTGTCTATGAATTCCATGCTTGGCCTTCCACATCCTGGTCTATACTCAGAGTGTCGAACTCTCCTGCGGTGGACATCCCTAAGAACAAGGTCACTAGAGCTGTGTTCCTGAGTACACGCACAATGGAAGTCTTCATTGTCAATGGAGAGGCGTCAAATTGTTGATACGGGCGCATCCATTGTGTTAATGACCATTGTTGAAATATCAGATATGAACTCTATATATACAAAACATACACATTTAAACACATTATATACTTTTACAAATTTAATTGCCATCTATCGATAAAATTGGTAACACTATTTTTATTTGGCAATGCGTTTCTCTTTTCAAATATATATTCAAATAATGTTTCTACAGACCTTATTGCAATGATAAAAGTTATTGAACGAGAGAACTTGGCTCAAAAGGGTTAAACCCTCTCAGCGGTTTCGCCAAATTAATCTCTAGACCGCTCTACTATTGTGCGTTGGATTGGATATAATAATTTCAACATTTGAATAGGGGGGTCGGTGGAAGGCTGGTTAAACCGTTTGGTTTACGACCACTACGACCCGGGTTCGATCCCCGCATTGGACACTTTTTTCTGTTAAAAAAAATGCTCCAATGGCCCCCCGATTCTTGCAAAAGTCCAACCCCACCAGCGAGTGCAAGTAACCAAACGGGGCTCTGGCACATTTGTAAGTGCAAAGTCGAACTGCTTTCACATGTGTAGACATGTAGTGCGCTTACAGTAAAAAGCAGTCGCTAACTACCCACCATGATTATCATGGCCTGTACCACGTGTACTAGGGATAAGCAAAAAAAAAAAAAAACAACAACAAAAAAAAAAAAACATTTGAATATATATTTAAATTAGGGTGGTTGTGACTTATTTATTGATTCAAATTTGTCCGTTCGGTAGAACCATCATACTGATACATTGTTTTGATGCGATTAAAATTGTCTTTTAATATGTGTATTAAGCGCGAGGAATATCTATTTGTATGCATGTCTATATATTATTAGATAATAAAAATACATATATATTGGATTGAATAAATTATTTATTTAATTATAAGGCGATAACGTGCCATCCATGAACTGCGATGAAAAAGGGATTGGTAAGACTTGACTCATCAGTGGTGAACCCTCCGAGCGGTTACGCCATTTTAATCTATCAGACCGCTTCTCTTAGAGCTCTAATACTGTATTGGACGATTCTGCTTTTATATGCTGCAATGAAGAGTTGAAACTTATAAACGGCATTCTAGCAAACTATGGACATAAGTCTTTATTACAGCAGAATTAATAACATATAAATAAAGATTTATTTTCCAATATTTCTCTCGGTTGGCTGAACGCCAACCTTTATCAAGGCATTACAACTTATTACTTTGTAGGACAAAGTCTGACTGTCATGTGGTGGATAACCAACCAACGACAGCAGCTCCCCATCATGGAGACTTATGGACTGTGGTGTAAAGACATTCCCACAATACACTATTTGCAAGACCAAAGAGGCCTCACCAGACCACCTCTTGGAATGCATAGGAGCCTCAAGACAGGACCTATTTTCCAACCCTACCAGAATTGTGAATTTGATTAATGAATATAGTCTCTATGAACACTCGGATTTTCCTGGAAAATCTCTTAAATATTTCTTGAAAAAGCTATGGCCCACCTGTGCTGTGTGAGCAGAAGAGCTTAAATTGACTTGTTCCATATGTAAATACCTGTTTTCTTTCCTCTTTTCGCTCTCCACTTCTCCCATCCATATTTCCATTTTTTTCTTATTTTTTAATTCTTTCTTATAATCTGTATATATTTACCATATGTATATAATCTTTCTCCATTTTTTATTTCCCACTTTCTTAGGTTTCTCCGTCTTGTAACCCCAAGGAGAATCCTCTGTAAGACCTGTGTGTCTTAATAAAGGCTTTTGTGTGTGTGTAATATAGTCTCTATGACCTTATATAATTATACAATGGTATAATGATAAAAACTTTGTATCTTATATATGAAAAGATTATAAAACCCAGAGTTACATTACGTCTATTTACAGGAACTCGGCTCCTCGGTTCTTGATTCTTTCATGCCGCTAACTCTCTTTTGTGTTTCTTTTGATTGGATATGTATTGACCACTTAAATGTGCGAACTCTAATCGCAAGGGTTGCTAAACCTTCAACAAAAGCTATGTAAATTTGTACCCCGACTTATGCAAATTCGACTTGAGCAATTTTCGACGGAGCGAACACTATGATGACTGTATAAACTGGAAAATATATACTAGCTATATACTATAGTAACTTTTATTAGTTTGAGTCGTATTAATTCTCTTGGCGAAGTACGTTAATTTCCAAGGGAAATATTTTAAGAATATTTTGATAATAATGTGAAAAATAGTACAAATGGAATATTGTACTGCGATAAGGTGCATAATTCAAAAAAGAAAAAAAGGTATCTCCTTATCGTGCAACTGAAAGTTGCTGATGGCTGGCGTTATTTTTCGGAATAAACATCAACACATTAAAAGTTGATATTTAATCCGCCAGCCATATAAGGATATACCTTTTTTTTTCTTCTTCAATTTCGATATTAGTTTTGATTTTTAATACCTTCTGCCTTGCATTTTAAAGTAAACAAAAGAAAATTTGATAATAATATGTTTAACCACTTTATGTATTTTCAATTCAATTTTCCAGTAGGATAAATGCCCCTCTAATCGATAAGTGTATTTTATAATGAACAGTGATTTTATATATATCGTCTGGTATATTTTATATGTCAATTGTAGCTGTATGGATTTACAAATAGCCATGTATCAAATGTTTGAGAATGTCTTTCAAATTTTAAAGAGAGTTTTTCATTATTTATTCTATTCGTTCCATTTAAAATTCAATATACTTTAGTCTATTATTTAAATATAGGTTATACAAATAAGGCAAACAATAGGTATATGTAAATAAGAAGAAGATAAACCTCAATGTCCCCTGAAGCAATCTTGTGTCGAATAACAACTCCACAGTTCCAATTTATATTTAGTTCCTATTCTATGGCCTCCAGAATTATTGCCGTGCTGCAACTTTGAGATTTATGTTAGCTTCATGAATAACATAATTAGTGAAGATTTATTGATTTGACCTTTATTTTCTTTGAGTACCTCTATTACATACACTCGTCTAACACAGCCCTAGTTATTTCCCCTAGCTCCCTAGGATGGTACCTCTCTAATGGTCTTATAACAATTTACCCAATAGACAATTACTTGATGAAACTTTCAATTTCGATATAGTTTGTACATATCCAGTTGGTTACTTGTGTTTCTATTTTAAGTATTGTTTTTCTGATTTCTATCGTGCTGGAGTTATCATATAAATCATTGCTTGTACAATCTTTAATTGAGTAGGTAATACTCTGGTCACGTAACTCTGTTTTTTTTTTGCTTATCCCTAGTACACGCGGTACAGGCCATGATAATCATGGTGGGTAGTTAGCGACTGCTTTTTTTACTGTAAGCGCACCACATGTCTACACATGTGAAAAGCAGTTCGACTTTGCACTTACAAATGCCAGAGCCCCGTTTGGTTACTTGCACTCGCTGGTGGGGTTGGACTTTTGCAAGAATCGGGGGCCATTGGAACATTTTTTTTAAAACAGAAAAAAGTGTCCAATGCGGGAATCGAACCCGGGTCCTAGTGGTCGAAAACCAAACGGTTTAACCAGCCTTCCACCGACCCCCTTACGTAACTCTGTAATATATTTGAATGGATTCATGCAATTGGCTTACGTTTGCTTTTGGTGAAGTTGTTGTGTGTTATATTAATATTTAACAAACAATATCTATTGTTATAAAATAAATGAAGCTTCCATGATTAAGTATCTTGCGCAACTTTTTATTTTCAAGCTTTCGGACTTGTCAGTCCTTCAACAGGATTATCACTTAAACAACTTAATAATAATGACTATTTTTTATATACACATTATTATATACATATTTTAAATACTTATTATATATTGAGAGACAAATATATTACATTATTTCTGTTTGAAATATCTATTATACCAAAAAAGGCACACATTTCTACTTTTAAACATGTATTAAAGCAAAAAACGCAGTTTATTTATCACATCTGTACAGAATGCATAGGATGTGATAAAGAATGTACCATAATACCAGTTTTGGAAAATTCAGACAAAAGCTAACACAAATACATTATATTGTATTCTGCGAAATATTTATTATTTTATGAATAGATTATTGATGTTTTTTTATATTAATATTTTGATACTCTCTGTATACTTCCCTTTTTGCTTCTCTTGTATTTTATATATTTTAGTTGGTGCTTGCATAAATAAATTGTTGTGTTATCTTGAAGTTTGCATTTTCTAATTTTCCACGTGACCATATATAAATTGTGAAGTGTTTTTCATGATTGAACATTTATTTATTATTCCAATATTTCGACAAGGCCGATCGCCCGCCTTTCTCCAGAAGAGAACTCTGCTAGGAACACTTTTTCTAGAGTAAAACATAGAAGAATCAATATATTTATATAGGCAGAATGAGAGAGAATTACATACATTCATGGACAAAAATTAAGGAAGTTGTACCTTTCAGCATGTATATCGGGATTCAGACAATAACTCTGAAAGATATTTGATACACAATGACCTTTATTGAAGAGACACGAGATAACCAAGTGTGAACAAAATTGTCTTTGTCTCTTTCAAAAGAAAAAAAAAATGAATGTCCGGAAACCGCAAAGACTTTCACTCCTTTAAGCCTTGTCGATGAGTGTATATAAACTTTTATTAGTATTAAGAGTTGCGATTCAATTATATAAAATGTCATTGCCGAGAAATGTCAGTGTTGAATTCCCCTAAAATGAGCCAACGCTCCAAGCGACCCTTTTATGTTAATTACTTTCCTTTTCGTCTGTATATTTTCGCACCTTTTTTAATTGCCTAATTAATTTTACTTTTCTTTGTTTCTCTTTCTCTCTCTTCTTAATATAAAAAATACTATTAATACTTTGAATAAATATTCAATTCCAACAGTATATATAAACAATATGCAAATATATATTACTCGGTACTCTTTATAGGGATATGCAAATATTCTTTGTTAGCCGGAGTGAGTTAGTAAAGTTTTTGTTCTTTCTTCCTGTTGACAGTGTTGTAATGAAGAGTGTTAATGAATTAATCTCACGTCTTCTTATACAAACTGTCATGTGGTAATTTTATTCAACACATTGTTTCACATATTGTATTACATATGTACACACCTAATCTCATATATAACGTGTTTAAGAAATTTTCTCTCTTTCAAAACTAAAGTAAATTTAATCCATCACTTTATTTGAAATCTATTTTAAAAAATCTATTTTATTATCAATTTCAAAATATATTAAGCAAATACATGTCTATTTGCAGTCATAGTTTTTTTTATTCGTGTTTATCAATAAAGTGTACAAACACCATAAGAACTGAACATTTCTAAATAACAAAAGAGAAGCTTTTACGAGGGATTTTGGGAATAATTTGATAGAACATAGGGTGCCTCTCCCGTCAAAATAGAGGTCAAAACTAGACGCCATCTATTGACTGTCGCCGCAAACTAACTGTCTCGGGTCGGTGACAAAGCCACAACACCAGCTTTGGCAAACTGAGAAGCGTCCACCTAGAGACCATGGTTTCGGGCTAATAGCCCTTGTCAGCCTATGGCGGACTTTATTCCATGAGATCCACACGGGATCTAATGGAGTCTTTACCATCCGCCAAAAAGGTGTTTAGCTGGCAAGTGGCTGGGCCAAATATTTGGCCGAAATATAGGTGAAAATCTTGCCGGAAGGAAATTGATCCATACAAGCAAAGCTCGCCTCTTCTGTCAAAATAAACGTCAAAACTAGACGCCATCTATTATCTCGAAACCATGGTCTCCAGGTGGACGCTTCTCAGTTTGCCAAAGCTGGTGTTGTGGCTTTGTCACCGACCTGAGGCCGCTAGGCGACGTTCAATAGATGGCGTCTAGTTTTGACGTTTATTTTAACGGGAGAGGCGCTCTTACATATTTACAGAGATCAGTTTAGGAGGCTCTCCCATCGACGGGGAACTTCACTTCTAGACTGAAGGACTCATGTCTTTCATGGACTCCTCTCATTTCAAGTCTCAAGAAATATTTGTGAATGAAAGTCTTTTTTTCTCTCGGCGTCATGCTTGCCAAGGTGCCATGGTTCAGGCCTCGTTCAAAGGAAGAGATTTAGATTAGAAAACATTTTATTAAGATAACAGTAAAATTTTAGAGAAAAAAGAGAGAATGGGAAAAATAAAAAAGAAAGAAAGGGAAAGGAAACTATTTACAATTATGTAGAGTCCAGGAGACTCCTCCAACGACACAATGGACTATCAGAGAGTCTTCAAGAGAGAAAGAAGAAAATATGCGGTAAAACTTATTACATTTTATTGATAAAATGGGAAATCAGATTACTTTACAAACCATATTTAAAGTCGTATTTCACGTTTATATAATCTACTTCCGACGTTAAAGTAAGTTTTGTAGTTAAGTCTAGATTTTCTAGCACAGTCTAGACTAGATTTTCTTATGTAGTTGAAGACTATATTTTCTAGTGTAGTCTAGACTAGATTTTAATGTGTTGTTAAAACTCTATATATTTTTCTAGTATAGTCTTTAATAGATTTTCTAGTGTAGTCTAGACTAGATTTTAATGTGTTGTTAAAACTCTATATATTTTTCTAGTATAGTCTTTAATAGATTTTCTAGTGTAGTCTAGACTATATTTTATTGTGTAGTTAAGACTCAATATATTTTCTAGTATAGTCTATAGACTAGATTTCTTGTGCAGTTATATAAGTCTAGATTTTCTGGTATAGACTAGATTTTCTTGTGTAGTTAAGACTATATGTTCCTGTATAGTCTCGAATAGATTTTCTTGTGTAGTTAAGACTATATGTTCCTGTATAGTCTCGAATAGATTTTCTTGTGTAGTTAAGACTATATGTTCCTGTATAGTCTCGAATAGATTTTCTTGTGTAGTTAAGACTATATGTTCCTGTATAGTCTCGAATAGATTTTCTTGTGTAGTTAAGACTATGTGTTCCTGTATAGTCTCGAATAGATTTTCTTGTGTAGTTAAGACTATATGTTCCTGTATAGTCTCGAATAGATTTTCTTGTGTAGTTAAGACTATGTGTTCCTGTATAGTCTCGAATAGATTTTCTTGTGTAGTTAAGACTATATGTTCCTGTATAGTCTCGAATAGATTTTCTTGTGTAGTTAATACTATATGTTCCTGTATAGTCTCGAATAGATTTTCTTGTGTAGTTAATACTATATGTTCCTGTATAGTCTCGAATAGATTTTCTTGTGTAGTTAAGGCTAGATTTTTCTTGTCTAGAATAAATTTTATTGTATAGTCAAGGCTATATTTTTTCTAGTGTAGTCTACACTAAATTTTATTGTGTATTTTTATAATTAGATTCTCTTTTAAATTTCTTTACACTAGATTTTATTGTGTACTTAAAATAATAACAATGGGAAAAAAATACCGACCTTGGAATCCACAACAGAAGAGGTGTGCAGATATTTTGCAAGTCTGGGGCCGTGACCTGGCATAGTTTGGTCAACACCCTCTCACAATAGTCTTCTGCACCTTTTTCCCTTGCTTTAGGAAATCCAACATTCAAACGTAATTCTGGTCGACGAAATCTGATATCTTGGAAGAACGCGGATCAGATAGAATATGTTTTTACGGGATACAAACCAAAGTGTATGATTTTCGAGCCCAAAAATGAATGTAGCAAGCAGACAATATACTATAGAAAAGTACCAAGGTGCTGTACGTAACCAAGGTTGTTCAAAAAAAGGTAAGATTCCCCAGGCCAGGGAAGATAAAAGAAAGATAGGTGTTGATTAGATAAGAATATTAGATATAACGGGAATAATTCAACAAGTGCTGGGAGAAGATAGAAGAACGCGGACCACATCTTCAATCAGTTTATATATGTAACTGGGTCTGTGTATGATACCAGTGCTTTCAAAGATTGAAAATACAAAAGTTACAAATATCATGATTGTCATATTTAAATGTTATTCTCAATCAAATATTTTCTGATATGAGAGATATTGAAACTGTTGTTTTTTTACTGATATAGGTTAGCAGTTAAATAAATAAAGAAAACAATATGTTAATTATAATATATACATAGATATTGAATGAAATAATATATAGAAAATATAGAGGGATATATTAGATAAAAATATTAAAATTTAAAAATCCCTCAAGCTTTCGGGCAAGAAAGCCCTTCTACGGGAGACAATATTTTACATTATTAAAACGCCAATAAAATAAGATTCAAAATTTTAATATTGATTCAAGGGATTATTTTATCGGATCATAGCCATTATGTTTAACAGAGTCGAACTGCTTTCTACATATATAGACATGTGGTGCTTGATTTATATTTGCTTGTGTGTGTTTTGTGTACGTATATTTTCGGTAAAATTCAAGTCTCAACTCCCATCAGTTTCCGAGTTGAAATCGTGTATCGCAGACAGAAAAGCATCGTGTTTTATATACACTCATTAACACAACTTAAGAAAGTTTCACATTTGATCGCCTGTCTTATTTTTTGAAGGAAACAGAGGAAATTTTTGTTCACACTTAGTTATCTTGTGTGTCTTCAATAAAGGTCACTGTGTATCAAATATCTTTCAGAGTTATTATCTGAATCCCGATATATATGCTCAAAATGTACAACTTTCTTAAGTTTTGTCCATGAGTGTATAGATGATAATTATTATAATAAGGCAATATAAAACTTCACAGTTTAAAATTTAAAGTAGAAAATTCGTCACTTGTGACCTAGAAATTTCACTCACAATAAACTTGGTAAATATCACGTTCACGCCATTTTAAAAGAGTAATTGCGATAAACAAGTATTCAGTTTGTTGGTGTTTGTGTTGTGTAAACTTCAGACATTACTTCCTTAACAAGCTAACGAGCTACTGCTGTGGGGTGGAAGACTGGGATGGCCTGGCTCATCAACCAGTTTGATAAATAATCAGATTCAACTATTGTCTTCTGCCTTCCTAACCAGTTTCTCATATCTTTGTTGAGAAGCTGGTCACCCGCTCTGCCTGTTTGGAGAGCCACTTTCTGCATTGTCCTACCAAAACTTCTTTGAGGTTTATAATTTGAATTTAAAATGCAATTAAATTTTAATTAATTATTATTGTCATGTTTTCTATCTATTGGTTGCCTCAAATCTCAGACAATCTAAAAGATGAACTTTTATTTTGACAAATTCAACAACTCTTCAGCACAAAACAACACCATATATCTATCCCTCTATATTAATTTTAGTAATTTTTCATAATTTGTCTTTTAATAATTTTTCTTTACTCTTATTCTACAGGTAAACTCCGTATAATTAGTATAAACGTATAACGAATCTAAAGTTTTACGAAGGAGCCTCTTTTATTATACTTTTGCAAGCTTTCGAACCTTTCGGTTCTTCCACAGGCGTGGCTAGTATGACTACACTAACAGGGTATAAGAGCGCTTGAGCCATTATATACAACATATAAATTTACATTCGGAGTGATATTTCAAACGTAATAAAATAGAAATAGGAATTATGACTATAAAAATAAAAATAAAACTATGTAAATGAACTTATAGATTTTTAAAATTTAGATAAAATTATGGCAAAAACTTTTAAATACGATAAAAGTTAAGTAAAATAATGATATTCACTGTATGTAAGCCGTGTGACACTTTAAAATTTCGTAACATTTAAAACCAGTAAAATTTTAAAACATCTCAACACAGAAAAACCAAGCGGGGGTCCACTCCAACCCGACCACACACCCGAGTATATCACGGTATAACTATTGAGATATTATATGATATATTTCCGGTAGATCTATTTTCCTATTAATACTGTTTGTTTGTGTTGATATGATGGATTCCAGTACCAATCTGTGCTGCTTATTGTTTATGGGCTGATATAGGATTTTAGGATGATCTAAGTTGAAGTTATGGCCAGTGTTTGAAATATGTTGGTATATAAGTGATGTCGGGTCTCTATTGTTTATGTTTCGTTTGTGTTCGGTGATTCTGATATACGCGGTTCTGCCAGTCTCCCCCACATAGGAGGCTGGGCAATCCTGGCAAGAAACCGCGTATACTGCTCCGGTGGAGTGGATGGGATTGTTGGGTGCGTCTGCTTTGGTGATAGGATTCCTGAGGAGGGCAGCAAGATTGGGAGGGCTGTTAAAATAAACTTGGATGCCATATGGGCGAAGGATTCTGGAAATGGCAACAGAGAACGAGGAATATGGAAGATAGCAGACTGCTCTATAAGTCGTGGAGGTCCTCGGAGCAGTGGGATCAAACGTGTGTTTATCTATGAATTTTCTTGGGTATCCTGCAGTGGTTAGAAGGGTGGTAATTCTGTTTTTTTCTATGGCTTTGAATATAGGTAATGAGCAATGCGTATGTACTCTTTTGGTTAAAGTCCTGACTGTATTTACTTTATAGGCTACCGGGCTATTGGAGGAGAAATGGGTGTATAGAGGTGGGATATTCTTTTTGTAATATACTGCTGTGTGCAATCTGTGTGGAGTGCGGATAATGAGGATGTCCAGAAATGGCAATACTAGGTTTGTTTCTGTTTCGTATGTGAATTTGATGTCTGCGTGAAAGGAATGTAGAGTGTTAAGAATAGGTTGGAGCTCATTCGGTTTGATTATACAGAAGATGTCGTCTACATACCTCCTCCAATAATGGATGTCGGAAGAATGCGTCTGATTGATCCACTGGTCCAAGGACCCCATCACGACTTCAGCAACTATGGATGAAAGAGGACTGCCCATTGGGGTGCCTCTGATCTGCTTATAATGCTGGTGGTTAAACGTAAAGGTGCTAATGGAAAGACATAAGGACGTTAGCTGGGTTATCAGGGTTATTGTTTGATCTTGAATACCTGCTGACTTGAGAAATGACTGTAATTTGTTTAAAATGAGGGCGTGTGGAAGGGAGAGGTATAGCGCTGTGACATCAAATGAAACCATAATGTGATGTGCGGGTGGCTGCATTTGTGTGATCTCCTGAACGAAACTGGGTGGGTGTGTGATATTGTACTGGTTAGGATTGTTCTTCATGATAGGGGATAATAGTTGGGCCAGATATTTAGCTAAGGTGTGAGCCGGGGAGAGGTGGTATGCGATGATGGGTCGGAGTGGTACCCCAGGCTTGTGTATTTTAGGAGCACCATATATGTACGCATCCCGTGTGAGGGAACCGGTGAACTGAGTTAATTGTTCCTTGGTGATCTGCTTCGCCTTCATCAAGTTCCTAAGTGATGACTTGTAGCCCTTGACCATGGCGTCTTTCGCAGATGTTGAGATGTTCGTAAATGTGGATGTGTCAGCGAGTATGTTCATCATTTTTCCTTCGTAATCAGCTCTATCCATCAACACCGTCTGGTTTCCCTTGTCTGCTTTGGTGATTACCAGCGAACTAGTCTTTTTTAGCTTCTGGATGAGGGAGCGATGATCCCGGGCATATGGTACTGGGTGATAGGGCCTGCGCAAGACATCTCAACATCTCAACATCTGCGAAAGACGCCATGGTCAAGGGCTACAAGTCATCACTTAGGAACTTGATGAAGGCGAAGCAGATCACCAAGGAACAATTAACTCAGTTCACCGGTTCCCTCACACGGGATGCGTACATATATGGTGCTCCTAAAATACACAAGCCTGGGGTACCACTCCGACCCATCATCGCATACCACCTCTCCCCGGCTCACACCTTAGCTAAATATCTGGCCCAACTATTATCCCCTATCATGAAGAACAATCCTAACCAGTACAATATCACACACCCACCCAGTTTCGTTCAGGAGATCACACAAATGCAGCCACCCGCACATCACATTATGGTTTCATTTGATGTCACAGCGCTATACCTCTCCCTTCCACACGCCCTCATTTTAAACAAATTACAGTCATTTCTCAAGTCAGCAGGTATTCAAGATCAAACAATAACCCTGATAACCCAGCTAACGTCCTTATGTCTTTCCATTAGCACCTTTACGTTTAACCACCAGCATTATAAGCAGATCAGAGGCACCCCAATGGGCAGTCCTCTTTCATCCATAGTTGCTGAAGTCGTGATGGGGTCCTTGGACCAGTGGATCAATCAGACGCATTCTTCCGACATCCATTATTGGAGGAGGTATGTAGACGACATCTTCTGTATAATCAAACCGAATGAGCTCCAACCTATTCTTAACACTCTACATTCCTTTCACGCAGACATCAAATTCACATACGAAACAGAAACAAACCTAGTATTGCCATTTCTGGACATCCTCATTATCCGCACTCCACACAGATTGCACACAGCAGTATATTACAAAAAGAATATCCCACCTCTATACACCCATTTCTCCTCCAATAGCCCGGTAGCCTATAAAGTAAATACAGTCAGGACTTTAACCAAAAGAGTACATACGCATTGCTCATTACCTATATTCAAAGCCATAGAAAAAAACAGAATTACCACCCTTCTAACCACTGCAGGATACCCAAGAAAATTCATAGATAAACACACGTTTGATCCCACTGCTCCGAGGACCTCCACGACTTATAGAGCAGTCTGCTATCTTCCATATTCCTCGTTCTCTGTTGCCATTTCCAGAATCCTTCGCCCATATGGCATCCAAGTTTATTTTAACAGCCCTCCCAATCTTGCTGCCCTCCTCAGGAATCCTATCACCAAAGCAGACGCACCCAACAATCCCATCCACTCCACCGGAGCAGTATACGCGGTTTCTTGCCAGGATTGCCCAGCCTCCTATGTGGGGGAGACTGGCAGAACCGCGTATATCAGAATCACCGAACACAAACGAAACATAAACAATAGAGACCCGACATCACTTATATACCAACATATTTCAAACACTGGCCATAACTTCAACTTAGATCATCCTAAAATCCTATATCAGCACATAAACAATAAGCAGCACAGATTGGTACTGGAATCCATCATATCAACACAAACAAACAGCATTAATAGGAAAATAGATCTACCGGAAATATATCATATAATATCTCAATAGTTATACCGTGATATACTCGGGTGTGTGGTCGGGTTGGAGTGGACCCCCGCTTGGTTTTTCTGTGTTGAGATGTTTTAAAATTTTACTGGTTTTAAATGTTACGAAATTTTAAAGTGTCACACGGCTTACATACAGTGAATATCATTATTTTACTTAACTTTTATCGTATTTAAAAGTTTTTGCCATAATTTTATCTAAATTTTAAAAATCTATAAGTTCATTTACATAGTTTTATTTTTATTTTTATAGTCATAATTCCTATTTCTATTTTATTACGTTTGAAATATCACTCCGAATGTAAATTTATATGTTGTATATAATGGCTCAAGCGCGCTTATACCCTGTTAGTGTAGTCATACTAGCCACGCCTGTGGAAGAACCGAAAGGTTCGAAAGCTTGCAAAAGTATAATAAAAGAGGCTCCTTCGTAAAACTTTAGATTCGTTATACTTTTCTCTTATGCAACATAATACATATTTACATATGCAATATATACATATTTGCATATTTACTGCATTTTCCTTCTTTAAAAAGTGAACAAATCAATATGTGGAATCACTAAAATTACTGAAGTCGGTGGACGAGTGATTAAAACCCTCGATTTTCGATAGCCAGGAACCGGGATCGAATCCAGCATTTGGAAACTTTGTTTTAATATATGAATAACCTTCACATTTTATTCATTGTTGTAAGCTAGGTTGCTCTCTTTGAACGGCACCTAGTAAAGTTATTTTGGAACCAGGATACACTACACTTATGAAAATGGATATAGAGTAGTCTCCCATTTGAGATTATAGTCTAAAACATGGCAAAACCCAATCTTTCCTGGAGGTGGTCTCTTATAGAGACGCTGTCATATCAGGCCATGGTATAAACCGGCGAGATTCAGCAGCCATGACCCCGGATCGATTCCGGCATTGTGAATTTTTAAAAGGAACAAAAAACGCTTCAATACCTCCCGATTCTTACAAAAGCTCAACCCCACCAGTAAATGCAAGTATCCAATCGGGACTGTGACACACTTATAAGTGCAAAAGTCGAACTGCGCTTTCTAGATGCATAGACACGTGGTGAACTTACAGTAAAATCAAATAGCTAATTACCCATCATGATTATCATTGTCTGTACCAGGTATACTAGGGACGATAAAAAAAGGTCAAGTCGCGAGGATTCTTGTAACTGAAACAAAGTACACTCATGAATAGAACTTGAGGAAGTTGTACCTTTTATAATGTATATCAGGATTAAGATAATACCTCTTAAATATATTTAATACACAGTGAACTTTATTGAAGACACACGAGATAACTAAGTGTGAACCAAATTGCTTCTGTTTTCTTAAAAAAAAAAAAAAATAGGTCACCGGCAACATCAAAATATGTAACTTCCTTAAGTTTTGTCTATGAGTGTATACCAGGTCTATTAGTATGAACGCGAAAATTTTCAGTGAATTCAAAAGTTCACCAATTCCATACAACAAAAGATTTTTATTCAAAGTAACTGCCTTGATTAGCTATACACTCGGACCACTTTTCACGCAATTTTCGAATTCCTTGTCTGAAAATTTCTATTCCTTTTGAGTCGAACCAGTCAACAAGTAATTTTCGGAGTATGTCTGAGTTCGAAAATTCCTGGTTTTTTAGGGCGTATCCTAAAGATGTGAAAAGGTGGTAGTCCGACGGCGCTATGTCTGGTGAGTACGGCGGGTGGGGTTAGAGTTCCCAGCCCAAGTCTTTTACGGTGTTTTTGACCACCGTAGCGTTGTGGGCTGGAGCGTTGTCATGCTGCAGTATCAGCTTGTTGTGCTTTTCATGCCATTCCGGTCTTTTTTCATTCAACGCCTCTCTCAAACTGTGCATTTATTGTTCGTAGCGACTAGTATTGACCATTTTGCCAGGTTTCAGGATCTCGAAATATACTACGCCGGTCTGGTCCCAGCATATGCAAAGCATTGCCTTTTTTCCGAAGCGATTGGGCCTAGGCGTCTGTTTTGGAAATTGGCCGGGCAGGCCCCACGACTTTTGGCGCGTAGGATTGCTGAAGTGGATCCATTTCTCATCAGAAGTTACGATTCGGTGCAAAAATGACTTCTTTTCATGCCTGGCGAGCAGCCCTTCGCAGGTTACCAGACGCCGTTATTGCTGCCTTTCGCTCAACTCGTGGGGGACCCATCTGGAAAGCTTTTGGGTCATTCCGAGGCTGTTTAAACGTAGAGAAACAGCACATTGAGACACCTGGAGCTGTTTTGCGACTTTCTCCTGCATTTGGGTACTGTCCTCATCCAACAAAGCTTGCAGTTCAGCGTCCTCGAACTTTTGGGGCGGTTTTCCATGTGGTTCATTATCAAGTTCAAAATCGCCACTTTGGAATTTTTTAAACCACCTGTAACACTGCGATTTGCTCAGAGCGTGGTCGCTGTAAACTTCCTCGAGCATTCGGTGGGCTTCAGTGGCACTTTTCTTCCAGTTGAAGGCGAACAACAAAACTTCCCGCAAATGGGCACTGTTTGGCTCGGAAATCGCCATTTTCCACGGGCTCCAGAATTTTTTTACGATTTGAATTTTTCTAAAACTGCACGCATGCTGATGCCACGTGAGTCAAAGAACAAAACGCCTACAACAGCGCCACCGTCGGCTCAAATAAAGTTGCACAGCGGCCTCTGGCGCCCATTTTCGCGTTTCATACTAATAGACCTGGTATAATGAGAGAAAACCTCCTGGAGAGACCGGGCTTAGAAAGGAAATAGAAAGTGGTACACCCAGAAGAAGCTAAAGGAAAAATATATATTCAATTTGACCCAAATTAATTTTTTGTGGCGTGTAATGATTGATTAAATTTTGCATGCAAACCATCTAAAAATAGTAAAATTCAATTTACTTTCGTTTTTATAATCATATGTTTTATGTAATAGCCTGTGTGTGTACATTCATGTTTTTCCCAAGTATCATGATTTATCACCAGTTCCTTCTAGGTTATGACACTTTCTATTTCCGCTAGTGTGTGTATGTTTGTAAACTAATTAATGAAATTAAAACTACACCCATGGGAAACAAACTTAAGGAAGTTGTATCTTTTAGCATGTATATCGGGATTCAGACAATAACTCTGAAAGATATTTGATGCACAGTAACCTTTATTGAAGACACGAGATAACCAAGTGTGAACAAAATTGTGTCTGTCTCCTTTAAAAATGAGAAGTCCGGCGAAATCAAAGACTTTCTATTTCCTTAAGTTTTGTCTATGAGTGTATTTTTGACGTGAATGATTCTTTTTAAAAATAAAACAAATTTCTACTACCCATACTGAAATATGATAAATTATGAAATTATTGGAGCGAAGTCGGCCTGCCACTGAGTAGTGCTTCCAGTCTTAATGACAAAGGCTGACGCATTCTACTTCACCCAATTATGATGGTTGTCAACTTTACAATCTTGATACCGTAATATGATTGAGTGGAGATAAGAAAGAAGAAGAAGAAATGATAAATTAATGGGAGGGGTCACCACTGAAGGACAAAGCCCTCCCATTATTTTATCATTACAGTAAGGGCAGTAGAAATTGTTTTATAGAATCATATAGAATAAGAATCATACGCATCAAAATAGTTCAAATTTATTTCATAAGAGATGAGAAACATTAATAAATATTATTGATTCCTTCTTCGAAATGATGTCTGACAATTCTTCTCTTGTAATAATTGATATTATGTTTTTAAAAAGGAATATATCTAATTTAACGATTAATTTTTTTAAATACAATAACAAGACTTAGAACATAACTCAGCTCTGGATGATGAATTACTGATTGTTAGATACTTTAAGTTCTGCACAGAAGCTGGGCGCATGAGAAAGAATGCAGGGCAAAGGATACTGGAGGATGACCTATCTGTAAATAGGTAACTGAATGTGAGACAAACTTTATTTTAACACAAGGCAATAACGCGCCATCTATACATATAAAATAAAAGGATTTAAAAGCGCGAATGTTTCTTTTATACATAAAACGAACTTCTACTGTCCTTACTGCGATGAAAAATATATATTGGGAGGGCTTGGCTCATCAGTGGTGAACCCTCCCAGCGGTTTCGCCAATTTAATTTTGTTGTAAATGTTTCCTCTTCCCTCTCCTCTTGTTGATGTGTAAATACGGCGAATCCTATATGGGGCGGAATGCCCTAAATAAAGGCTTTTGTGTGTGTGTGTGTGACTTAGAACGAAATGACAATACATCCAGATGGCTCAAGAACCTATAGGACATGTAACAACTGTCCTGGTGTGGAACTAACACCTACCCACATATTCTCATGCCTAGCAATGGCCGCAGCCTTGCAGAAAATTGACATGGACCCAGAGCAGCAGCTTTACACACCCAAGATAGTGGACATTGCTGCTGCTGTGATAGAGATGCATGGAGACATCTGAGGCTCTTCTTTGGACACGACAACAACACATAAGAATTTTTACTTTCATAAACATATTATCCAACATATGAACACATTATTACGGCGCAGAAAAGGAATAAAATAATTTGAACTTAGAAAAATAGAAGCATCAAAGCACGAATGTTTCTTTTTTGAAATATCAAACAAACTTCTTCTCAAACTTTTCGGAAGAGAATTGCTCAATGCAAATAGTTATATACTCGTATAATTCTAATGTCCTAAAAACTTATGTCCATGGTTACTTGAATACCAATTCTAAGATTCCACCTTTCAGTGTAGCATATATAAGCAGAATTGTCCAAAATAGTATTAGAGCTCTAAGAAGCGGTTTGGTTGATTAAATTTGTGGGGAGGGTTCACTACTGATGAGCGAAGCCCTCCCATTATATTGTGGCGAAGAAATATTTTATGAATTAAAATAATTTAATATTATTCAATGAAAATATTCAACAGATTATAAAAATATATATTACTTTGTATTTGTAAAATCATCTTTAAAATATTTCTTTGCTTGCTTGTTCAAGATTCTCTAGCTGTATATAGTTTTGTTGAGTTGTTGATACGGCGAATCCTATATGGGGCGGAATGCCCTAAATAAAGGCTTTTGTGTGTGTGTGTGTGACTTAGAACGAAATGACAATACATCCAGATGGCTCAAGAACCTATAGGACATGTAACAACTGTCCTGGTGTGGAACTAACACCTACCCACATATTCTCATGCCTAGCAATGGCCGCAGCCTTGCAGAAAATTGACATGGACCCAGAGCAGCAGCTTTACACACCCAAGACTTTATGTATTTAGGAGGAGGTTATGTAGCGAAGAAATATTTTATTATTTAATTTAATTTAATGTTATCCAACGAAAATATATTCAACAGATTATAAAAATATATATTACTCTGTATTTTTAAAAATCATCTTTAAAATATTTCTTCGCCACAATATTTTTCATCGCAGTAAGGACAGTAGAAAAATTATTTTTATGTTAAAAAAAGAAACATTCGTTATTTGATAATTTTATTTCTTATAAATAGATGACACGTTATTATTTTATAACTAATTGGAATGTGTTCTTGGATATAAAGTGTTGAAACTGCTAGGAGGATTCACCACTGATGCTTTAAGCCTTCCCAATATTTCTTCTTCCCTTTAACAACGGTTGATAATTATTTTTGATTATAAAATTTTTCTAACCGTATAAATAAATACAAAGTTGGCTCTATGGGATATATAGGCGACATTTATTAATGGCAGAAGAGTCGGTGGACGAGTGGGTAACACCCTCGATTCCCGACAGTCATGAACCGGGATCCAATCCCTCGTTAACATTTTGTTTAATATGTGAATAACCTTCATTTTTGCAAATATCATAAACTAGGTTGCTATTTTTGAGTGATACCTAATAAAGTGATTTTGGAAGGAAGACTTTTTTATAGATATATTTAATTTATTTTATATGCTATGGGCTTGAACTGGCGAATCCTGTATAGGGCGAGAGGCCCTAAATAAAGGCTTTTGTTGTTGTTGTTGTTATGCTATGGGCTAGGAGCCCAGTGGCACCTGTATTTTGGCAAATAAATTTTCATCCAGGAGAAAGTCGTATAAAGTTTTAAAGCATTTTTGTGTTTCCAGGAGAAAAGCAACGATCTCCCAATGTTCTCTCATTATAGGAGGTTTAACTAGATAATTTTTGGGAAGTTTGGCGATAAAACAGTTAAATGAGGCTTTCATCATAATGCTAACCATAATATATCAGGATTTTTCACAAGAACAACAAGTTATAAAATAAAATGATTTAAAAGCGTGAATGTTTCTTTTATACATAAAACGAACTTCTACTGTCCTTACTGCGATGAAAAATATATATTGGGAGGGCTTGGCTCATCAGTGGTGAACCCTCCCAGCGGTTTCGCCAATTTAATCCACCAGACCGCTTCTCAGAGCTCTAATATTGTATTGGATCATTCTGCTTTTATATGCTACACTGAAGGATGGAATCTTAGAAATGGTTTTCAAGTAAACTATGGACATAAGCTCATAGGACAGTAGAATTATATTCAAATATTTGCTTCGAGCAATGCTCTTCCGCAAACTATAAAGACAAAGTCATTAGGAATAAATTAACACAAAGCAATAACGCGCCATCTATACATATAAAATAAAAGGATTTAAATATATATTTTTTCATCGCAGTAAAGACAGTAGAAGTTCGTTTTATGTATAAAAGAAACATTCGCGCTTTTAAATCATTTTATTTTATATGTATAGATGGCGCGTTATTGCTTTGTGTTAACAACAAGTTATATCAAGGCTTTACAATAAGGCTAAGTGATACGTATTACTTGAGAGGCCTCACCACTAATAAGAACCAAACCCTATTTTCTATCATCGCAGTAAATTTTATAGAAGCAAAATTTGACGATTTATTCGAAACAAACATTAATTAAAAAAAGTGTAAAATATGTTCAATAGATGGTATTTTAAATTTTGATTTTCTAATAATAATGATCAGCTAAGGATTCGAAGCGATGGCAAGATATATCGGATTTTCTCAAACAACATCAGCTATATCAAGGTTCCATAATAATGATCAGCTATACCAAGGCTATACTAAGGATTCGCAGTGATGGCAAGGTAGCTATATCGGGGTTTCTCAATGATCCCTAGCTCTAGCTATATCAGGGTTTCGTAAAGAGGCTCAGCTATATGGGGATTTCGCCATGTCATTTAAGTGGCCAGAATGACCGGTGGATGACCGCTGGGTCCGGCCCACCTGGGAGAATCGAGGCCAGGCTGGACAATGACGACGGAGTCGCCATTTAACGGACCTCTCGGTGAAGTGGTATAAACCGTTGAGTGCCAAGACCCGAGATTGAATACCGCATTGGACACTTTTCTTTTCTGAAGAAATAACTGCTTCAATGGCTCCTGATTCTTACACAAATTCAACCTTACCAGTGAGTTCAAGTAACCAAATGGGGCTCAGATATGTGGCGTAGAGTGCAGACATGTGGCACATTTACAATAAATTCAGTCGCTTATTACCCACCATGATTATCATTGCCTATATAGTCAGTACTTGGGATAAGTAAAAAGAAAAGACGAAGCATTCAGCTCTATCGATGAAAGTCAAGGCTCATTATAGCTGATTACTATATGAAAAATAGTCCATTTTATTTTTGAATATAGATTAGGTTTTATGAAATCTCCTGAAGAACTGGTCAATTTGAATTTTCCAAGGGAATAAATAAAACTATAACAAAGAGGCCAATTTTTTTTCAAAAAGAAAGAAAGAATATTCGCTAGAAGAGCATAGCGCTAGATAACAACTATGAAAAACTCAATAAATTAAATAGAATATCTTAGCCTGCCATCTGCAGTTAGAATTATAAACTATTTAAACGTTAATGTTTCTTTTTCAAATATAACAAATTATCTACTGACCTTGTTGCAATGATAAAATGTTAGGAGGACCTGGCTTATCAGGGGTTAATCCTTCTAGCGGTTTTCCAGTTTAATGCATTGTATTGGGCTCTTTGACTTATATACCTGGTAGTGTAGAGGAATTATTGATAAAAGTATTTAAGTGAAGTTATGAACATCAAGCGAAATTCATATGGACGCGATACCAAAGTTCAGTTTCCATTTATGAACACTTTCTTGGTTTATGATATGCTTATTTAGTTCGCATTCTCTACAAGTTCTAGATATTTCTTCTATTTCGTGATCTATTCCAGGCCACCAAAAATGATATTTCGGGCCAGCGCTTTCATTTTGAGTATACCAATGTGTCCTTGTTGTAATTCAGGGCTTTCCCCAGCTAAGGAGTATAAGACACAAAGGCGGTATACTATTAAAGAAAGAAGACCACCTGACAGATTCAGTTTTTAATAGGAGGGAAAGAATTGTTATATATTTGATCATGGAATTCTATGATTATAATTTTGTAACGTAGAAAATTAGGAAGGAAAAACTTCAGAATGACGCGGCAATATTTAAGGCAAAAACCAAATTAAGACTAATAAAAGAGCATAGAATCAAAGAGAAAATTTTACAGTATATCAAAATACAAATAAAGGGATTAAAAATATCTTCATAGAAAAATAAATAATCTGCTACATAGCTCCTTCCCTATGGGAGTTGTGACCCACAGCTTGAAAATCTTGTTGTTACTGACATGTATCTGACGTGTTTCCATCAAGTATTCCCTAGGAGTCTAGTACGTCTGTCCCTAGTAGCTTTAAGTTCTTTTTCTTGCGGCGTGGAGAGCGGATTTGTCGTCGTATCGTCAATAGGGACATCGTAATCTTGGAGGGAAGTCTTGGCTTTGACAGGGCGGTGGAATCCTGGAGCCACATTCTCTGAAAATATAGATCATAGCAGCCATGGCCTCAAGGTCTTCTCGGCGATCTTCAGTTCATCTTCCCTAATTTACCCAACATCTCCACCAAATGTAGGGTAGAAAATTAGGAAAGACAAACTTCAGAATGACGCGGCTATTTATTTGAGGCAAAACTAAATTAAAACTAATAAAATTGCAGAGAAGCAAAGAGAAAAATTTACAGTGAATCAAAACACAAATAGATGAATTAAAATATTCCCTCATAGAATAATAAATAATCTGCTACAATATATTAAATATAGATATTATCTCTCTGTAAATATTAACTTATCATCATCTAGTTTACATTCTTTATTACTGCATATCTAAATATTTAAATTTAAGTTGTATTGTTGCTAATAAAATTTATTTTATAAAACCCTTAAATTAAACTTAATAGCCCAAATACACATCACAATATAAGATATTTGAAGGGAGTCGTGATAAATATATATCGAAAATTGATCGTTCACAAACAATTTACAAAATGTTTGATAGATTCTATAAGCATTTTTGTAAGTAGGCAATGAGCGAGGAGAATCTATATAAACTGGTGTATTATTAAAGGATTGTGTATAAACGTTTTTGAGTCTAATTTGGAAGACAAAGAGTGTTTTCATACCTACTCTCATACACGAATCTATGAAGTATAGTGAAGTTATCTGGCAAAGGAAAGAACTTTCGTTCAAGATGCGAACTAATGAAAGTTCTCGAGTAATTCTGGAGTATCCAACAGCTCCTAGGAATTCTCCCAGTAATTAAATCCTCCACTGGGGCAATTAAAACGTCCACTCTGTCTTGTAGGAAAGTCAAGCTCCGTGTCACCCGAGGAGGACATCTTTTTTACGTTCGTTTTATCTTTTAATTATCTTCTAGAGAGAGGAAAACACATAATCCAACCTTATGTTCCAAAATTCTCCAGAACCTCTCTTAATACACGCTAGCCGTATTCTTATAGCTTATGGGAGATCTTAAATCACATTTATGATGTCTGAAGATAAGAGGATCGTAAATCAAGGATGGAGCTGGAGGATGTTCCTACAACGTCATTCACTGTCCTGCACTGTATGGTGGCCTTGATCTCATCGCTATTGACCACATAGGAATATGACCGAAGGGTGGAATCTCAGAAATGGTATTCAAGAAAAATATGGATATAAAGATTTTAAAGGACAGTAAAATTACATAATTAATATCAAAACTCAGTTATTTTTCAACTATGAACTGGTGGTAGAATTGTTCCAATGAAACCTGTCAGCTCTCAGGTCGTCGACACTGGAATATGCACCCGCAGGAAGCAGCCCATCAAAGAAGAGCCTTGGATGATAAAAATACCCGTCTCTTTAGAAGGCGGCAATAATGGGTTACTATATCAGGGGATGGGCTAACAATGGGGCAACTTTGTAGGGGATCCTGGGGTAATTATAGACTGCAGGCGTCAATTGGTGTTTGCCTTCTCTCGAAACAATCGGACGGAGTCGGCAAGTTCTAGAACGACCGAGAGATCCATTGTTATCGTGGGAAGTATTGTCCTTGGCTCCTTGCCGAGAAATATGGAAGATCTTTCTCTCACCTTGGACCATTGTGCCCGTGGGTGGAGAATTCAAATGAGAGGTGGCCATCTCTCCTGACTTAACATGGAGCAAGTGTAATGCCCTGGAAGCCAAGGCCAGACGGTGCAGCATGGCCATCTGTTAAGCAAGTACCTTCCCATAGAATACGTTTTGAAGTTTAAAAAGTAACTTTTTTATTATTATAATAAAATGTGGAAATTTAATCAGATATGAACACTAATAACATTCACATATGCATGAAGCATATGAAATCTTTCCATCGTTTCCATTACATTGTTTTTCTTTTGATTATATTTAATTTTGTTTAGAATGTACATCATAGATGATGGGTTTCGCCCAATAAGCTTGTAAGACGTCCGTGGCTCACCTGAAGCACGCGACCTGCTGTGCGTTTCAAAACAAAACAAAATTAAAAAATAATAATAAACTAGCAAAAGATGGACTGATCCACCGAAATATTGGATAAATAAAAACTCTTTGTAAATCCAAAATAAGCCTTATTGTAAAAATATAATTGATATATATTTAAAAAATAAAATAAAAATGCATATACAATATATACAGTCATGTCGGGTAAGAAGAAGTATATGTTGAAGGGCGTGACTGCCCGAAAGCTTGTCACACGTTTATCTGAATAAAAATCTTTTCTCCTTAATTTTCATCACTATTTTAAACACAGGTGTCCTTTTGTAAAAATATCTAAAAGAAATAAAGACATACATTTAGTTATTACAATCACACAAAAAAGGCATATGCTGACATTTTTTATTATTTTATTTCTACTATTTTCTTCCACATGTTTAGCGTATTTATGCATGTTTGGCCATAAATACCTATTTATTGATTTCTCAATTTTGGTCGCAGAAGTACAGCCTTTACCACCACGCTGACGAGCGCCAGCAGCCAGAAACGCGTTCGTAATTGGCGTTTCTTGATTTATCAAGAAAATGGATTGGCCAAATATCAGGGAAGAAGCTAAATCAACGTTTAGTTGATTTTTGTTCCACTAGATGGCGCTTAGACATCTAAAAAGCTCGCGTGAGCGTGGTCAGGATATGCTTTTTTTATTCTAATACCAACAGCAGTGGAAGACTCGAGTTGTTTTTGTGGACACGAGGAACTAACCTCAATACATCTTTTACTGGATTGTCCTGTTTTTTAAGACTATAGAATCGACCATAATTTAATAGTAACAGATCCAAGTATTTTTATTTCCAGTAAAGAAATGTATATCAAATTTAATACCTCTTGTAAATATATTTTGAATTATATAGTAACAAATATCTTTAAAAAAAAAACTGATAATTTATATTATGAATATTTGAAACTTTTATAGACACGTATGATATTTTTGAAAATTAAACAATTTCTACTGCCCTTACTGTAATGGAAAATTAAATTTATATTATGTTGAATGTGGATATTGTCAGACATTTATTTCTTTTGTACACAGTTCTCTGTTCCCGTTTTTTCTCTCTTTCTCCTTGTAAATGCATATGACTGTTCTTTATGGCCTAAAACTATTGTAAATATGTGTAGACAAATGTAAAGACATACATATATGATAGCGCAAGTGTCCTTAGGGGGACAATAGTGCTTTAAAAATTGAAACAAATAAACACCTGACCTTTTATTATTTTTTCCCCCCACATTTAGTTATGAAATACACCTCGTGAAATAAAGGTTCTTTCCTCCTACGAAGATAAACAATTTTGTAACTTTCTATTTTGAACCCATTCTAACCAATGGGAGCGTAGCTTGGGAATAGTTAGTGTTGATTGGTTCGACCTTGTTAGCTGAACGCAACCCTTCCATTGTTGGAAACATTTTTAAATTTCAAAACTTGGTAATTTTCTAGTTAGAGATTCTGAAGTATTATTCCCACATAAGTAGGAATTTGAGTTAAATTTGGAGGTAAGATAATAAGAATATTTTTAACGCCTTGCCAAATGCTTTATTTTTATTTACTTCTCCTGACGAAGACAAAATATTTTTGTCGAAACGTTGAGAAAATAAAAAACTATAACTGGCGGAAGTGTCTATTTTTCATATAAAAATAATAAAAACGTTAAAAGTTATAAAAATGATTTTAAAATGTTTTCTTTTGCAGATTATTCAATTTGCGTGAAAGCAAGCAAGCTTCAAAATTAGAAATTTAAAATAAACAGATTATATTTTTGACACACCTGATTCCTGGTTCCAACTTTATTAGGTACCGCTCAAAAAGAGCAACCTAGCTTAAGATATTTGCAACAATGAATAATATGTGAAGGTTATTCACTTATTAAAACAAGTGTCCAATACGGGATCCTGGTTCATGGCTGTCGGGAATCGAGGGTTTTACCCATTCGTCCACCATTTTTGACATAAATATTAAAATAAGGACGTTTGTATATGCAATAATTAAGTCTTATTTACAATATTAAAGAGCCCGATACGCGTCCGTGGTTAGCTTTTCTTGATTAATCAAGAATGGGTATTTAACCAATTCTGGAATAATTAAAAATTAACGAGAATAGTTGATATTTATTCCGATAGATGGCGCATGCCATCAGCAAATTTCAGTTGCACGATAAGGAGATGCCTCTTTTCATAATTAAAGAGTTTGTTGTTCTAATTTTATTCACCTTAATTATTTAACATATTATAATGATAATAAAAATATCGTTAGAATATATTTAGTATTCACAATTAAATGTTTATGATTAACAATAAGTTGCATTTATTTTTGCCAAAATATTTTTATTATCGAAGTATATAGCTATACAAGGTCATGGAACTGATTTATCCCAAATAACAGACAAGAATTCGAAATAAAGGATTTTTGATTGGCCTCACCGGTATGTCCTGTAGTGATGATATTTAGGCCTTGTCTTAGATTCTTTTAATAATAATATCGAAATATTTATGTATTCCTGAGGTCGGTGGAAGGATGGTATAAACCGTTGGTTGTCAACCGCTAAATGCAAATTCGAACTGCTTTTCACATGTGTAGACATGTGGTGCGCTGCACAGTATGGTGACATGTGGTGCACAGTAAAATCAGTTGCCTACTCTACCTACAATAATTATCATGGCCTGTACCACGTGTACTAGGGATAAGCAAATACATATATATTTATTTATATATCCCAGAGAAAATCTGTATATATTGCCACGTGGAAAATTAGGGAAGACAAAAACTTCAGTAGGAGACAATAATTTATTTCAGGCAAGGTCAAACTATGTATGGTAAACAAAAGATAAGTCACGAGGGAAATTTACAGAGTAGCAAAATATAAACAAAAAATGACCACTCTATTAATAAAAATAATAAATACTTTGTTACATAGCTTCTTCCCCATGGGAGCTGTGCCCACAGCTAGCAATTATGGTAGATACTGACATGGCTCTGACGTGCTTCTGCCAAGGATTCCATCGAAGTCTTGGAACTTTGTCCCTAGTACCTTTGCGTCCTTTTTCTTGCGGCGTGAAGAGCGGCTTTGTTGTCGTATCGTCTATAGGGACATCGTCATCTTGGAGGGAAGTCTTGGCTTTCACACGGCGGTGGAATCCTGGAGAAAGTCTATAAAAATGTAGATCACAGCACTCATGGCTTCAAATTCTCGCCAATCTTCAGTTTGTCTTCCCTAACTTACCCCGCATCTCCACCAAAATGCCACGTGGAAAATTAGGGAAGACAAAAACTTCAGGAGGAGGCAACAATTTATTTCAGGCAAGGACAAACTATGAATGGTAAACAAAAGATAAGCCACGAGGGAATTTTACAGAGTAGCAAAATATAAACATAAAAATGACCACTCTGTTAATAAAAATAATGAAATTAAGTAAAATCGTTCTACGTATGCTAGAGATCGTCGTATAAAGAGCCATATAAATATCTACAATAATTTTGGTTGTACGGATCTTGCATGAAGAGAAATTTTAAAGTTCTTCAAATATTCTATTTGCATGATTCTCGTACAAAAGCAATGTGGAGTATATAAGTGAAGTATATCTACGTTTTTATAATTGGTTATTTTCTTTGTGTTTAAACTGAATGCATTTATACTCCTTATACTTGTATATACATTCTGCTGACTACCATGTACACTCATGGACTAAATTTAAGGAACTGGAAAGTCTATTTTGCCGGTTGTCTGTTATTTATTATTATTTTTTTTAAGGAGACAGAGGCCACTTTGTTCACTCTTGGTTATCTCGCGTATATTCAATAAAGATCACTGTAATATATTTCAGAGTTATTGTATGAATCCCGATATACAAGCTAAAAGGTACAACTTCCTTAATCTTTGTCCATGAGTGTACTTTATACATAACACTTTCAGTTATTCTTTTATAGATAAATATTTATTCATAGATTATGCAAATCCATATAGATAAGAAGACAAACTTTCTAGATTCGTGAGAAATAAGAAATCAAGAAGTTAGAAAGGCCATTACAGTTCAACAATAATTTCACCAGTAGCAGGATATATGTGGACAGGGGGTAGACTATTGTCAACTGAATAGATTGCTGCGAACTCTCACTTAGATAAAATACACTTTAAAAATGAAGAAAGTGTCGATATAGTGATCTAGACTATTCTTTTCTGTAATCACACAGAGCCATTAGTAAAATTTGTTATTGAAGCGATTTGAAAACGTTTTCATTGTCATTGGTAATTCTTGTACAAATTCAACCTCTCCCCACCAATGCGTGCAATTAAATAAACAAAGATTTGGTACTTGGTAAATACAAAGTTCCTGATCAACTTGTCTGGTCTACTTATAATAGCAAACATTTACTCACCGTTGAGAAATAGAAATAATAAAATTTCTATAATTTTTAGATTTAATTTTTATAAGGTTATATATATATAACATATTATGTATTTTTAAATGATTTCTTGATGAACATTTCTAACTTATAAAATCCTTATGTACCCTGATTCTCACAGCTTGCAGCATGTGAACATGGGATTAGTGACAACAGAATTATAAATTCCAATCTGAATATTACGACAAACATGATGCTATTTATATTGCATATATCGTTTTGTTGAAATAGAGAAATCAATATTTAAATCTTTAGATAATAAAAAGGCATATATTGGATTGAATAGAAAGATTTATTTGCCAATATTTCGGTTGGCTGAACTTCAATATTTGTTAAGGTATGAAAATTCGAACCTATTATAGACGCGTATGATTCTTTTAAATAATAATAAAAAAAGAAACATACACGTCTATAATAGGTTCGAATTTTCATAACAGATGTCGCGCTAATGTACCATATTATAATTTGTTAAATTATTACATTTTGTTAAAATTCGAAACTATTTTAAAGGCGTAAGATTCTTTTTGAAATTAAACAATTTCTACTGCCCTTACTGCAATGGAAAAATTAAAGGGAGGGCCTGGCTCATCAGTAGTGAACCCTCCCAGCGGTTTCGCCAGTTTAATCTACCATACCGCTGTTATATTGCATTTTTGGAACTTCCTTTTATAGTGATACTGTTGGTAGACTCTTGGAATGGGTATTTTAGAAGAACTATAGACATAAGCTTTGAAGACAGTAGAATTACATACATTTATAAATATATAATATAATTGTTTAATATTTCAAAAAGAATCTTAAGCCTTTAAAATAGTTTCGAATTTTTTAATAAAAGATGGCGCGCTAGTGCATCATATTACATTTTGTAGAAAAATAAAATGGAGATTGAAGAGGAGTATCTTGTGCGAATTTTATTAGCAAGGTTTTGGACGCATGCGTCCTTCTACAGGTAAAGATCGTAAAAGGCCTGTAGAAGGACGCATGCGTCCAAAACCTTGCTAATAAAATTCGCAAAAGAAACTCCTCTTCAATCTCCGTTTTATTTTTCTCTTTTAACTCGAAGAGTTTATTTTAGTCGATATTACATTTTGTATAAAACAAACTCAGCGCCACTCCACTGATGATGAAGAATGAGGCGCAACACGAAATTTGGCAAATTCAGACCAAAGCCAACAACCTGTATTCCATGGTTTCGGGTTATGGCCCTCATCAGTACAGTGGCGGCTTCAATTTCATAACATCCTAAGAGAAAGGTATTGATATCGGTCGAAATTTTGCCATATATTCATTTTTATAAATTATTCATAATGTAAGATTTAAATATCTCATCACATCTTTGGGTGCCAGTATAATAACGAAGAAAGAGAGACGTTCTTCTCAAAAGTAAACGACAGCCAACTTACCTCGGTGCAAAGTATTTTAACCAGAACCATATCAAGTTGAATGGTTGCTTTGTCCTTGCATAACTTTTACAAAGCAGTAAGTAGGAAAAATAACTTGGATTTATCGTTTTCTCCTCCACTACATACGATATATTCATTTCTTTGTAAGAAAATAGTTACACTACGTCTGAAGTCTGTTGTAATCTTTTGATTAGTATTTCTACATTTAGATTTGAACCGATTATTGATAGTTATTAGAATTAGCCCTATTTGAACCGGCGTTACGAATTTTGAACGGCGATTTTTGAACACAACATTTGAACGGTTAACATAAAAAAACGACTACTACTAGAAAAACTACTAGAAAAACAACTCAATAAACCAATATTATACACACAAAGCTTTTATTAAGACACCAGTCTTATACAGATTCTCTTCTCTCATTGCCGGCTTGCAACAATATCCTCACAATGATTAATCACCATCATGTAGTGGAGGAGAAAACGATGAATCCAAGTTCTTTTTCCTACTTACTTCTTTGTAAAAGTTATGCAAGGACAAAGCAACCATTCGACTTGCTATGGTTCTGGGTAAAATACTTTGCACTGAGGTAAGTTGGCTGTCGTTTACTTTTGAGAATAACGTCTCTCTTTCTTCGCTAATATAATGACACCCAAAGATGTGATGAGATATTTCAATCCTACATTAGGAATTTGTAACCTTTGCCTCACACAATACATACATTTTTCAGCCATTTCCTTGTGTTCATTCCTTATTATTGAGTGATGTCTTGCTCTTTTGATTATATTGATCTAGAATAAAACAAAGTACAAGAATAAATAAGTCATATAGAGGACTATGATATACGAGGGTAGAGAGAGATAGAGTTTGAGGTTAAATATTTGTTACTAGACGTGCGGTGTGTACCACAGTTTAGATTTGAATCTTGAAAACACCGGGGTCGACCATGAGTTAGGTCATGGCCCAGCATTATATGGAAATTCTCTTTGAAAAATGAAATTTAATGAACTCTTCAGGATCCTAATTTCTTCTTTTATTTTTGTGTGTGCGTTTTAATTTTGGGTTTCTGTGTGTTGGCCCTGAGAGATGAAAGAGAGAAGGGTTGGGCATATTAACATAGCTTTTGTATAGAGCAGGTCAATTATTTTGGGAAAGTACAAGCCTTGAACTGTATGATCTTCTAGTCAGTATTTACCTTCGCCAGCTGAAATCTTCCTACACAACCCTCACACCTACATACAATAACGGTAACGATGCCCTACTTTCCCAGGATTGTTTATTTGGGGAACTCCTTCCATATACCTCTCTCTATAAATGGGGCCAGGATAGGATTCCAAGTGTCCAAGTTGGGTAAAATATCTTAGAGAGCTCTTCAAAACCCTAGCTCATCTTGAAAGAGAAAACAAAGCTTACCAAAAAGACCAAATTTATTATCAATATAATATTTTTGAATCATTCGCTCTCATGAACGTCTATTTTTAAAACTCTTCTATTTTTCTTTTAGTCTAATTAATTTTTCTTCGAAGTACATTTCTCCTATATAGACTATTGACAATTAGCATAATTTTATTGACATCTTGTGAATAAATCAAAAAGGTCACAGTCTGCACTATTTTAAAATTATAATTATATATAAACAATAACACTATGTACAATGAATATGGCGCCTCTGCTATCACTGCAGAGTTTGGTGGAAAATCGCCAGTAGGTCTCCAGCGACACCACGTATTTCGTTGTCTATGAAGAAAACGTAGATCGCGTACTTCGCCGCTGAGGAGATGGTGATGGCGGGGTCCTCGAGACCAACTCCTATATAGAGAGCTCTATTTATTTCTTCTCTTTCAACTCTCAATCAAATCATTCATACGAAGCACTATTTCAATGTATAAATGCCTACTGTTTTTTAATCGTGTTAAGTGAATAAATAGTTAAACTGTTTTTATATTTTAGTTAAATTTATATTTTTTATGAACATCCAACCTCTTTTGAGCATCCGATTATGGTCATTATAGGGCGTAGTGGTTTATTAGAGGTTTCATTGAAGTCACAAAATCCTTCTTCTTCTTCTTCTTTCTTATCTCCACTCAATCACACTAAGGTATCAAGCTTGTAAAGCTTGAGATTTTTGATGGTGTCTGCCGGGGAAGAGTAGAGCTCATCAATGGATGAGTCAATACAGTCAATAATATGTCTTGGGGTTGCAGGCTGAGAATTGCACTTAGTACATAGTGGGAAAACCTTGCAACCATTCTGGAAAGTCATTGTCCGTAGATGACCAGACTTAAGTCTGGAAATCAAAGACTGTTGTTCTCTTGGGAGGACAGAACCGGTGCTTGTCCCTCCTGCTCTGTACCAGTCATGTGCAGCATCAGATTTCCATTCCTGCAGGCATTGGGTTTTGATGGTACGGAGGAGGTCTCTTTCGTCTAGTTGGGTGGTGGATTCTCTTGCTTCAGGTAGGCCAAGAGCTCCAGCTTTTGCCAGAGAGTCTGCCAGCTCATTACCAGGAATTCCAACGTGAGCTGGAAGCCATTGCACTGTGACTGAGCTGTTGGCTGGGAGTCGGTTTACAGACTTAGCAATGCTCTTGAGGAGAGGTTCTTGACTGGAGAAGCAGCTTTGAAGGGTATAAATGGCTGCTCTTGAGTCGGAGTAGATTATTATTTTGCTTGGTGAGTTGATGTTGATGTCTTTTAGAGCCGTATCTATAGCAGAGAGTTCTGATTTATAAACTGAAAGTTGTCTAGGGTGGGAGAGGGAGATTTTTTCCAGGATATTATCTTTGTAGATAGCAATTCCACTGCCAGACAGTCCAGTTTCAAGTTGGCTACCGTCAGTGTAAATTGTGATGTCGAAGAGGGAGCTATTTTCCTCAATGATTTGGAGGCCAAGAGCTTTAAGTAATTCTGGCTGAGTTTCATGTTTGTGGGGATTGTCTGGTAGATGAGGGAAACAGATGAGTTTGTTGCGAGTTTTGTGTGGGGGATAGGAAGTTCTGTGTTTGGGATTAATTGGGATGTCTAAAAGATTAGAGTTGTGAGCCATGTTGAGAGGTGTGGGGCGTTTTAATCTTTGGTTTGGGACCCAATTTCTAATAAATTTTCCTGTAAGATGTTCTTTTGGAGAGTTAATCTTTTTTGTTATAAATTTTGAAAAGCAGATTTTTCTCCCTAGGTGCAGGGGAAGAAGGTTGGATTCGAATTCAGCAATGCGATTTGGGCAGGATCCTCGAAGTCCGCTGATAATTTTAGCTGCGCTTGCTTGGATTCTGTCTATTTTGGATAGGTTAGTTTTATTTGCATTGATCCAGGCTGGTGTAGCATATTCCAAAATAGGTCTTACGAGTGCAAGGTACGTTGTGCGTAAGATATTGGCATTTGCACCCCAGTTTAAGCCTGATATTTCTTTCAGGATTTTGAGCCTATTTTTGGCTTTGCTTATCATGGTGTACCATGATACCATTACATAGGGGCAAATATACCTGTCACCTCTACTTATTATCAATTGATTTAAATCTCCTGAATATAAATTAAATAATACAAACATTAAAGAAACTTACTGGCTAAACGGTTGTCGAGATGGTACATCTAGCTCAAGACAGAGATGGCTGGCGTTGCATCGTGTTTGGGATGTAATATGTACAGTGGGCCACAACGTTTGATCGCGAATAAAATTATTTACCAAAACAACAGGTTTCTGAAGATGAGATAGCATCAATAAAAATGAAAAGAAATTAATCTCCAGAAAACTGTTGTATTATTTATTTAACTTCTATTTATTCTCTCAATTTACAGATAGATTGTAAAAATTAGCAGTAAAGCTTCCTCTCTCTCTCTTTTTCCAGGGATACATTTTCAATGACATTTTGTAATATTTTCTTCAGAATTTTCCATGAATTCCATACTCGGCCTTCTTTTTCCCGGTCTTTCCTACATGCCTCCATCCAGTAATACTACACCGAATGGCCAAGATGGCCAAACATGCTCGTTCTCCTTTTCTCAATTGTATTCAGAAGGTCACATCCCTCTTCGATCATATTTAGAACATCTTCCTATATGTTAGCCCATACCAACAACCCTCAAAAAATCTCATTAACAAATATCAAATTACAAATAAAAGTAAATTAGCTGAGGAAAGAGTTTATATATATAACGGCAATACACACAAGCTTTCGAGTGCAACAAGCCTTTCGGCAGGTATAACTACGTTACTAAAATCGTACGGTACTAAAACTCGTAGTTATACCTATTGAAGGACTGTTGAACCCGAAAGCTTGTGTGTGTATTGCCGTTATATATAAAAAACCTCTTCCCTCAGCGAGTATTATTTTATTTATAATTTTACCAAAGGGATTATAATATTAACAAGCATCACAAATCCTTCATGAGGATGCGGCTTGACGTCGAGTCATTAGAGCTGAGTAGAAATAGATTTCACAGCACCATTAGAAGTCAAGCCAATTAACTGAGAAATAGAGACCTAGAAAGTTCTAAAAGTAGATTATTTCATTTCCTTTTTTTAGAACCTAGTTATATAATTATCGATAATAAGTTTTCTAGGTGTCCCAATGTCACTTCCTATTGTCTTCGTGGACTTCTTTTTTAATAACTTTCATTGGCAAAATTTCCAGAAATATTCTTTTTTCTTAGCACTCTCTATTTCTTCTAGTAAAACGCTCTTGCTGCTTGAAATCCCCAATTTAGTTCATTAATTCTTACAATGCCTTTAAAACGGTCTCTATATAACCTATTAAACTGTGGTGTTCTCTTTGAATTTACTTTAAACTATTATAAAACATATATGTCTTAACGTGAAATTACTGTAGAAAATTTTATAAAATATCTTCCTTGTAGAATAATGAATGCCCAATTTTAAATATTCAGTCTCTGACCAGGATACTCTTCAGTTTAGAAGTCTCTTTGGTTTCTTTCCACCCAGTCATCAAATCCTAATTTATGAAAAGGTTCAAGGTTGGGGAAAAGTATCAAATCTCCAATTCTTTAGTGATGAGCTAGATCGATGTTTTAGAGGAAATATGATAGGAACGAAGCTATATATGAAGCGATAGAATTCCTTGAAAAGATTTATCTTTATTTATAGTCAGAACTAGCGATGGGATGATCTTTTACCAAGCTGTATAACGAGCGAGATTTTGAGGAATAACATCTTGGAGGAGCCTAAACCATTACTGAGACATTTCGGTCAGTTAACCATAATGTTGTTAGGCCTGAAGACCATTTCATCCTTGTCAGGGAAAGTGCTAACTGTATATGTGTTGTTGGGTCCGGAGACCATTCCATTCTTGTCAGGGGAGTGATAACTGGATAAGTGTGGTTGGGTCTAAAAACCATTCCATTCTTATCAAGGGAAGTACTAACTGTATATGTTATTGGGTACGAAGTCCATTCCATCCTTGTCAAGAGGAGTGCTAACTGTATGTGTTGAGTCCGAAGACCATATTCCATCCTTGTCAAGGGAAGTGCTAATTGTATATGTGTTGGGTCTGAAAACCATTCCATCCTTGTCAAAGAAAGTGCTAACTGTATATGTGTTGGGTCCAAAGACCATTCCATCCTTGTCAAGAGGAGTGCTAACTGTATATGTTTTGTGTCCGAAGTCCATTCCATCTTTATTAAGGGTAGCGCTAATCGTATATGTTGTTGGGTCTGAAGAACATTCCATATTTGTCAAGAGGAGTGTTATTCGTATCTCCTTTTTTAACACTCCTTTTCTCAGCCCGATAAGAATCTTTTACTTGAAAGCTCGCCTTTTATAAAGCTTAATAAAGATACCTATAGCCAGTCCGTTCTATGATTTTAGAAGCTACACATCTCCGGTCAATTCTGACGCATAAAGGAAGCGACATCTATTGAAATATTGCGCAAGTTAGATAGAATATGTGCGTTTTAGTTTGTGGAAAATGTGTCAAAGGCATTTACAACCAGTCATTCCCGGACGTTTAAAGTTCTATCTTTATCAAGAAAACTACTCGCACATTAAGTTGTTAATCCTATATCTATCTTTAAAAAATCTTATGATGGACATCCCATTCTCTAGCATCTTCACTTTCTCAACTTAATTCTATCCAATTGTGTTGTCTCCAATAAATACCCCGCCATCTCACCTACAAATAATCATTTCAGGCAATCTTCCCCATCAGGCTTCCATTCTCTGGGCCAAGCAGGCGCCATTGTGACTGCCAATTGACGGCCATTCGTCTGCCGAACAATGCCGCCCAATCAGCGGCCTTATCTACTCCACCTACTTATAACCCTTTATGACCTCTAATTCTTTCCTTCCTTCCATTGCTTTCTACGTACCGCTTTCTGTCCACTTCACGTGCTCAAAGCTAGTAGCACACACACTCAGCATTGAAAGGCAAATATGGATGAATTCAAAATTTCTAGATGATAATTTTACCAGAAGGACAATGATCTATGAAAATAAAGTCACGTTCCCCGATTGCGCCTAATTTTGACGTTTATTTTTATGGGAGAAGCGGCCTTTTTCATAGATCAAAATTTCTAGTTGCATTTAAACGTATTCATATAGACCTTCCCTCATGTATTATACCTGTGTTCAACCTGCAGTGCTGACTCTTCGGACATGGAATGGATGTCGACGTCAACTCCATTCTCATCTCAATCAGGGTGGCGTCCATTTACAAGTTCTTCCTGAGCTTTGAGATGAGGAAAGATAATGAAGACCTCCTGATCATCTAGGGGAGGACTCTGGTGTTAGGGAATCCTCCTTGAATGTACAGTTAAACCTGTCTATAGCGCCCCCTCTTGGAATTCACCAAAATAGGGTGCTATAGAGAGGGGGTGCTATAGACAGGTCACTTTTAATGTAAATCGCATCGTACTACGTATTTAAAATCGGGCGCTATAGAGAGGAAGGTGCTATTTAGAGGGGGGCTATAGACAGGTTTAATTGTATATATAATTGTAAATAGTCGCGTGCATTTCTTCCTTAGAATATATATCCTAGCTTTATTTGTATGATTTTTCATTGAGAGAAGTCAATAAAATTATTTTAAAACTAAATATCTATAAGGGTGTTGGTCTTTTGGTATAAAATATAGATACTGGAAACTGTGTGATCACTCCAGGTAGAAACCAGAATGTAAGTAATTTTACAAAAAAATGCTTCTATTGCCCACCGGATTTAGCACATGACAAATCCAAACAGTGAGTACAAGTAACAAACTTGACACCATATAAGTAAAGTTGAACTTAGCTTTGTAGATAGTATACTATAGTAAAGAAACTACCACGATTTTAAATGTACCAGGTGCCATGTATAATATATATATTGTAAATAAATAAAATCATTTTGTTTTGGCTAGTTTCCTTCAAATTACGATAAAACGCAGCCTCCGAGGATAATTTTCTTATTTTATTAAAAGATCTTTCAAGCTTTCGGATACTGTGAACCCTTCTACAGGAACATGCAACTTGTTATATTCCCCTATAGAAGGGTTCACAGTACCCGGAAGCTTGAGAAAACGTTTAATAAAATTTAAAAAAAACTCATTCTCGGAGGCTGTGTTTTTATTGTAATTTTTAAATTTCAGAGGATTCTTCTGATTTTACAAAAACTAGTGTCTTTTTTTGAGCCGTAAAACAAGGAAAGCTTTCAAACAAGAGGTGCTTACCGTGGCAAGACATATCTTTCTACACTTCCCATATTAGCCCAAGCAAATAGCTAATTCACAATCTCAGCGACTTTTATAAAGAGATGGCCATTAAAAAATGTCCTACTGAAAACTCTATAAATGGAAACTGAATCGTATTCACTTTTCATAAACAAAATATCTTTTAATTTCTGTATGGAACCCAAAAATAATGCACAAATTTAGAATTTTAAATAAGCCTACACCTAAAATGGACTAAACAAATATTGAAATACTTATGGAGATAAGCTATTTTCTTTAAAAACACACATCCACAAACACCAAAGAACTACGCCTTTTTGGCACATGAATATTCTTTTCATCAGGAATGCCTTCTGAATAATTTCAATAAACAAGAATAGCTATTCTTTCTTTTAAAAAGGGAACTTCTCCACAAAATTTCGTTATTTTTATCGTCGCTCTGAATATTTAAAATTTCTTGTGTTTATTAGAAAAATGATGAAGGCTTTGACGGCTGGATATTTTTTATTTAAGAAAAGTCACCTCTCCCGTTAAAATAGACGCAAAGGTTTTGCGCCATCTATCAACCATCTCTACAAACTGGCGGAATTAGGGTCGGTGACACAAGCACACCAGCTTTGGTAAATTCCGAACGCCCACATAGAGACTATGGTTTCAGGCTAATAATGATCTTCCACAGTCCAAGGCTAGCTTAGATTTGAAGATATCCAAGAGGGATTCCTGAAATCTTCAGAATCTGCCAAAGAGATGTTCATCTCACAATATGGCTGAGTCAATTTTATGGCCAAAATATTGAACGCGCAGGTAGACGTTTGGAGTTTTCCAAAGTAGGTATTATAACTTTTGTCACCAACTTGATTCCCCCCCCCCGATAGTTTTCAGAGACGGTATTTAGTTGGCGCATAGTTTTTACTTCTGTTTTTCATTCGAACAAAAGTTGAATATATGGCAAGACTTGAAAATATATTTGCAGCTCTTCTTACTCTTTATTTTCGCACAATGTTTCAAATTTATACTAACATCGAAAATACGAATCAAATTATTCACAAAAATGGAACACATTAATTTTAAAACATTTAACGTATTAAAAACTGCAATCAATTTATCACTCTACAAGTACCATCTTGAGTTGTTTAATGCCAGATAGATTGATCCAAATACTGACAAATAAAGAAAATACCATTCAAAATAACCTTCAAGTTTATGATTTTTAAAATTTTGAATATGTTGGACTTTGAAATTTTGGAACACGTTAGTAACTTTTGGGTAAGAGGACACCTCACACTAAAAAACATTTTACTCTGCAGAGAGGTTCTACTGTAATAAAAAAAACTTAGCGTTTATATATTTGAATATCTTGATCAACACCCAATCAATTTCCATCGAGAAAGATGACCGAGAGTTGCCAAAGGGTAGGATATACGAATAAAAATAAAATAATTAGGACAAATCTCTGTGTGTTTTCTACAAACACGATTCAACAAGCATCTGGATTTCATAAAACACTAAAAGGTAGGAAACTTTTGAAATAAAAAACAAGCCGTAATACCTTCAAAGAAGTAGACAAGAAAAATCCGGAAGAATTTATAGAAAGTGATTCTGCTGTCACTTATGATCAATCTGTCTGGAGCCGCGCGTGTCATCTATCTCCCTAGTGAGTTAATTGATGACACCCCTGCTGTCATCCCTGATGTCATTTGTCACCAATGTCGTCGCGATATCACCCCAACTACAGTGGAGTCATGTCACTCATTGACAAATTTTGAAGAAGTTTCATATTTTGATGTCGCCGTTTTTTTCTTGAAAGAGGAAAAGGCAATTGTGTTCACACTTGGTTATCTCGTGTGTATCTTCAATAAAGGTCACTGTCTATCAAATATCATTCAGAGTTATTGTCTGAATCCTGATATACATATTGAAAGGTACAACTTCCTTAACCCTTTGAGCACCAGGCAAGACGATGTATCGTTTTGATGTGATCGTGTTGATTGTAACCTTTTCTCCTTAAAATAATCTAATGAAAATTAATTAATTGTATTTTAAAGCGTATATTCTGTTGCATTGTGTTTCATATGTTTGTATAAATTATAAAAGCGTTTATTTAAAAAATAATAATTTGAAGAATAGTTTGATGTCTTTTGAAGGCTAACAATAATCAGGAATGACCTTGAAAACGGCCGGCACCTAAAGGGTTAAATTTTGTCTAAGAATGTATTTCTGTTATGCCCCCAGGATGTATATTAGCATAAAAACAGCTATGTTAAAAATGGAAACGATATATCTTTTTATCATTCGAAATTACTTGCACAGACCAGTTTGCAATGAGAGATGAAACATATTGGAAAGGTAATGGTGACACTCCTCAACGATTTTACCACTCAAATCTTCAGACCGCTTTACAATAATATATTGTACTGTTTTTCTTTTTAAATAAATATTGCAAATACTCTGAGAAATTTATGATTTCAATTTATATATATTTTTTAAATCTCAAAAAACTTTCATCTTGCTGTCAAATGTGTTTATATCTAGAGGAATATTTACGATAAAGTTCAACAATGTAAAAAAAAACACAATTTGGATTATACAAGTGGATTATACTTGTAGATTAGAAACATGAGGTAATAAGACCTAATCCAATACTAAAATCTATTAATTTATTTGGATTAGGTCTCTTATTTTCTTGTATCGATAAAGTTCATAATGACATATTTGTGACACACACATTTTGTTCTATATAATCAATCTTTAAATTATCAATATTTTGATTTGAAAATTGATATTCTTTTTCAATATTTCTTTTCAAAAAAGATTACAATTTGTCAATCGAAATATCAGATCTTTTAACTATTAATTTTGATTCAAATTACAACACGGGGAACTACAAGAAAATAAGACTTAATCCAAATATATATTAATAGTATGTGACGTTTTGGCAACACGTTTTCGGTCACACACTATTAATTTATTTGGATTAGGTCTTATTTTCTTGTAGCTATAATCTATAATTCAAATTGTGATTTATCGTATAATAAGGGGAATTACTCAGTATATTAAAAAAATCAATTTTAAAGAGAGAATATCGTAATTGTAAATTGTTTTAAAATTTAGAAATAGAAACTCATCAACTTTCAAAATTTATTACTTTGTTGATATTGTCGCGCGCTGCCCATCCGGTTCTTGCGACGACGCGTTTCTTCCGCCATGGATCACCTATCCGGGGCTCCCGTTGCTTTCCTCTGCAGCTTTTCCCTGCAGTCCACCCAAAGACCTCCCGAGGATCACCACTCAAACCGAGGACTACCTTTCCTTTGGCAGTATCTCTCGGCCTTACCACTGGTAGGGGGACACGAGAGACTTACCAAAAGAGCTGCAAATGTGGCATTGGCGAGAGTAACAACAGCAACCGGCTCCAAGACTGTTAACACTTTTTCTTTATTGTCATTTCTACTACACATTACATATATCTAGAATAACATTCAACGGGTATTAACATTACGTTACCTCCTAGGGCCAATATAGAGCTTGAAGTATAAAACACTATAAAGATCTATTTGTATTTCAAACCTTTATATAGATCTCTCTCTCAACAAAATACAATATAACAAATAAAAACATTGAGACGCGAATGTTTCTTTTCACAAATAAATCAAACATCTAAAGTCCTTACTGCGATAAAAAAATATTAGGCTTGACTCATCAGAGATAAACCCTCCCAGCGGTTTCGCTAGTTTAATCTACCATACCGCTGTTATATTGCATTTTCGATCTTTCTTTTATAGTGATTATCATAAAGATAGAGGTTGCCTGGCCGAAATTCATATTTCTTCAAATAAAAGACCCTTCGGCCAGTAAATCTTTTTATTGTCTCGACGTTTAGACAAAAATCTTTTGTCCTCGTCAGGAACGAACAAAAATTTAAAAAATTTGGCAAAGCGTTAGAAAGTCGAGTTGTTTTTATAGTGATACTGATGCTAGACTCTTGGAATGGGTATTTTAGATGAACTATGGACATAAGCTTTAATGACAGCAGAATCATACGCGTCTATAAGAGTTTCGAATTTTCATAAATTAATATTGTGTTAAAATTTCTGCCTTGAAAAGGGCGACAAAAAGCCATCGAAATGTCGGGTAGCACATTTTGAAGTTAGATGTATTTATATTCAATTTAATCTTCTATGTGATTAGAGGGGCCGGTGGTCGAGAGGTATAAGTTGTTGATTTCCTACACCCACGACCTGGGATCGAATCCCGCATTGGGTGATTGTTTTTCTGAATAAAAAAAATATATTCTGGTTCAAATTACATTAATAGGTACCGCTCACAGCAAGAGCAACCTAGTTCATGATAATTGAAACAATGAATAATATGTGAAGGTTATTCACATATTAAACAAATTTTAACGCGGGATTCAATCCCGGTTCATGACTGTCGGGAATCGAGGGTATGACCCACTCGTCCACCGACTTTTTATAAAGTATATTCTAATGACTCCCGATTCTTGAAAAAGTCCAACCCCACCAGTGAATGCAAGTAAGAAAATAGGACTCTGGCACAGTTGTAAGTTCAAAAGTCAAGCTGGTTTTCACATGTGTAGACATGTGATGCACTTACAGTATAAACAGTCGCCAACTTCAACTTTCCATGATTATCATAGCCATTACTAAGTGTACTATCGATAATTTAAAAAAGAGAGAAAATACCCTTTGATAATTAAAGGTAATTATCGCCAAAATTTCTGAAGACAAAGTTTTTTTTTCTGCTTATCCCTAGTACACGTGGTACAGGTCATGATAATCATGGTGGGTAGAAGTAGGCGACTTCTTTTAATGTAAGTGCGCCACATGTCTACACATGTGAAAAGCAGTTCGATTTTTCACTTACAAATGTGCCAGAGCCCCGTTTTTTTTTTTTTTTACAATTACAATTATTTTATTTCCAAAGCGCTATATCCCGCAAGGGATACTTGCGCCAAACAAGGAGAAAAGTATTTTTACATAAGTTATTTACATTATTAAACGCATGAAAACATTAGAGATCCAGATTTTGTAGTAAGGTTAGAATGTATTTACAAAATGAATTGAACTTTAAATATGATTTTTTATCGGAAATCAAATCGTTAAGTTCACAAACAACTTGCACTCGCTGGTGGGGTTGGACTTTTGCAAGAATCGGGGGCCATTGGAGCATTAAAAAAAAAAGACCAAGTTGAATTAAGTGAAATTTAAGATTGAATTCGGGGAGAGAGATTATGACGTTCTAGAACTGAATAAAGTATTTCGATGAAAGAATTAATTATTAAACACAATAAGGAAATAACTAGTTGGCTTCTTATAATTCTTCTAGCACAATGGTGGCCACAATAAAGTTCGATAAATCAATAATCACATAAACAATGAATCACACAACAATGGTCGTCTTGACGCATTGGCTCTATCTATAAATATGTAACACTCATTGTCACCATTGATAACTCACAAAGCAAATAAAATTCGATTAACACACATTCCATGATAAATCTGTGTAACAATTGGCGAGAGCTCTATATTCCCTGGAAAAGCATTCATCAATCAACTAGCACCCATTGGATTATTTGAATAGAGAAGTATACATGAGCACACATTGTTTTTTTAAATAAACCGCAATTCTACAATTGTAGTTTATCAAGTGAACGATGATTATAATGTCAACGGTTCAACAACATTATTTGAAGTGATAAATTATTGACACGTGGAAAATTAGGGAAGACAAACTTCAGGATGAGACAACAATTTATTTCAGGCAAGAACAAACACTATGAATGATAAACAAAAGATAATTCACGAGGGAAATTTACAGAGTAGCAAAATATAAACATAAAAATTACCACTCTGTTAATAAAAATAATAAAATTAATAAATACTTTAAGAAAAAGGCATCTCCTTATCGTGCAACTGAAAGTTGCTGATGGCTTGCGCCATCTATCGGAATAAATATCAACTATTCTCGTTGATTTTTAATTATTCCGTTGATATTTAATTAATAAATACTTTGTTACATTTTTTATTGGAGCAAGCTTTCGGGTCAGCTTTTCTTCAACAGTTGCTGTATTATAACGATTCCTATTAAACGGCAACTGTTATTATACAGATTGATGATATATGTGAAAATAAATACATTGTCAAAATATAATTATTACACATTTTATTGATAGATGGCAATTATATTTATAAATTAATCTCTATTCAAATTGATTTTAGATTACTTTGATTGAAAACTAATTGCTTAAAAAGTGTACACATCGCATTTTTGTCGGACCTCCTTATATGGCATTCACACGAATTATCCAGTAGCTAATTATACAATTAATGATATAGATACAAAACAACATATTTTTATTCTTTATATACTCTCTAGCTTCATTTAAAGGGGGTCGGTGGAAGGGTGGTCTAGACCGTTGGTTTTCGACTGCTACGACCCGGGATTGAATCCCGCATTGTGCACTTTTTTCTAATAAAAAAATGTTCCTAATACTAAGTGTAATTCTCAATCTGCAACCTAAAAACACACCATTGACTGTATTGATGAGCTCTACTCATCCCCAGCAGCAGACACCATCTACAAGCTTGGTACTCTAATATGATTGAGTGGAGATAAGAAAGAAGAAGAAGATCCGAAATATAGGACAATGCTGTAAGAACAAAGTTCAAATACGACAAGAAGATGGCTATGAATCTATGTCAAACGTGTCTTTAATAAACTTCTCTATTTATATTGAAGATTTCAGATCACTTTCGGAGTGAAACTGCGACAGAATGTTTCTAAGACGATAATATGATACCTGAATTATGTAAATAAAGTGGGATTGGTATGTAAATACATACGCCCCACTTCGTGCCATAAACTCACAGGAACATTCCCCGATAATGTACAGAACAATGAGTACCATGGAACTCTTGTGTGTCGCTCCACTTTTAATATTTTCTTTGAAACTTTACAAATAAGTCGGAACTCCCCTTACTGTACTAGGTATATGGACACAAAAGATGTAGTTTCCTGATCCATTTGATTATTATCTTTAAGCAATTTGATTTTTCATGAATTAGGATACTCTATGAAATTTTATTTAGGAACTTTGTAATTTTCTTTTGTGTTGGTGCCTTGTCCACTCCATGGAAAGGGGAGGGTACCATTGCCCCGTTAGTCAGCCACATTTCAGAGTTCCCTGTTCACGGTTACCTTAGCAGCTCGGGGCACACGACACCGTACTTCAACCTACAGGGCAGTCACTTACTTGTCCTGCTTCTCCCGCCCGCCATGTAGAGGAGGGGTTGGACTTCTCTTGTGTTATTTAAATGTTATGTTCATGAACTTTCAAAAGGTGCTCATACACATTCTAATCGTCACTTATAAACGGCGTGTACGTATAAGTACGTAAGTAAACAAAAGATTTATATAAAACAACAGATTATCAAAAGAATAAATTCGTAGGTGAGGAGTTTCTTGTAGCTCCACAATTTTGTTTATTTGATAAAATACTCTGTGCTCCAGGTGATTATTCAATTTATGATATAGATACAAAACAACGTAATTTTATTCTTTATATACTCTCTAGCTTCATTTAAAGGGGGTAGGTGGAAGGGTGGTCTAGACCATTGGTTTTCGACTGCTACGACCCGGGATTGAATCCCGCATTGGACACTTTTTTAATTGAAAAATAATAATAAATACTCCAATGGCCCACATTTCTTTCAAAAGTTCAACCCCTCCAGCGAGTGCAAGTAACCAAACGGGGCTCTGGTACACTTGTAAGTGCAAATGTCGAACTGCTTTTCACATGTGTAGACATGCGGTGAACTTGCAGTAAAAGCAGTCGTCAACTTCCTTGATTATCATGGCCTGTACTACTTGTACTAGGGATCATAAAAAAAAACCTCATTTAGAATTCGTATTAACATTTCTACGTAATTACAATTAAATAGTGTATTTATTTCTATTCATGATTTGAGATAAAATTGTGAAGAGCGTTAAAGTATTTTATACTTGTTTTTTATCACAATGAGTATAGATTTTTTTTAAATTTTGAAATGAAAATTTTCAACCGAAACTTTCTCTTCTACAGGCGTAAATCAAGAATCATAGACTATATAAACGCAGGTAGTATGGATATTTACAACCTACACTCATGGACAAAACTAAGGAAGTGGAATGATGTCGCCAGTAGTCTGTTTTTTTTTTTTTAAGGAGACAAAGGCAATTATGTTCACACTTGGTTATCTCGTGTATTCAATAAAGTTCACTGTGTATCAAATATATTTCAGTTATTGTCTGAATCCTGATATAAATGCTAAAAGGTACAACTTCCTTAAGTTTTGTCCAGGAGTGTAGATTTGAATGACATCCACGCTACATACATGCAAACGGTTCTAGTTAGGAAATGGTCAATACATCTTGATTTAAGCTTGTAGAAAAGTGATTTTGACTTGAAAGCTTGCATCTTAAATAATAAAAAATACACATTGTAAAAAAATATGTTCTAATTTTAATCCTCACTTCAATAGTGTGTTTACTAGTTCATGCGTATTGTCTGTGTTTTGTGAATATTTTGTCTGTGATCGCTTATTCTGTATAGATTTCTTCTTCTAGATTTTAACGTTTCTAAATACACTCATAGACAAAACTTAAGGAAGTTGTACTCTTTATCATGTATATCGGGAAAAAGACAATAACTCTGAAAGATATTTGATACACAGTGACCTTTAATGAAGACGCACGAGATAACCAAATTAAAAAAAAAAAATGCCATTGTAAATACAGATTACCGGCGACATTAAAGACTTTCCACTTCCTTCTGTCCATGAGTGTATTTTCTTCCCAAGGAGTATATAGAGGACGGTGATATAGAATGTAAACAACTAAATAGAGTTAAATGTGTTTTCCATATTTATGATACAGAGCCATATGCTATGTTGGAACAGTGGTGCCTAATAAACAGGTTTTACTCTTCTTTATACAGTTTCTTAAATATTTTCTTAAGCCATCTGATATTTTAATTTCTTTATTCACAACGGCTACCTCCAATATATCTCACTAAATATTCATTCTTTGAATTAATCTTCAAATACATGCTTCATGAGCATAATGAAGTATACAATAATTGTATTTCACCAAGGAACATAAATTGCAACCCTATTATCAGGATATGGCTATATCCGAACCGACATGGCCAAAAATAAACAAGTCCAAGAATAATCCTGTTTATATTGTCACAAAAGGAGGAACAAACCGTGGAGCATGTCCATAACAAATGCCCAGCATTCAAACTACAACGATTCCAGATGACTTCATTCCTTGAATTGCTTTTTCACGGTTGAGGAGTCTCCCTTCCTGAGAACGTCTTTCTATATTTTATCACCAAATTGCAAATATTATAATTTATCTTTGTTTAATTTCTCATTAAATTTTGTACCAATTGTCTAATTGCCAATAAAATATTTTGAATTATCAATTGACAATTGAACTGCCTTCTTTTAACAGAACTGCTCTATTAAACCTATCAAGACCTAAACCTTCCTGAAAACCTGATGAATTGCTTCATTAACGCTACCAAGCAGACTCCTAAACCATCAGCACAGCCCGGGTAGTTGGTGATCTATGGATACTCACCAAGAGAGAGCCTTAGTTACCTATAGTTCATTATTATTATATAATAGTTAAATCAGTTTAATTGAAGAAATTGATACGAAGAATCACCACTAATCGGCCAAACCCTTCCAAGTATTTTATAGTATCCGCTCATTGTTTGTAGAAATTTGTTTTATGTAAATAAAAGTATTCTAACTCTCTTGATGTAACTCAGATTCCTGGAGTGTTCTATTAGTCATCTGAAATATTTATATATATTCTAGATCACAAACAACACACAACATATACATGCTATAGTGTAAATACAACAACAACAACAAAAAGGTTTTTATTAGGGCCCATTGCCCTGTATGGATTCGCCATACAACAACAAAATAATACAGTAATTTTTTTCTCTCTTTCCCCATGTGCACATGAGTCTTTGTTTGAAAATGGATTTATTTACACATCTGTGTGTGTGTGTTCTAAAACTTTCCTCACTACCTCTTTTGCGTATGAATCTATTTACAATTGATCTGTAGAAATTATAGAGTTTTATTGCTATATTTTTCTTTTATGAAATAGTTCTCAGCGTCTTCAGTGGGTTGCTAAATCTCCAGAAGGTGTTTTTAAGAGTTTTTTCTCTTTCTTCACTTAAATATTTGCCTATAGTGTAAATTTACAGCTATTTTTATAGGTATTTTTAGGGTAGAATTATATGAGATCTATATACACGAGTCAAGTTACCTCTATCTCAAGTTCAACAAATAAAAGGTTTTACAACTTTTTTCTTTCTTTCATTATTTGGGGCCGATAAGAGCTATGTTTACTTGAACTCTACCAGTATAAATGATCGTCATAAAAGTTAAGAATATCGATAAAAAGCGAAAGGGAAGTAGTTTAGAAGACACTAAATGGCTGTTATAGTTCAACATCAAGTCTGTATATAGCTGATTACCTATTTATTTAGTGATACTATTGTTTGTTTTTGTATCTTTAGACTGCCGTGCGAGCTGCTATAAAGACCAGATGTGTATGTCTATCAACTTCCAGTAAGTACAGTGAGTCTATAGAATCTATAAAAAGAAAATGAAGTATACATTGGGCGACAGCAATTCAAAATCTCTTCAACGACACAATAGCAAGTGGTTAGTAATCTTTAAAAATAGACGAAGTACTTCTGTGTTAGGAACAAACAAAACTTTCCTCAGAAAAACGACCAATTCTGGCCCTTGAAATCAAACACGATTCTTGACTTTCCCTAAAGAGAGAAAAAAAAAACGAAAGTGGTTTGTGAGTAAATGTTTGTCTTGGGGACAGAATGACCATTAAGACAGTCCGAGGTATATCGGGGCGACCTCTCGTGGAAACGGGTCACATCAGTCGCCATGGCGCTACTCAGGTAAGCACCACCATCGTCTGCTTTCACCGTCTGCTTACCTTCGCCGAACCCTAAATTTTACGCGCGCTTTTTATTATTGTATCGTTTGCTAGACAGTTTTTTCCCGCGTTTTTAAAAATATTTACTTTCCTAATTTTATATAATTATTATTTTAATAAATAATAAACTTTTTTGTACTTAATAATCAATATATTTATATTTGTTTTTCAGTATAAAGATTAGATTTTGTTTAGTGATTTGTTTTAAAAAATTGGGCTCAACCAGGGCTTGAAGATATTTAGAGTATAATATATTAATTTTTTGCATAACATGAGAATATTATACTTGTAATATTCCATTACAGTTGTGAGATGTATCCAATAAGAGTCAAAATGAGCTTGTAATAAGAATCTCTTTTATTTGCATTTAAAAAGAAACCAGATTTATCTTGAGCTAATAGCTCAGAAGCAAGCCTGAAAAAGTGAGAGAAGGTTGACTCTTATGAGAGATCGTTCCTAGCCTGGATATCCCTGGTCTCTCCTGGTCGCTCATCGGAGGTAAGATTAGATAAGAATCAGCCGATATGGATTTTTTAAAACAAAAATGGTGACTCAGGAAGGGGAACACACTTCAAATACAGCACTCATGAAGGATTCGACTGTATTAAAAATAGTGTTTCAGGTATAACACCGCAGACAACTTCAACAAGTAATGTTAATCCGTACAACATAATTATAGGAAGATAAATTAGTTAGAAAAAGAGTTTTTCACTGGAAAATAAAAATAACAAATATGTTTAAGAAGAGAAAGGCGAAATTTTAATATTATGAAGGATTTATTTACCTTCTCCAAATTTTCTAGAAATATATATCTAACACATTGGTTCGTTTAAAATAAACAAATGACAATTTTTTTTTTCTCTCAGATTCACCATATGTGAAAGTGGAATAGTCTCTAATTCACATTTCGCAGAATTTCACTTTAAGTGGGGAGTGGGAAATTGGAAATTTCACTTTAAAATCAAAAAAATTGTTCTGAGTTTTTATAAAACAGGATAACCTTAAATATGAACAATCTACCATTCATTGTAGATTTATGGTTAGAAGAGCCAAACTTGTGTACGCTATGAAAAAATAACTTTTTCTCTGTGGTATTGACAAGTACTGTAGATTCACTCTTAAACTCCCCTCCCAATAGGTATTTATCTTTCTTTAAACTTCGATTTTTTCCCAATCTTTTTTTTTCTAAATTATCCTCTCCGAAGAATCATTTTCCTTGTCGATCAAGTTTCTTGACTGTAGCTGGATGAAGTAAAAGACCAGTAAAAGTTTAAAAATACATGGATATCCTATGATATACATTGATATCCATTGAATGTCCTACTTCATATTTTTACTCAAAACATTTTAAATTTGAATATATATTTTGAACATATATTATTAACCTTCTTGTTTTTTGCTTATTCCAAAGTACAACACGTGGTTCAGGCCATGATAATCAGAATAAGCATTTAGGATACACTTTTTGTGCCGTAATTAAACCATATCTCTAAATCTGTAACAGAAGTTTGACTCTACAGTTACAAGTTGACATTTACACTTTTGGCTACTTTAATATACTGGTGGGGTTGGCCTTATTGGAGCTGTTAAAACAATATTTTTTGTTGAAAAAAAGTTAAGAATTAATTTTAAAAATCAACAATATTATATAGTTGATCTTTATTTTCACAAAAGGCTCAATCCATCAGCAAATTTCAGTATCACAATAAGGGGAGATGCATTTCTCTTAAATTATCTACCTGATCTCAGTACAATATCACTTTTTAACTTTTTTTACTTATTTAAAAAAGTGTTCAATATAGATGGGATATTTGATCTCAGTTACAAGTTGTCAAAATTTGACAATGTGTACCAGTAGCGCTCCCCAGTGATTCTCTTATAAATACCTATATTAAAGCAACTTATATAAACCTTTAAGTTTTCAATATCAGTTGATTCCAAGAATGTTTTCTTAGAAGATGTTTTACTGTATTTTTCTTCATTTCTCCATCGGAACACTTGATTTTAAAGAATAAAATGTAGTGAATGCAATCTTTATTTATATTCAAGGTGTTTTATATGTATACTGGGATAGAGTCAATCATTCATAAATCACAGCGTTTCATTGTTTTCAAATATAGGAGTGAAGAGCGCCCCACCCTGGCCTTCAACAACTATCTAGATCGAAGGACCTTGTGGCGCTATTTCAGTGATAATTGTTCCAACAGTTTTACCTGGCAATAACATCAACCGCCTCTCTTTACTTGACCAGAGCTCAACATCAATACACAATATACAATTATTAACAATTAATGATGGAAATTTTGCCGGAAAGATAATGATCTATAAAAAATTATTATTTTTTTAGATATTAATTAATGACGACAATTTTATCTTGATTCAAATACTTTATTAATATCGTTCCTTTTTTTTCGATAAAGTCAACCGCCTACCTTCTTCAAGGAGCTGGTTTCTATGAAGTTCTACCCATTCTCACAGTGGATATAGAGCTTCTACCAACCTCCACAGTAGATAGAAATTGTTTAATATACACACTATACACAGTGTCTATAGAGTTCTACCAACTCCAATAGTGGATAGAGAATTACTACCCATTCTCACAGTGGATAGAAAAGGTTCTATCTCCTCCAACAGTGTATAAAAGTTTCTACCAACTTCTATAGTGTATATAGAGTTCCTACCAATTCCCACAGTGAATAGAAAGTGTTTACCAACTCCCACAGTGGATATAAAGTTTCTTCCAACTTCCACAGTGGATAGAAAGTTTCTACCAATTCCCACAGTGGATATAAAGTTTCTTCCAACTTCCACAGTGGATAGAAAGTTTCTACCAATTCCCACAGTGGATATAAAGTTTCTTCCAACTTCCACAGTGGATAGAAAGTTTCTACCAATTCCCACAGTGGATAGAAAGTTTCTAAAAACTTTATCATTAAAGAAGAGGCGAGGATATCAATAAAGTATTTGAATCAAGATAAGCTCTAAATCATTAAAGAATTTCCTATATGGGGCTTCTCCTATATTTTGCAAGCCAACCAATAATATTGAAATTACTTTTTAAAGACGTGTGTCAGCCAGTAAAAATATTTTATTGTTGTGTCGATATATTCTTGCCACACACACATTGCCAGGGTAAAAAAAAACATAATTACCATACAGCAGACTGTTAAAAAATACTTTTGAAGCTTTTATGCGCTATTTCACGCGGCACTCAAATTTTCATCCAGACGAGAGCAAAATTTCTTGTAGAAATGTCGGTAAAAATAAAAGAATTTTGTTGGTCGAGAAGGCGTTTAAAAATATGAAATCTGATTAAGTAACCTTGACGGCTTCAAGATAAACAAAATTAAAACGTATCTACATACCTGAAGCCAGAGGCGCCATGTTCTTTGTACATAGTAAGATGCCTATATATATATATATTTTTTTTTTAATTAAAAAGGCATATATTGGATCAAAATATCATTTATTTTACCAATATTTCAGTTGGCTGAATGCCAACCTTTATCAAGGTGTTATAACTAATATATATAACTAATATATATAATTATCTTTTTAAAATAGTGCAGACTGTGCACTTTGCATGTATTGACGAGATGTCAATAAAATTATTTTAATTGTCAATTGTCTAAATACCTGAAAATAAACATTCCATCTTATCTTGAAACTATGAAGTGTGAAAAAAAATATTTTTTTCATTTACTAGCGAAAGAGAATATTTATGCTAAAGAATATTTATTTTCTAAACAAAATCTAGGCCTATGAATTTTGTTTCCTAAAAATAGGATATATTTATAAATATTTTTCTACTCTCTATGTTCACCATGTATGAACCGTTTAAAATCCACTTTTATTTTGAGAAGCAAGATAAAGAATTTAAAAAAATATTTTAATTATCATCAGAATTACATAGAGTTTAAATTTTGTTTATTTAAAGGCGAGCTTTATTCTGACAAAGAATGGAACAAAGAGGATAGAACTCCATGTTTGCCAAATGTCGAATTGTCGATAGTACATGATGAACATGAAAGTTAATGATAATTTATTAGTACATTTACCTTTCTAGAATCATACATTAAAATAGTCATGATACAACCTAGTAAACATGAATTACTATAAGTCTAGCTATCTTCTAAAAGCTATTCACACTCATGGGAAAAATTAAGGAAGTGGAAGCCTTTGGTGTCGCCAATATTTTTGAAGGAGACAGAGGCAATATTGTTCACACTTAGTTATCTCTTGTGTCTTCCATAAAGGTCACTATGTATCAAATATCTTTCAGAATTATTGTCTGAATCCCGATATACATGCTAAAAGGTAGAACTTTCTTAAGTTTTGTCCATGAGTGTAATTATTGATCTATTAAGTTTTTTGTAACGAAGACAATACCAGCCTACCAATGTACCAGAGAATGGTCTGGTAAAGAGATAGATATATAATCACAGAGATATAACTTTATTAGTGTATATTTAACTTCAAGAAGGTATTCCACTCTATAAATTGTTTATTTAAAGGAAATTTCTGCTGAAGAGAAAGTAAACTTCCTATTTCCATCTCAGCTGTACCTTTTCTACTTACCGTAATATTTCTGTTGTTTTTATACAAAAATGTTTCTCATAGAAAAGTCTAATAATTTTATGCCATTTCATAATTCCCAATAATGATTGTTATAGGTATTCATTGTTTGATTGTAACTCTATTGAGCTTCTTTATCAATTGTTTATTTCAATGGTATGGGCTGATGTTTTTTACATTTACAGCAATAGAGCTTTAAGAAAACTATTCGGAGGTTGTTAACCAAATTATAGTGTTATAAAATAAATTAAGCTTCCAGGGTTAAGTTTCTTGTGTAACTTTTTATTTTTAAGCTTTCGGACTTGTCAGTCCTTCAACAGGAGTATCACTTTAACTGTAACAAAAGTATTTATTATTAAGTTGTTAAAGTGATAATCCTGTTGAAGAACTGACAAGTCCGAAAGCTTGAAAATAAAAAGTTACACAAGAAACCTAACCCTAGAAGCTTCATTTATTTTATAACAAATTCTAGTGTGTTACATATCCTGTAGGCGCCATCCCGACCAGAGAGCCACAGATAAACAGATTATAAACGCACAGAATATAGAATCCGAGCTCCCCAGTAGAAGGAATACCCGGAAGACGACGGTACTCTCTGTTATATGTGTTGTTCACTATTATGATTTTGTTCTAATAAACACTACTAAATTATTTCATTGGATCCTCTCTTTCTTTTTCCCAGTAAGAAACGCCTACGGAAGCCAACAGAAATTCAGAAGTGGGATAGTCCTGAAGAAAATTGAAGATTCACTGGAATAATTTGGAAACGAGAAGGACGTGGCGCGGTGACCGATCAACGTAAGAGGAGTTGCATGGTATGTACGAAATTTAATTACCTATTCCTAAAAGTATTATTACAAGTCACCTCGGTAAAATATTATTGCAAAATCATCTCGATAAGAAAGTATTTTAAAGTAAGCATTTTAAAGTAAAGTGAAGTATTTTAAAGTAAGCATTTTAAAGTAAAGTGAAGTATTTTAAAGTGAAGTATTTTAAAGAAAGTATTTTAAAGAAAGCATTTTAAAGTAAAGTGAAGTATTTTAAAGAAAGTATTTTAAAGTAAAGTGAAGTATTTTAAAGTAAAGTACAGTATTCTAAAGAAAGTATTTTAAAGTAAAGTAAAGTATTCTGAAGAAAGTATTTTTAAAGTAAATTGAAGAAACAAATAAAAAGTATTATCGCAAAGTATCGCGGTAAAAAGAAAAAAAAAAGTATTGTCTCAAAATTACCAAAGAAAAGTTGATTTCGTTTAAAGAAATAATTGAAACAGTACGTATCTGGCTTAGTCAGCTTTATTTGTTTATTTAAAAAAAAAAAAAAACTTTGCCTTGTTTATTTTTCCTTTTGAAAAACATGACTTACTTAGCGAAAGTAAGGAAATGCGATTTGAGCAAGTTGGCGTATGAACTCGGCGAGGTAGTACCGCCAGAGAGCAGGATCGTCGACTTAAAACGCCTTATCCTGAATAGTCAATCTTACGAAGAAGAATTCGCAAAGCAACTGTTGGAGACTCTGATCGAGGAACGGGAACAAACAGAACGAGCAGAACGGGAGCGAATGGAACAAACAGCACAAACAGAGCAAGCAGAACGTATAGAACGGGAACGAATCGAGGATCGGAAACGAATCGAGGATCGGGAACGAATCGAACGAAAAGAACAAATGGTAATGGAATTCGAGCTTGAGAAGCTGCGCATCCAGACTACACGCGGAAACAACGATACGTCTCGAAGTACCAGCAATGACGCACATTACGAGATACGTAAACTGATGCCCAAGTACGAGTCGAAGGACAATGATTTGAGTTTTTACCTAATTCTTTTCGAAAGACAGGCAAAGCGACTAGGATTGGATGAAGACCAATGGGCGTTCAGCCTCCTAGGATTGCTACCTTACGAAATGACTCAATTAATCGCTCGGGAAACAGAAGAACAAAGCGGCGATTATAGGTTCGTGAAAAGGTTGCTCCTAAAACGGTACAAGTTGAGCCCCGAACAATTCAGACAAAAATTCGAGAAGCACGAGAGATCTCAAAAGGGTTCCTGGAGAGACTTCGCTTTCGAATTGCGAGGATATTTCAACGAATGGATCGAAGGAATGAACGTGGAAAATTTCGACGCCCTAAAGGATTTGTCCGTCACTAACCAACTAAAGAAAAAAGTTCCAAATGTGCTGCGTAATCATCTCATTGACGATTGGACCAAGTTAAACAACCCAGATGAGTTGGCGGATAAACTGGACGAGTACGAAAATGTTCGCACCGAGATGGGACCTCCGCATTGGAATGCGAAACACCTCATACCACCGTCGTTTCAGCAGAAATCTGCGAGATTCCCCAACCAAAGCGAAGTTAAAGAGACTAAACAAGGAACGAATGTTTCGGGTCAAGACGCTGCAAGGAACGAAATCAGTGAAACGTACCCTAACACCTTGAGGAGAATGGTCAACCGTGCAATCAGAAACGACAAGGGAGAACCGAAGTGCTTCAACTGCAATCAGTTTGGACACATTGCCAGAGACTGCCCAGCACCCAGGACTACGTTGACATGCCGAGGATGCGGTCAAACGGGACACAAGGAAAGGAATTGCACAAGACCCAAAGAAGGACTAAAAGTAGCCAACCTGGAAGTCGAAGGACTGGAGACTGTCCCGCCAGATGTATATTTGAAGGATGTCAAGATCGACAACAAGGAAACCGTGAAGGCAATGATAGACACCGGGAGCAGCAGTTGTCTAATGAGAGAATCGGTCGCAAGGAGGATCAGCGTCGACATCGAACCAGACTCGACTAGTCTGTACGGCATCGGTAACCAGACTGCACCAGCTGCCAGGACCGTTGGGAAGACGACAGTCGACCTGGAGATTGATGGCATCGTCGGAAGGGAAATCACTGTATTCATTGTCAACGATGATGCCCAACCCTATGACCTATTAATTGGAAGAACATGGACAGATCTGCCCTACGTATCCTTCGCCAGAATTGGTAAAAACTTGCATATTGGCTATTCATCCGAATTTCCGTTTGCTAATCTGCAAGAAGAAATCAAGTCGCGTCGCATCGAACTGAGAGCAACCGAAACTGTTCAGTTGGAGAGCGACTCCATTAACTTTACAAGTGCAATCACAGACGAGGTAAAGGACGGATATGTATTGTTCACAGGAGTAGATGACGCCTGTGTCGATTCCCTATTGGAAGTGGTCGACGGAAAGACGACCGTACCCATCATCTCAGCTGGCAAGGGCAAGTTGAGAGTAAGGAAGAACCAATGTGTAGGGCGAGTTGAACTACTGAACCTTGATGATATTGTTGTTAACCTGGACGTCGCAGAGGATTCGTTTCAGACTAAAAATGAAGAGAAGAGGGAAGGACAAGACCAAATGAAACGTAAGCGCCCCATACTGCCTGAGGACATCAACGTCAATCATTCTCTGACTTCGAAAGAGAGACAAGAAATCCTAGATGTAGTAAACGAGTATAGAGACTGTTTCGCTCTTGGCATGGAGGAATTAGGGTGCACCGATGTCACCAAGATGGACATTAAGGAGGTTGATGGAAGCAAGCCAGTCTGTCTGAGACCGTATAAGACGACTGCAAGTGAACGCGAAGCAATCAGGGAGATTGTCAGAGAGTGGAAGGACAATGGAATAGTCACGGAAACTAGATCACCCTACGCTAGTCCCGTCCTACTTGTGAGGAAGAAAACTGGAGATCATCGTCTGGTGGTAGATTATAGGAGACTCAACATTCAAACAGTTAAGGACAAGTTCCCATTACCAAGGATAGACGACCTTCTGGAAGGCCTAAGGAATGCGAAATTCTTCACCACTCTGGATCTGGCGCATGGATATCTGCAGATACCACTGACCGATAAGGCAAAATTAAAGACAGCATTCATCACCCCAGATGATACAGGTCAATTCGAAAGGATGATTTTTGGACTCGCCAACGCACCAGCTGAATTCCAAAGACTGATGCACACTGTCCTAGGTCCGCTGCTGAACAAGAAGGCATTCTGCTATCTCGACGACGTGATTATCCCGGCAAAGGATTGGCGGGAGATGATCGAAAGGTTGAGGGAAGTCCTCGAAAGAATAAGATCAGCGAAGTTGACACTGAAACCCTCCAAATGTGAGTTCGGAAGGAGGGAAGTTGAGTTCTTAGGGTATGTCATCAGTACAGGCGGACTTAAGCCAGGCCCAAGAAAGATCAAGGCGATAGAAGAATTTCCAGAACCCAAGAATGTCCACGACATACGACGCTTTCTGGGACTGACGAACTTCTTCAGACGATTTGTAAAGGACTTCGCGAGGAAAGCAGAACCGCTAAGCAGACTTACGAAGAAAGGTTCACAATTTGAATGGAAGGAAGAACAGCGAAGGTCATTTGGAGGACTACGAAAGGATCTGGTCGAATATCCGGTACTAGCTCATTACAACCCTGAACTCAAGACAGAAGTACATTGCGACGCGAGTGCTGAGGGATTAGCAGGAATGGTGCTACAGATGGACGAAGACGGCAGATGGCGCTTGGTCTACTGTGTGAGCAAGAAGACAACAGAGGCCGAGAAGATGTACCACTCAAGCAAATTGGAGCTGATGGCGATAGTGTGGACCTTGGATCGACTACGTCAGTTCCTCGTAGGAATCAAGTTTACAGTGGTTACAGATTGCCAAGCACTGGTCTACATGAACGCGAAGAAGACTACAAATCCTCAGATAGCGCGATGGTACAATCTGATTCAGGAATACGATTTCGAAATTCGACATAAACCAGGGGAGAAGATGGCCCACGTAGACGGAATGAGTAGAGCTCCAGTCGACGACCCTAGAGACACGATGGAGGAAATCGTGGAGAAAAACCTTGAAGTGTGCCTCACAATCACACTGGAAGAACAAATCTTGATGATTCAGCATTCCGACCCTGATTTGAGAGACCTGATCCAGATCTTTCGAAAGGACCCGTGTGATAGGACAGTAGGAGAACAAAATAGAATTAACGACTACAGCTACAAAGGAGGCAGACTTTTCCGCATGGTGAAAAATGGAGAAGAGGAACGAGCCCTGTATGTTATACCCAAAAGTATGAGGAAAAGCTTAGTTGTCAAATTCCATGATCTAATGGGACATTTTGCGACTGATAGGACTGTCAACAAAATTAAGGAATTGTACTGGTTTCCTTCAATGAAGAGGTACGTTCGACGCCATGTGGCTATGTGTCTCGAGTGTCTATTTAACAAAGTTCCCGGTGGAAAACAACAAGGCTTCCTACATCCCATTAAGTCAGGCAAGAGACCGTTTTCCATCGTACACATGGACCACGTAGGCCCCTTCGTGAGAAGTACAAAAGGTAACCAGGAACTTTTAGTGATTGTCGATAATCTGACAAGATTTGTCCGATTAAGCCCTGTAAGGAATACATCGACGCAGAACGTCCTGAAGGTAATGAAAAGTTTTGTGAATGATTTCGGACTACCCGACAAGATCATCAGCGACAGAGGGTCATGTTTTACCTCAAGGCAATTTGAAGAATTCTGTCGAGGAAATGGAATACATCATACTCTGAACTCTACGAAACATCCGCAAGGGAACGGGATGGTCGAAAGAGTGAACCGAACAGTATTGTCCACTATAGCAACCAGTATCGAGGATCCGCGACGGAAGGATTGGGACCTGAAGATCAAGGAGGTAGAGCGAGACCTGAACAATGCGGTGAACAAGACGACGAATAAAACACCGTTCGAAACACTCCACGGCTATTCCCCTCGATTCCACGATGGGATACTTAGAAGATTAGCCGACGAAGACGTGGACCCATGGACCGAGCCGGATAGAATTCAAGAGAGTGTGAGAACCCAAATTGAGAATAAACAAGAAATTATGAAGACATACTACGATAAGAAGAAGTGCCGTACAATCCAATTCGAAGTAGGAGAAATTGTAGTGATGAGGCATGTACCCAAAATGACGGGTGAACCAACCAAGGCACAACCCAAATATCGAGGACCTTTGATAATTACCGAGGTTCTGCCAAGCGACACGTATAGAGTGACTCAGTTAAGCGAAAGAACCAGTGGACGGTTCTACACGACAACGGCCCATATCAGTCAACTGAAGTCTTGGCACAGTGAAGAAGATGACTCAGCTACAGAAGAAAGTCCGGACGAGGAGCCAGAAGTAGAAGATACCCCCCGACGCAACCCACGACGTTCCTGCAACGCAAGGTTCAATCGAGGACGACTGAAATCCAGGAATGGCCGAATGTAGGCGCCATCCCGACCAGAGAGCCACAGATAAACAGATTATAAACGCACAGAATATAGAATCCGAGCTCCCCAGTAGAAGGAATACCCGGAAGACGACGGTACTCTCTGTTATATGTGTTGTTCACTATTATGATTTTGTTCTAATAAACACTACTAAATTATTTCATTGGATCCTCTCTTTCTTTTTCCCAGTAAGAAACGCCTACGGAAGCCAACAATCCCAAGTATACGTAGCCATAATAATCATGTTGTGTAGTTAACGACTGATCTTACTATAAGTGCACCACATGTGTATACATGTAGACATTCGTTCGACCTTTGTACTTGGAATTCTGACAGAGTCTCGGTTGTTTACTTGTACTCACTGCTGGAGTTGAAGCAATTTTGTTCTTCAGAAAAAAAGTGCCAATGTGGGATTCGATCCCCGGTCGAGATGGTCAAAATAGACGGGTTATACCACTCCTCCATCGATCTCCTCAAAATATAGTTAATATTATAAAGTTAATTTTTATAATACAATATAATGCGGCTTATGATTGTAGAACGAAATTTGGCAATAATACCCCAAATGTTTCTTTTGAACGAAAAATCGAAATTTATTTTAAGAAGAAATAACAATTATTTCTAACCTTTTCCGTTTATCATTACTCTTCACAATTCATCCTTTCATACTTCATTCCTAAGGATAGAAATAGTCGTTATTTCTCCTTAAAATAAATTTCGATTTTTCGTTCAAAAGAAACATTTGCGGTATAATTGCCAAATTTCGTTCTACAAAGTTAATATTATAAAAGTTTTTTAAACCTCGTGATTTGATTGTTGGCATACTATTATAGAAATCTGACGACCCCATTATAAGCTATTCCTCGTTGAATGCTAATGTGTCCATGACCATTGTGTTGGGATTATTGGAACTCAACTTTCCTTATAGTTAAACATGTATAGCTTGATCGTATTCATCTATAGAACACCTGGGAACCTTGAATTGAAATGATTGATCTTCAAATTCAAATAATTTTCCTCAGAAATTTTGGTGATGAGTAAATGTGTTGATGTAACTTTCTACTTACACAATACCTTTTTGATACTAAAGATTATAAAAAGCATTATATATTTAACAAAGTTGCGGAAGGATGATATTTATATACCTAAAATAGATTGTTTTAATGCGTTTTTAAAGGTAGAGGTGCCATTTTTGGTACATAAACACTAGTTTTACCTTCTTGTGCATAGTTCATATAATAAAGATTCTTCCTACTTTTACACCATTCGACAAAATCAATAAAGTTTTTGGTTCGGATTAATTTTGGGATATTTTATTTTCGAGCCCAATGTTCAAGTTTATTGATTTTGTCAAAATAGTTCGTATAGTTTGGTCTTCTTAACTATTTGAAAATATTCAAATAAAAAAACAGCACATCTTACATCGAAAAATAAGCTGTGTTTTTATTACTTGATATTTATACGATCATAAGTTTTTGAAAAAGACGAATGTTCTGATCGTTGCGAGATATTATGTAATAAAACCCATTATATTTTTCGACACAAGATGTGACATTTCTTTATTAATGAATATTTGAAAAAAATAATTGATTAAAACATTCTTTTTTTTTTTTAATCTCAAAGCGGACAAAGTCATATATTGTAAAACAACATTTGAAAATTTTCCCGCATGTGTTTCTTTTGAACGAAAAATCGAAATTTATTTTAATGAGAAATAACGATTATTTCTAACCTTAGGGATGAAGAATGAAAGGGTGAATTGTGAAGAGTAATGATGAACGGAAAAATAAAGTGTCAAGGGTTGTCAATAGTATTATAAAGTCACATATATACTGTAGAGGAGAGTTAAAATAACATTTTGGTTACTAGAATACTTTAGAATATTCCATTCCTTGCATGGTTTAGTATTTTTACATGGTACGTTTACACACGTTAACAAATAAATTTGATCGTGAATTTCTCTCTCTTAATGTGAATTTTTCAAATTATTACTATCTTTAGAACAATATATTTGTAAAAACATTTTAAAAATTATATCAATAAACTATATATACAGTGCACAAATATGTACTTTAAAAAAAAGGACATATATTGGATCAAAATATCATTTATTTTACCAATATTTCAGTTGGCTGAACGCCAATCTTTATCAAAGTATTAAAACATTTTAATACCTTGATAAAGGTTGGCGTTCAGCCAACTGAATATATTGGTAAAATAAATGATATTTTGATCCAATATATGTCTTTTTATTTAAATATTTATTTATGGATTGCTCCATTTTCAAAACAAATATGTACAGACAACTAAAATATTTGCAATCATTCTCTAGCACAATTACAGCAGTAATGGATGGTCGAGTAGAGATCTTGTGATATTCTTGGATTGTAAAAACAAACTGAGGTAACCATCTAGAAGGAAAAGTATATTTGACCAAGAAGTGTAAATGTTGAACCAAGGAAAAAGTTCGTTTGCTACACTCGATTGGTTACGTCTGTGAAAAGATCCATTCACAAGGAAACTTCAGTGAAATCAATTTGGTGTTAATGACTTTTGACCACCCTCGGAGTGTAACTTGCGAGAATTTATTAGTCTTATTTTGGAACGGCGTTATTTTCAACCTTTATAGAAGACTTCTTAAAATAGAATTTGGCAAGCCTATGCTATTGATGAGCTAGCCAGACATTGAAATTGTTTCTATTCAGTTGGATTTCTCTATTGAAGATGTGAGAAAGTGAGTGATGCATTCTATGGTGTCATGGCAGCTGCCTGGGGCTTGTACACTCGCCATTGTTGCAGCTCTCACGAAATCTTGCCGAACTAAATACTCCTCCGATTGAGTCATGAACTTTCCACTTCGACCTCAGTAATTTCCTTCTCAGGTGTGTTGTGTTGGAATTACCTAACTGTTGATAAATCATCAGCATACATCTCAATTAAAGTCTTATCCCCTTTATGCCAATAATTGATCAATAGAAGAACTTTTCTTTTACATATATTGTCACAGAAATGACAGGGAGTCGTTCAATTTAGATGAACAAATATTTATTCATAATCATGATAAAACTCTCTTGTGGTACATCAACAGGTGCATGAAGCACTAACGGGGCCAATTCAGTAAAAGGACTTATTAATTTCTTTAAATTATTATTATTTAATTTAATATTAAATTATTTATTCCCTGGCTTTTTTTTGTTTTACAAAAGTGGTCGTTCAGGAGCCATTCGCGGTTTCGCCTTGCTAGGGCGTTAACTTAGACATGCATGGCTTAATATTTGAGACAAGCATATGACTACTGGCAGGATCAACCAGGTATCCTTCGTTAGTCCCCGCCGAGAGACGCCCTCGGGCCGCCTCGCTGGAGTGGTCGTTCAGGAGAGAAAATATATCAGATCGCTCTCACGAAAGATTTCTATGCAATTTATTTCTCTACATATAACTATGCTACATACCCGATACCATGGTATACAGGTTGGGTTTTGTCTGAATTTGCCAAAACTGTGGCTCATTATTTATAACCACTAATAAAGTGTTTTACTAGGGAGATGAACATAATACATCGTTCTGATGTATAGTTAAAGGAAGAGACACCTCTCTAGATACATAACTATACTATAATGGAGAATACTTGAAAGGCTTACTGTTGATAAGCTAGGCTCTATAAATGTTTTATATATGATAGTTTTACTACAAAGTTTTATTATAATATGAAATAATAGAAAACAAAAGCTTTATAAAATCCTTTACCGATATCTATGATGCACCACAATTTAAGTTACTTAGAAAAGGTTTAAAAGACAACTATAACTTCAGATGATGATCTAATGTTATTTAAAGGATTCTCTTATTTATTATCATCGCTTTCTCAAAGACTATTTGTAATTATTTAAAAATTATTTTAGATTATATTTTCAAAAACAATATTCAAGCTCCGAGAAAAAATGGACAAAATATAATGATTCCTTAATCTACCATTAAGCCATCTTCTTTTGAAACAAAGGACAATAAAATGCCATCATTGGAAAGCTATAAAATCCTTTAATCTTTTCTGTAATTTCTCTCAATTCATTTATAATGAACCAGCTTTTGAAATAGATATTCTCTAGCGCGTATATATTTGAGACATTCTTTTAAGAAGATACATAATAGTTTAAATGATATATAAATAATTGAAAAGAATGTGTGATAATAAATACATTTGTAGCTTAATTTACAAAGATAGAAATTGTATATGATCATATATTAATGCTGAAAATATTCCACTAATTGTTAAAAAAGTAATCATTGTGCGTGTGTGTGATTCATTAAATATTTAAACTTTGAAATGATTATGAAAACTTGTTTCGGTGTAATTTATTTTAGAAACATTTCAATTCTTTAACAGATATGTATTTACTAGATATATATGTATTTAATAGTGGTGATACAATAGTATAATTGATTCATTGAGATCAATTTTACATATAGTGCAATATTCTATAGAAAGTTACTAGATAATAGGACAATAGAGTAAAATCTTGGTTGACATGTTTTTACAAATATCTACTAATGCATGGAGGAAATAAAAATGCTTCTAAGATTAAACACTTTCGTGTGAGTTCAGAATGGATTATCTTTTAAGAAAGTTTCATATTTTGATTTCACCGGTCGTCTATTTGAAGGAGACAGAGGCAATTTTGTTCACATTTGGTTATCTCATGTGTCTTCAATAAAGGTCACTGTATATCAAATATCTTCCAGAGTTATTGTCTGAATCTCGATATACATGATAAAAGATACAACTTCCTTAAGTTTTGTCAATGAGAGAGTGTATATGAAATTTTGAATATAAAATTGGAATATGAATCATTATATATATATGTCAGGTAGTAAGACCAAATGTGTAAAAAGATAGGCAAATTAGTAAGGTAAAAAGGTTTGTATTTTCTTAAAGGATAAGCCTTCTTTAAATAAATTGAAGAAATATATATGTATATAAGAGATAGAGGAGATGGTGATGGCGTGGTCCTCGAGACCAACTGGAAAGATCCAGGACTGCAAATCTGGCCGATGATGGAGAACACTTCTCGAATGAAAGGGCGAACGGCGCTGCAGGACCAGTAAATAAAGTATATGTATATAAGAGATAGAGAGAGAGATTGAGTTTGAAACTGATTTATTACAATGTCCATATAATTTTATATAAGGTTAAATACATAATTTAATAAATAATAAATAAATAATAATAAATAGAGAGAAAGAGAGTAACATCGATCATAATTTGAAAAGGAAACTTTGAAATTGGGTGGTTATAGGTCCATATATGTAAAAAGGTAAGCAGTTGCAATGATAGACACTTTTGTAACCACAAAATGACAGAAATCCCTTATGAAGGAACAACTATGCAAATTTAAACAGGAAACTTTACATATCTCAAGTGTCCGAGAAAAACAAATGGGAGAAAGAACACCCTGTCGGGAAGGAAAGTGGAGGTAAGCACCGCAGGCGAAAGTAGCCAATTACATCAATTACCGTGAATAATTCCATCTGATTGGTCCAGTTGATGAGAGCTTTCTCAAGAACCTTTTCTGGACTCGGGCAGTTGCCCAAGAGACAAGCTATGTCGCCATACTGGCTACTGGTCCATTTGTCTTCTTGCCATCTCCAGCTCTTATCTCGATCCTCCACCGCCACTCTGTGCTCATTCCGGAAATGTTTTAAATCACGAGAGATTAATCATAACACTTTAAAGGTAATTGAAAATTGTGTTTATGCAACAGAGATTATGATCGGAGCTTCCTATCGATCCTTTTATAGATGGCTAGCCCTCTTAAGACCATCACCTTCATCTAAGCCTATGTGACCACAATAAGAGGTTTAGTTTGATCGTTTTTCCAAAGACAAGCAGACACTTTAGCAAAAAGTAAATCTCTTAAAGGTTCGTATCATAGGAATATTTATCTAAAGTATTTTATGATAAGAATTAACTTGTTTTCAGGTCTTCAATTATAATGACGAGCCATAGTTTGGTTTACATTTAGGTTAAATTCCCGTGAATACGCGTTTTTAAATCAAGATATTGAGTAATGTTTTTTTTTTTTGTGAGTTTGTGTTGTGTGTGTGGTTTGGATTATTTATTAAAATAATATGGGTATACAAATGAAGTTGTTCTTCACTAAAAGATACAAATACCGATATGTATTTAATGGATAAACGAGTTTCCTGTATTTACATGTCGCGTCTTGTAGAGGGAGTTTGTTGATTCTATTTGAAAAATATATATAATAACTAGAGATTGTGGTAATATTAGTCAATATTCTCTCTAGAAAAATCCTATTATTTAAAACTATATGTGAAATGTTAGAGATAGAATTATTCTTTAAGCGATTTGTTTCCAATCGTATATATAAATATGATTCCTACAACTATTACGCAGAAGATAATAAATATTGGGAAAGAGCTTCGGGAAAAATTTGGAGAAGGATGAGAGCAGAAATTTATAAAAAATATATATCCTTTATTCTTTAAAAGGAATTAGCTAAACATGGAAGGCTATAAGCAGCTACACGGGTCAAATATAATTATGTACACACAGCTCTTATCTAACAATGACCCTACCACAACCTAACCTGAACTTCTCTATTCAAAACAAAGTTACAATAAGGACAGAGAGATGCAAATTAGCACAGACAACAATGGTTAAATAAATTAACAACATATTCTTTAATTGTTACTTTCAACAGAAAGCCGGAATTCTCGATGAGAACATTTTCTAACCTTTCATCAGTTTTTGATTTTACTGTTTCAACTGTTATATTGTTCATTCTTGGTTTATTGGTTTGACAATTATAAAAGGACGAAGTGTTGTAAAGAAATTTTATTAAAATGAAAAAAAAATATCACTTAATCCTTTCATAATTGATATTTCTGCTTTTATATATACCACTAATAACCAAACATTCCTTATATACTTTTTATTTTGTCTTAACACAATTGGTAAAATTGTCAAACATTGAAAAAAAAAAGAGAGTAGTAAACCCTAGAAAAAACTGAGATGGAAATTGGGATATTCTATTTCTATAGATTTATTATACTTAATCTGGAACAAATAATTGTTGTGCTTATATTCTGGAGGACCGCGAGAAAACATGAAAACAACAAAGCTTGCCGGGTAGCAACTGTCCACTGGGCAAGTAGATGAAAAGACTACTAGAGGATTATGAAGATGGTATTTATAATGGAAAAATAAGATGACATCTATGTAAAAAAAGGTAACACAAATAATTAAACACACATAAAATCATATTAAATTAGGTAAATTAGAAAGAAATGAACAAAAAATATATATAGAAAATAGAAAGCGCTGTAAAACTTTCTGCTTAACAATAAAATTCTCCTCTAAGAAATGAACCTGAATGTTCATTTCTTGCCTCTATTTCTCACCTTTAATTTATCTAAAACAGATTAATATAAGATTGGAGCTACAATCATGAATCATTGATTGTTTGACTCTAGAACATACTGTTTTTTCCTTCGAAATTTGACAAATTGTTTCAATAACCTTTAGAAATTATTGACCTCCGGTAACACAGGGTCGGGCTATTCTACCCCACCCCCCGGTGTCAAGGAACTCCCTACCTCCCCCACCCTATCCTGAAATAAAACAAATAAAACTCTACTTTACGAAGTAAGATATCAAAAATAAGGAACATCCTGAAATAGTTCTAACAATTTTAAACCATGAGGATCTTCAAAAGAGCCCTCCTTCTCTAATCCGGCTTGGAAATCTACCCAACCCTTCTCAATCTCTTTAAGCTACGATCTGTAATCCCAACTTGTTCAAATATTTATCCTCAAATCTCTCTTGTCTACCATCTATATTTACCGAGCAACTATGTACTTATCTGTCTCAGCGTATTGAAGAGGAAATTCTATGAACAAATATCTTGGAATCCATCAGGTTGAACTTTGCTGTGAAGGTAACTAGGAATGTCTTTATAATATAAAATTTAACTACAATAAATACGTTAAAATGTTAGTAAATTCATGAAAACAAAATTCAGAAAACAACAGAAAATGAACAATATTGAGAAGACTTGTTTCTTTAGTGATGAATTAGCGTCAAAAATGGTGATAAATTCGCATTTTTTACAGATAGATTGCGCTATGTGTTATGTCAGTGTCGGGCAACCGGTGTGCCGCGAAGAATTCTAGGTGTGCCGCGAACATTTTTGTAGGTATTTAGAACTTTTGGTTAAATTTAAAAATAATGTTAAAAAAAAATATTTTTTATAATTTTTATTCAATTTTAATATTTTTTTTTCAAAAATTTTCATATAAAAAATGAAATTTAAAAAAAGCAAATTTCATTTTATATAAAACTTATTTTGGTATTATAATTACAACAGTTTGCATAATTTTATATTTCATATAACGTATGTACATAATCTTGACGTACATAACTGGCACGTGCCATTATTAAAAAATAAAAATGCAAATAGGTACGTACCTATTTAAAATCATAAGTTAAAAAAAAAAAAACAATCCGCGAAAACAACTTTATTTAATAAAGTTGAATACATACTGCGGGAAAATACCTAATTTTTAAAATAATATGACCAAACTTAACCGTCATTTACAATCTTTGTCACAGCTGTTTATTAATAGAGACTCAAAGCTACAAAGCTTTAAAAAAAAGAAAACAAAAAAAAAAAAAAATTTATTTTAAAAATTTATTCGGAGTTTTCGTCAAAGTATTGCTGTAGTAATTCTTTATTTTTTTTTGCATGTTGTAAAACACACACACATTCACACAATAAGTTTTGTACACCGTAAAATCTGTTGGTTAAAAAAGGAAAAAATTATTTTTGTTACGAAATTCTCACTCACTTTTAACTCAAGGTAACTTTATTTAAACATTTTATTATTATAATACAATATAACGCGGCTGATGATTGTAAAACGAAAATTGAAATTATACCGCGAATGTTTCTTTTATAAAAATCTACTTTCAAAGAGAAAATTTTTATAAAAGAAACATTCGCGGTATAATTTCAATTTTCGTTTTATTTTATTATTATATTTGTGTGTTTTCTAAATTCTCTCAAAACTAGATGGAGAGATTTCTAATTAGAGAAGGTGTGCCAGTGATAAACAAAATCAAAACGAAAATAAAGAAGATAAGAAAATAGTAAAATCAACTGGAAATAAGAGGAAATACGTTGAAGATTATCTCAAATATGGATTTATACCATCTGTTAATGATCCATCACTGCCGTTTTGCTTAATTTGCCAAAAAACCCTCAGCAACGAAACAATGGTGCCAAGTAAACTACTTCGACATATTGAGACAAATCATCGGGAGCAGATGAACAATCCAATAAGCTACTTTGAAAATATACGATCAAGTTTTCAAAAGCAATCAAAAAAATTCAAGAAATTTATGACCACCTCAGATGAAGCTCAAACAGCTAGTTACATGATAGCTCAACTCATCGCTCGAAAGAAGAAAGCTCACGCGGAAGCAGAGGAAATTATCTTGCCTGCTTTAAAAATTGTGGCTGGATGTATGTTAACGAATGATGCTATGGAGAAGGTTACGAAAATTCCACTATCATCAAAAACTATTGCGAGAAGAATTGAAGATATGTCAAAAGATATTGAGTTGCAAATAAAACAATCTTTTAATGATTCATCAACAAAATGAGCTATACATCTTGATGAAACCACAGATATTAGTAATAAAGCTCAATTGCTGGCATTTTTGTGGTTCGTCGATACAGGAAAAATTGTGAATAACTACTTTTTTTGTAAAGAATTAAAACAAAGAACGACTGGTGCGGACATTTTTGAATTAGTTGATGAAAATGTTATGAAGTATAACTTGAGATGGGAAAATTGTGTTAGCGTCTGTACGGATGGAGCTCCAGCTATGAAAGGTTCAAGAAAGGGATTGATAGCACATGTCATAAAAAAATCCAAATATCAAATTTGTTCACTGTTTGATTCATAGAGAAATGTTAGTGTCAAAGTCGGTTCCTCCCATCCTTGTCACAACTCTAGATGAAGTTGTCAAAGTAGTCAATTACATCAAATCAAATGCTCTTCGATCGAGAATTTTTTCAACATTTTGTGAAGCAATGGATTCCGATTATAAAAATTTATTGTTTCATACTGAAGTCAGATGGTTGTCGAAAGGCAAAGTTTTAAATCGATTTATTTCAATGAAAAATGAAATAATGGCATTCATTGATAACGAAGAGATTAATTTTCCTTTCATGATGAGTGATGTTTGGTGGTTACGAGTTTCATTTTTGGGTGATATTTTCGACAAATTAAGCAGCCTTAATTTAAATTTGCAAGGTGCTCAGGAGAACATTATCACTATCTCCACCAAGTTGAAAGCGTTTAAGGAAAAACTCAGTTTATGGAATTTAAACATTGCTAAAGAAAACTTTGCATCTTTTCCGATGGTTCAAGAGAATCCATCAAAATCTATTATCAAAAAAGAAGTCGAAGAAACTTTGACATTACTACCCGCTTCTTTTGATAAATATTTTCCTTACTTGGACGTTGAAAAGATGGAATGGGTAGTTAACCCATTTATGCACTGTGAAATTCAACATCTGGAAGAAGAAATGCAAGAAAACTTAATTGATTTAAAAAACGATTTAGTTTTCAAAAGACTATTCACTGAAAAGGAGCTATCTGAGTTTTGGTTGTGCTTAAACTCCAAATTTCCTAAACTTAGTAATGCGGCCATCGAATCATTGTTGCCGTTTGGAAGTTCCTACCTGTGTGAGCAAGGTTTTTCAACACTCACAGAAATGAAGTCTAAGAAGCGCGAAAGACTTCAAATGATAGATGAGGAGATGCGCGTTTGTCTTTCACAAGTAGATCCCCGTATTGATTTGATATGCTCTCAAAAACAATCGCAATGCTCGCATTGATTATGTTAATTTAATATTGAAAATTAATAAAATGTGATATATATGTTTAAATTTTTACTAGTATTTATTGTTGTATTTTAATTTTACCTCTACGAGGAAATTTATAGTGAGAACCACAGGTGCGCCGCGAAAAAAAGAAATTAAGCTTAGTGCGCCGCAACTCGAAAAAGGTTGCCCGACACTGTGTTATGTTAAAAGCTGTAAGAACAGCAACCAAATACAGACTTTTTAGTTTAACATACAAATGAATCTATAATAACTCGAATAAAAACTTGTTATATATTTACAATAAATTTCGACAATGGGGTGACAGAACTAAATTATTGTCACATTCTCAATGTAAAGGAATAACACGCCATCTCTATATATAGCAAATTAAGGCCACAAATGTTTCTTTTTACATATAAATATTTTTGAATCGCAGTAAGGACAGTGGAAGTTTGTTTTATGTGTAAAATAAACATTCATGCTTTAATGCTTTCATTTCCTACATTCTTTTTTTTTTTTTTTGCTTATTCCTAGTACATGTGGTACAGGCCATGATAATCATGGTGGGTAGAAGTTGGCGACTGCTTTTACTGTAAGTGCACCACATGTCTACACATGTGAAAAGTAGTTCGACTTTCCACTTACAAATGTGCCAGAGCTTCGTTTGATTACTTGCACTCGCTGGTGGGGTTGGATTTTTGCAAGAATCAGGAGCCATTGGAGCATTTTTTTTAATCAGAAAAAGTGCCCAATGCTGGAATTGAACCCGGGTTGTAGCGGTCGAAAACCAACGGTTTAGACCATCTTTCCACCGACCCCTAATCAGCTAAGTGAATGCTCCAAGCGGCCAGACCACCAGGGAATGGTGTCAGAACTGCGGAGGCGGACTAATGACCATCCGATATGCAACACTACGGTCGGAATTCCTGATTTTTTGGAAGAACAACTTCCTGGGAGACTGACAGCTAGAATTCTGATTATGCAAATTTATCGAATCTCTCCCTCTAGTAATGGCAACGCACTTAGTACCGCTAGGAATATAAAATTCCACTCTGAATTACAAGAGGTAAATTACAATGAGCTCATCTATTGATATATGCAACACGTTTTCTAGATTCTGCCTTTAACCGACAAATAAATTCTTTTCCCTTTAACTCTTTGCAATAAAAATTAGAGTTCGCATAAAACGAATGGTACACGCTGGAGAAATGAATTTTTGTTTTGTATTTTTTTTTAAATAATGCAATCATTAGGGCTTCCAGATTAAAAGAAACAAATGAAAAATTCACAACAATAAAAAAAGTCTGAAAATGGTAATTTATACCAAATTTTGAGATATTCGCATATTTCATAGGAAAATGTATAGATATGGCTTGAGAGCCAATACATACATAGCTATATAATACACTGCGGCCTGTGATTGTAAAACGACACTTGAAGTTACACCGCATGAGTTTCTTTTAAACGAAAAATCAAAATTTTATTTCAAGGTGAAATATCGACTATTTCTATCCTTTTTTGGACTACAACAAAATCTCATCAACAGAAGTAAATAAATACTTTTTTTTTCAAAAAGTATTTAAAATGTCATTTATAATAATTAGTTTATATAGAAAATTTGATCAAAAATATCAGACGAAACTCTTAATAAAAGCAACATTTGAGTTACCGAAATGTAGGATGAAGAAAACTCACAAAGTAAGGTTGTTCCGATCATATTCACATAATGTATTTGAATATTTGGACTTTGAAACTAAAAATATATTTACATCCGAGCTTTAACTTCATATCGTTGAGAATATATTTGAGGTGCAAATTATAATTTTCTATTAAGGTATAATTTATTAACTAGATATTTATATAAATGAAGGTTGAAATTATGATATTTTTAATACAAAGCGATAACGCGCCATCTGTACATATTAAATGAAAGGATTTAAAAGCACGAAAGTTTCCTTTATACATAATACACACTTCTACTGCCCTTACTGCAATGAAAAAATATATTGGGAGGGCTTGGCTCATCAGTGGTGAACCCTCCCAGCGGTTTCGCCAATTTAATCCACCAGACCGCTTCTCAGAGCTCTAATACTGTATAGGACGATTCTGCTTATATACGCAGCACTGAAGGATGGAATCTTAGAAATGGTTTTCAAGAGAACTATGGACAAAAGCTTATAGGACAGTAGAATTACATTCAAATATTTGCATCGAGCAATGCTCCTCCGCAAACAATAAATACAAGGCCAGTTAGGCATAAATTAATACAAAGCGATAACGCGCCATCTGTACATATTAAATGAAAGGATTTAAAAGCACGAAAGTTTCCTTTATACATAATACACACTTCTACTGCCCTTACTGCAATGAAAAAATATATTGGGAGGGCTTGGCTCATCAGTGGTGAACCCTCCCAGCGGTTTCGCCAATTTAATCCACCAGACCGCTTCTCAGAGCTCTAATACTGTATAGGACGATTCTGCTTATATACGCAGCACTGAAGGATGGAATCTTAGAAATGGTTTTCAAGAGAACTATGGACAAAAGCTTATAGGACAGTAGAATTACATTCAAATATTTGCATCGAGCAATGCTCCTCCGCAAACAATAAATACAAGGCCAGTTAGGCATAAATTAATACAAAGCGATAACGCGCCATCTGTACATATTAAATGAAAGGATTTAAAAGCACGAAAGTTTCCTTTATACATAATACACACTTCTACTGCCCTTACTGCAATGAAAAAATATATTGGGAGGGCTTGGCTCATCAGTGGTGAACCCTCCCAGCGGTTTCGCCAATTTAATCCACCAGACCGCTTCTCAGAGCTCTAATACTGTATAGGACGATTCTGCTTATATACGCAGCACTGAAGGATGGAATCTTGTGGGGATGAAGGATGGAATATGTACAGATGGCGCGTTATCGCTTTGTATTAATTTATGCCTAACTGGCCTTGTATTTATTGTTTGCGGAGGAGCATTGCTCGATGCAAATATTTGAATGTAATTCTACTGTCCTATAAGCTTTTGTCCATAGTTCTCTTGAAAACCATTTCTAAGATTCCATCCTTCAGTGCTGCGTATATAAGCAGAATCGTCCTATACAGTATTAGAGCTCTGAGAAGCGGTCTGGTGGATTAAATTGGCGAAACCGCTGGGAGGGTTCACCACTGATGAGCCAAGCCCTCCCAATATATTTTTTTGCAGTAAGGGCAGTAGAAGTGTGTATTATGTATAAAGGAAACTTTCGTGCTTTTAAATCCTTTCATTTAATATGATATTTTTATTTATTTACAATACCTGTTCCATTTGAATTGTAGGGCAGTGTTTATTTGTAGAACTTTAATATCCAAGGGTATACGTCATTATATATATATTGTAGGTTTATATGTTTTAAAGTAAATATTTGAAAGCAAGTTATCTCTTGGTGTAATACATTTCCCTATACTTGTGAAAATAAAGACGTTGAACTCTCTCCCAAAGAGTTCAGAATGAGTAAAGTGATTTCTTGTGAGACAAACAGCTGCACTACGTTGTATATGCATCACATTGATTCACAAAGAAATCAGAAAAAATCAAAACAAAAGTTGGGGGTTGGATTCTCAAGCAGAAGATTGCAGAGGTCACCAGGTCCATTGTTAACCCGGGCCGTGAGAGCTTCTTTCACATGTGCCATAGTGTACAGTTCTTTTCTGAAGCTCCCAGGAGAAACTTCTATAAGCCAGAGTTTGTATAGAAGGATGCTGGAACCAATTATATATATTTGAAAAGGGAAAAATAGAATTCGGGTAAAATGTTTCTTTTAATTTAAGGTTTGCAAGCTTTCGAACAAATTTTCTGCTCTTCAGTATTTGCCCGTTGAAATGCAGAATTTTTTCTCGAAAGCTTGCAAAACCTAAATTAGAAGAAACTTTTTACCCGAATTCTATTTTTTTACTTTTCAAATAATTCCTGGGTAACTATTACTCTCTCTCACACACACATATATATATATATATATTCCAAAGAAATATATATAATTAACATTGTAATATTTTTGTTATAATCTCTATTTATATAATACACTAACGGAGTTTTTAGTTGTTAAGTTTTTAGCTATTTACTACGAAAATATTAAACAATATGTAGTGACCTCGCTCTCTAGATACACTCATGGACAAAACTTGAGAAAGTTGTACCTTATAGCATGTATATCGGGATTCAGCCAATAACTCTGAAAGATATTACAGCGACCTTAATTGAAGACATACGAGATAACCAAGTGGGAACAAATATTTTCTCTGTCTCCTTAAAAAGAGACATCAAAAAACTTCTTTAAGTTTGTTTACGAGTAGGTCAACATTTTCCTTTTAAAATATTACTAATGCTAATGATAGAATGATGATGTGAAGATAAAACTTTTCTAGGAGAGAGGTTGAGCTGTAGTTTTAGATCCCTTGTAGAACAGACAATCGGCTAGAAGTTTATTAAATTTCTACACTTTTTCTACTGAAATAATAAAATATTGAAAAAGGTTTTGGCTGAACAATAGTGTAGTGTGATCTATCCAATAAGTTCCTCGGGTGTCTATAACATATTGGCTCGTTTGCCTTATTTATAGTTCGTAAAATAACAGACACTCTTCGGCCAGAAGTTTTTTATTTTTTAACATATCGACAAAAATAGTTTTAACGTTCTTCCCCCGACTTATAATTTAATAAAATCAATGATGCACATAGCCAGGGCTAAGTTTCTTTTGCAACTTTCTATATTCTCTAGCTTTTGGACTTATCAGCTCTTCAACAGTAGTTTCCCGTCGATAAGTTAATAAATCAAAATATTCGATAAATAAAAAGTTGTGCAAGAAACTTAGCCCTGGCTGCGTGCATTATTGATTTTATTTCGATTATTATATTGATATTTTTCCGTTTATCATTACTCTTCACAATTCATCCTTTCATACCTCATCTCTAAGGTTAGAAATAATCGTTATTTCTCCTTAAAAATAAATTTCGATTTTTCGTTTAAAAGAAACACATGCGGGATAATTTTCAAATGTCGTTTTAAAATCATAAGCCGCATTATATTGTATTATGATTTTATTTTAAAATATTTTTTTCCTCACGAGGACAAAAGATTTTTGTCGAAACGTCAACAAAAACTCTTCTGACAGAAATATCTGTTATTCTAAGAACTAGAAATGCCAGCCAGGCAACCTCTAGCTTCAAGATTATTTGAACATGTTTTAGGAATCATCTTAAAATATCTCATTATTTTCATGTTGAACTATTTATTCTCTTCTATGTGAATATATCTTTACCTATTCTTAGTTGATCCTTTTTGTGTTGTATATTGGCTGTATATTAATGGAATTCATGTGAAAATAGCAATGTAAATGAACAATGATAACTAAAATAAAGTAAGATTATGGTTGCTACTCATCTTGTCTCAGTTTGTAGAATCCATCTCAGGTTTATCGGTATATAAACTACACTTTCTACCACCATGTACCATATATATGTTACCACAGACTGTTGTAAATAAGTGTCGTCTAAGAGGGGCGTGGCGTATAGAATTCTCATGCTGATAAAGGTGCACGCGAGGAAATAAATTATAAAGTTGTGTTAGAGCTTGTAGTGTCGTAAATTTGTTCAGATTCGTGAGGGGTTAGTCAGCCAAGTGGGCAGTAAATTAAAACCATTCGGTGTGGCTGGTTAGCCGATTTCTTGTTAGGCGGTAACTCATCCAAATCAGGCCAAGGCTTAAATAATTCGATTCTTTATAGCTCAACCAGTCTCGCTAGTAAACAACAACCAATCAAAGACACTCTGCTAAGAACTAGAATATCGAAGAAAGTGTCAAAGTTTGCTACTATTGCTGAAGGACTTAGCACAGTGTTTAACCTGTATTTTTCTTCTGAAAAAAAAAATGCCCAAGGCGGGAATCGATCCCGCGTCGTAGCTGTCGAAAACCGACAGTTGGTACCATTCCTTTATCAACCCTCTCTTCTCTATTGAATATGCAAGGAATTTTCTTTTAATGAAATTCTTGAGCGACGTTTAATATTGGTCATCAACAACCTTGAACTTGTAGTTGAACAGTTATTCACATAAATTCCAATATTTAACAACAAAAACTATAAGGTATATCTCAATAGTTAATCTAGTTCCCCTCATCACATAAAATGGTGGTTTGATAACTCAACACGCACCATCATCTTTGTAACAAGTCGTGAAACATTTTGCCATCTCTCTCCTATTCTTGGAGTAACATTGCTAGGATCAGGTCACCTAATGTCTAGATCTTTGTTTTCACTCAAGGAAATGGTTTTTAATCACATTAAATCATAGTTTGATTATCCAATAAACACACAATCTTTTGAACCGGTTACACAAAACATCTTCCAATCTCTCTCCTATTTGTGAGAGTAATAGATAAATTATAGCGATCGGGTCATGTAGGGAATAGATCTTTGGTTCCACTAAAAGCGACGGTTTTCAATCACATTAAATGATAATTTGATTAACCACTAAGCAAACACACCATCTTTTAAAACTGTTGCACAAAACATCTTCCTATCTCTATCCTATTTGTGGAAGTGACATGTAGCTTATAGCAACCAGGTCATATAGGGAATAGATATTTGGTTCCGTCGATAGTCTTCCAATCACCAGGATCCCGCACCCAAGCGGCGGAGGTGTGATCGGGCAAGCGGGCACGTGGACAGACGTGCTGACCCCTCGCCTCGGGCTGCAGCGCTGGCCCCGAAACCTCCCTGGCCCACATGTGCTTGGCTGGGCGCTTCCGGTGCTTGGCTTGCTAGCCACAGCAGGGTAAATAAACATCTACAGTAATGGTGGTACTGTACGGGATGGTGTGATGATGGTAAGGACACCGCACAAGAACAGACCATCACGTACACTCAAGCACACGCACGAACACATACAACCAATGCCATCACAGCAAGACCATTCTTTCTCAAAACCTAAGCCATAGATTACACTTCTCTCATGTTCATTTAGAAAATATGTAAATGCGTACAAATGCGTATGTAAAAGCACTAACGAACCAACTAAAGAAACAAATAAAATAATAACTGAATAATAACAATGTGTATAGTATAAAGTACACTCATGGACAAATCTTAATGAAGTTGTACCTTTTAGCATGTATATCGGGATTCATACAATAACTCTGAAAGATATCACAGTAACCTTTATTTAAGAAACACGAGATAACCAAGTGTTTATAAGGGTTCTAGTTATTGCGTGAATTCAGAAAGAAACAAAGTACTATTTCTCATGACCCCCATTATAATAAACAACCACCTATTCAGATATAAAAAAAAAATCAAAATATAATGTGAGATGATATTACTCAACCTCTAATAAGAACCCACTCCATGAGAGACCAAAACTATCCTAATTTTACGTTTGTGGTATCAATAAAATAACGTTTTCAAACCAAACCGACAGAAACAATCAAAATACCAAGTTTGAAGAAACATGTGTCAACCAGTTTGGACGTCAACGCCTGCTGAAGGAATGCGACACAAAGGACTATTTTCCGTAGCGGAGAGTTACAACACGGTACAATTAGCCAGGAGAGAAGGCCGCGCAATGTACCAGAACACCGGATGATCAACTCCGTCGTTGCATTGACCTAGATAACAAAATGTTTTCGTTTAACGACAACCAATCAATGCTAATTTGATGAAAATATATTCTCATCTTTTTATATGAAAACAATAACGGTTTGAAAAAGTTTTATGGCTTTCAAGATTCAAAATAAGAAGTAGAGGGATGTTACATCGGATTTGAATCATCTTTTGATTTACGAGGGTCTATGAAGGGTAAACTCGTCAAACTGGGATGATTCAGAGAACGGATAAGCTAGATGTGTCATGGTGCTATCTAGAAAAAGAAAAACATTTTTTCTTCATAAATAATTTGTTTTAATATTCCTCCGACATCTTCCGGCGGCTCTTCACTCTCTCTCTAGACGTTCAACATGAATTTGTGTTGATATTGGAACAAATATTTAAGGCAATCATTTAAAGATATGGAAAATAATGTATAATAGATTTTTCAGTTTATTTAACTCATTAGTAAAAGGAAGATTTGCTATTTAAAGTAAAAGAAAGCAATCCCTAAAAATATTTTCAATATTCACTTAAATTCATACAGAACCAGATATTCCTCTTTTCGATATCCTTGGATTTAATGTATTGCCAACTAACTCAAATTTCTAAGAATTCAAAGAGAGCAAAAAGCTCTCGGAAGGTGTGCTTAATGTATTTGAGCAATTTTCCTATTTTAATGGCGCCAGTAGTCTTTTTTTTAGAGAAGCAGAGGCAAATTTGTTTACACTTGGTTATCGCGTGCGTCGTCAATAAAGGTCACTGTAATATATTTCAGAGTTATTGTCTGAATCCCGATAAACATGCTAAAAGGTACAACTTCCTTAAGTGTAGCAAACTCGAATCAGTAACAAAGTCACAACATCAGTATTGGCTAATTCAAGACCATTCAGACCTCGTTTAGTTTAAAGAGAGATTTACATAATTTCTTGAAATATATCAACAAGAGATTCAAAAATCCTCAAAACTATTTTAAATGGTTTATTTCCTTCCAGTAAAATTTCTATCTATATATTATAGAGAATGCTTTGTCTAATCTCTTTAAATGAACAGATTAAAATTAAACAAAATCTTGAAATTTTGGTGAAAAATTAACCATTTAGCAAAAAGATATAAAACTATAAATAAATGTATTCAACACATTAAAAATGTTATAAAAATACACTCAACACAAAATTAAAGAGATCAATGAATTCCTCCAACATTCAACGAAAATAAACAAATGTTACTTATCACCGATTTTTAAAGGTTCTCACAAACAAAAGTAGTAAATATATCTAGTCACAAAAACAAAATTCTTGCTTTCGTTTTTATCAATCAGCTTTATTGTTGAAAGTGTTCTAAAGAAAGTGATGTAAAGGTTTCGCAACAATCGTTCAACGTTTGATTGTTGCCAGCTTTCTTAAAGAAAGGTCATTACCCTATCAGACATTAACTTTCCATATAAACAAAGGTGGACCGGACAAAGTGGGCTACAACTGGCGTTCCAGTTGTTCTCTAGACAATGAACCGTAAAAAGACCATTTCTGGGATATTTGTCATCCTTGAGGAATTCCGAAGACAACTCCCTCTCTCAGAAATGGGTTAAAATGCAGACAGATGATTGATGCTATTAAGGCCAACTCTAGTTTTTCTTCAATAACCTGCTAGCTGTTGAAACAAAGTAGTCTCTCATCGGGAACTGAACCTGGTTTTTTTATGCGGGAACCTCGTTCGAGGGACAATTGGTAGGTGATGTTTTTGCATAACTGACGATAGATTTCGTTGCTCTTCTCACGGCCATTGTCAGTACAATTATAGCCTCATTGATTGCATACAAAAAAACGTGGTTCTTTTTTTGCATCTTCTAATTGGAAAGTCGAGCTACGATCTACCTAGTTAGACATGTGGTGTATTTACAGTAAATGCACTTGTAAGCCACTAACCACCATAATTACCATGGCCTGTATCATGTTAACTTGGGATAATAAACAAAAATGGCATCACAACATGCTCACACCTTTGTGGAGACAACAAGATTTAAAAATACACTTTAAAAAATTTAGGATGATTCAATACCAATCATTTGTCTTATACTTTTGTTTTAGGAAATATCAGTCATTCAAAAAAATGTTTGCAATGAAAACCTTTCAAATTTAAAAACTTTTTATTTATTATTTTGTAGAAAAAGGATATATAATAATTATATTCCTTCATTTTTTCTTCGAATCTTAATTTAAAATAATTAAAATTTTCAATTAAAATATTTATTAAAATTCACCAATTCGGATTTTCTGGAGGGGGAATAGAGCTTGTATATGTCGTTTTGACTTTTAAAACCGTTTTTGTTTGAAAAAAAAAATCCCCTTTCCTTTTCTATTCTAAAATTACCCTTCAAAAAATTTAAAATAAGTTCTAAAACAATCTATAACGTTGCGTATTAAACATATCAAAATTATTTTATTAAAGATGAAGGTTGCCTGATATTGATCAAATTACACTCATGGGAAAAACTCAAGGAAGTAGAAAGTCTTTAAGGTCGCCGGCTGTCTGTTGTTTTTAAAGAATACAGAGGAAATTTTGTTTACACTTGGTTTTCTCGTGTGTCTTCAATAAAGGTCACTGTGTATCAAATATATTTCAGAGTTATTGTCTGAATCCCGATATACATGCTAAAAGGTACAACTTCCTTAAGTTTTGTCTATGAGTGTAAATCTTTCAAATCACAAGACAAACTGCTAGCATTTATTGCATCTACAAGTAATAGAAAGTCATTCTATCAATGGTACCGTCTACTAATAAAGAATCTGGCTCGGTGTCTGGCAGGCGTACCTATGAATTTCCTACGCCCCCATCCATCACTAATCAATATCCAGAATGGAACAATGGGTCACCTGGAGTAATTGTATTGTTATCTAGGTGGTCAATCATAGGCAATCATGATTTGATGGTTAATACATATCTTATAACCATACTGGCTTGGATGGCCCGTAACACCATCTTTCCATGCATCAGTCAACCAGCCTGTAGGAACTTATGCACTTTCTATGCACCGAGAAATCTTTAGTAAAATCCTTCTTCTTTATGGGCTGACTTGGCGTCCAGTCAGTCAGCGAGAATCTTAATCTTGGCCTGGTTTCCGACCTGATCATCCTGTCTGGGTTTGGTCGCTGCTCGTTAATACAGTCGAATAATATTCTTTAATCCAAGTTGAAGACTTCATCAATCTTTTTATAAACGTTTATTGTCATTTGACGTTTGTTGACTCATTGTCTTCCTTTAAAAAAGGTGGAGAGCTTATTTAGGAAGTATTTTGGTATTCTCTATAATTTTCATTAGTTCTGTATCTAAGGAGACGTCATTGTAGGTCTTCAACAAATAAATCTTGGAAACCCAATTCCTAACTGGGTATTTCAAACGTAGAAATGACGGGATGATTCTGGTCTACTTGATATTTCTGATAGAATCGGAGGTAACTCCTGCACCTTGTGAATTGAAGATTTATAAACAGAAGCAAATTAGGCTTTGAATTTACAAGATTGTATGTTCCCATTTGGTTATTTTAACTTACTAATGGGATATAGGCAAAAATTTAAACCATCACCTTCCATTCTGGTTGTCAATAATGATCACCCTAAGCCACCTATCCTGTGATTATAGAGAAATAGAAAGTATATTTTCGTTTAAACCATTTTTTGCATGATAAAATATGAATCGACATTGCTTAAAAAAAGAATAACTATGATACATCTTTTCACTAATAAAGATTTGTAAACTTCTAAAACCTCACAGATAAATTAAGCTAACAGAGGCGAACCATTGGATATAATTCTATAAAAAAAATGGTGTAACTGGATCTGTGAAAAAAAAAAATGTTTCTCAAAATATTACGATGGATTGGAAGGCTTCACGATTTTGTGTGTCATCCTTGCGCAGGGGCCATGCTAATTTTCTTTGTATTGTTCCTATTTTAGTAGTTGTACCGCCGAAAAAGCGTGCACAAATGAGGGATTGCAGAGTTAGAAAATATTGAATTCTTCGAAAATAGGCTCTAATTATCAATTTATCAAATTAGGAAACCTAATCTCTCCCTTGATAGCATATTCCAAACTCGTGCCCATGATTTCTAGAAAATTCTCGAATTTTCCATAAATCATCATCAATAATAGGCATGAATTTCCTTGTAAGCTGAAATATATAATGGCATCATCCGTCTTTCCTGTCGGATTATTTTCTTCTTGTGTTTTTATCTATCCTTTCATTATATGACACGTGTCCTTGTTGATCGCTTATTTATTAAAGGTGTACGGCCCAATTCACACTTCACTCTCTTTGTTTTTATAAATGGGATTATCACAAGATTCTATAACATTTACTGTTTCATATGCTCTTAAAATTCAACTTTCTTTTTCTCTCTCTCTTATCTACTGTATGTCTTATCAAAATAAATCATAATTATAGTCTAGCAAGCGGTCGAAGGTCAAATATCAACGAATAATTACCGTCATAACGAAAATTTCTTTAATTATGCTAGTCAGAAAATCCAGAGACAAGCCTAATTCAATAAAGAAACTTGTATCTTTGAAAGATATTGAATTGTTGATCGTTTGGTCTACGATCTTTTGATAGACTATTCTCTATATCTCTAAGTAGAATCTACTGTATATATAAGACTGAAGGTCATAATAAAGGTTGATTGATTGATTGGTATTTCTATTTCATATTAGCATGTCACAAAGAAAGAATGAAAGTAATTCTCATGCCTTAGTCAGTAGAATGTTCTTTATCAGTTTATAGATAGGATTGATTCATTGGAAACTTTTGATTGATACTAGTAAATGACTAAGGAGTGAATAGATATAGGAAAATATGTTTTTAAATATTATAAATAGTTGAAATAGAATTAAACATACAAACAGTCATACATTTTTGCACAGAGATCAGCCTATGAAGCTTCTTCCTCGATAGAGAGTGATGTAGAGTGAAGTATGGATGATCGAAAATATAGAAAAACCATTTATTTATATTAAAAGTTGATTTTTAAAAAGTAACGAAACCTATAAGATCTAAATAAATAAATTAGGTTTTAAATATTTGGAACAACGGTCTCTTGTATAAAACCTTCTATAAAAAAAGTTCACTGATTAGTTATTCGTTATTTTTTACTTTTTATGAACGAATATTATTATCATATACACAGTACCATATCCTATACAGAGGTTAGTCATCATGGAATACCATTCTAACAGGATCTATTTTCTTAACTTCTTTGTATTTCTACTTCATACCATTATATTATGCAATTCTCAACCTGCAACCCCAAACACATTATTGACTGTATTGACTCATCCATTGATGAGCTCTACTCATCCCTGGCAGACACCATCAACAAGCTTTACAAGCTTGGTATCCTAATATGATTGAGTGGAGATAAGAAAGAATAAGAAGACCATTCTATTAAATTATTACAATCAATCTTTCCTTATGTGATCTACCTATCTCTTCATTCTTCAAAGTAAACTATGAGATCAACATTTAGGAAATTTTGTTTATTTTGTAGAGAATGATTTAGTATCTGCCAAACCTTCTTCAACCCAAAATAGCATTGTATATATTGATATCGAAAACTATTTTAAATTTGTATATGAATATTCACATGGTACTGGTGAGATATGTTCATGTGGATAAGGAAATACATAAAATAAAACTTTTTTCTAGCCATATATTCATTCAAAACCGAATTGACCTACTAAATTAACACGGAAAATTAACCTATGCAAACCTTTATTTTCCTCACAGTTTAATAGTAACCATCACTGGCCAATATAGCCTTCCATCCTGAATTTCATATTTCAGATAGAGCCAACTTTTAAATTAATTTTATAAATTTTAGCATACCATATGAAATATATTTCAATATTTTAACATATCAAATCCTCTGGGGAAGAGCTCCAAATTCGATATATTAGATTATACTCTTTATTACATTTTCTTAATTCATGTTAAGACTTCATCAACTTTTTTATAAACGTTTATTGTCCTTTGTCGTTTAGACGATCCAGTGTTGTTCTTTTCAAAGAAAGCTGGAAAACTTATTGGTAAGTTTTAAAGGGCGATAGTATATCGCTGAAAAGTCAAAAGACAATAAACCTTTATAAAAATGTAGATGAAGTATTCTCAACTTGAATTAATCAAATTCTAACCCCCTATATAGATTCATGGTATTCTTTATATATATTACGTTTCATGAAAAAAAAAAAGAAACTTATTACTGAAAGAATGAGTTTGAGTCAAAAGGCGATCCATCAATTAAATTTATATAAAAGGACGTACCTGGATCTGTAAAGAAAAAAAAATTCTCTAAATATTTCGAGAGATTGTTCCCTCTTTATCACTGTGCAATAAATTGATAAAGAGGGAGCAATCTCTCGAAATACTTTGAGAATTTTTTTTTCTTTACAAATACAGGTAAGCCCTTTTATATAAACTTAAAAGATTGAGGTTTATTTACTTTGTAAATAATATCGGCAACTTTTCCAAATACCATAAATTAATAGTAAACTTTTATAATATGATGCACTAGCGCGCCATCTGTTATCAAAATTCGAAATTATTTTAAAGGCGTGTGTGTAAGATTCTTTTTGAAAATAAACAATTTCTACTGCCCTTACTGCAATGGAAAAATTAATGGTAGGTCCTAGCTCATTAATTTTTCCATTGTAGTAAGGGCAGTAGAAATTGTTTATTTTCAAAAAGAATCTTACGCCTTTAAAATAATTTCGAATTTTAATAGTAAACTTTCGTATATTTTATAAATGGACAGAAATTCTGCAATGTTTCTGTGTCATTTTCTCAATTGTGACTAGAGTGGACAACCGAGATTGTGAAGGTTACCAGACGGCCTTGTCACCACACAAAAAACTAACGTTCTAATTTCCAACTGGGTGAGAACCAGTTTTTATCCCAATCGAATCAACATTTTTAAAAAAGGGAGAGAAAGATGGTGCAGGTCAGCTATCAATCTTTAATGGTGCTGGTATCCAATGGCCTTCAAGATCATAAATAAATAACCAATTAAAATGCAGAAACGGTTGAGATATTTTAAGGTACGCATGAAAAATGCTTACGACCATTATCTATATATGTGTTTCGTAAATTACGTATTCACAGTCGAATCTCCCGTGAAAAAGACAAAATACAACTTGGGGGTATCCCCGAGGTTAGTTCAGCTATTCGTTTTTTTTTTTTTTGTTTTACATCGTTGATTGTTAACAGATGCGTTGCTTATGAAAGGTTATAGTATATATTATATATAAAGTATATTTTCATATATATACTCCAAGCAAAATTTTCAAATATGAATATGCACCAAAATAGGCACCTCTCCATTTAAATATGCATCAAAACAATATGCATACATGTGTAAATTTAGAAAATTATCATTACAATTCTTTATATCTATGTAGAGACCTGATTGAGATGAAAAATGTTCCTTCAACTTCCTCTGTCCTGCGGGATTATATGGATTCACTGTGAGTATGGGAGAACTGTTGAAATGGAAGATTTGGTTGATGTACAGCCATTATTGGTCTTTCTCTTTGTCTTGCGATATTTATAGAACAGTAGAAGACAATACAGACAAAGTAAAGTGTTACAAAAATCATATAACGTCGCAACTCTTTTTTATTCACTTGATCAAAGGAAGCTTTCGGGAAAGCCCTTCCTTAGCTAACTGAAACGTATAAACATATGACGTATAAACGTAAAGTATAGTACGATGTCTCAGGAGATCCTCAAGCCACTCCATTTGAAGTCTTAGACCTCATGTATTAGCATTCAGTTAGGAACCATCTAAATTGTTTAATCAGTGTTTTAAATATTGTTTATATCAATTATGGAACATAATGTTTTGAGAACTACTCTCTTTTCAACTTTGAGTATATCCAGGATTCTAAGCAATGCACTGATGCATGTACTGCACTGATACACATACACCGATACTACAATACACTATAAATGCTTAGTATTTTCAGTAAAATATTCTAGAAAATCCTTCTTACCTTATTAAAAAAATTGCTGAAGAATGGACGATTGGTATGGTCAACATTGCTGTTTGCAATAACGGCTGTTTTTTTTTAAATATTTTTTTATCTTTATATCTCGAGATAATATTCATTCTTAGATACAATAATTTCATTCTCTTTGTGATATAAAATTCACAATATAATATACTTTTGGAACACAATTCAGGAAAAACAACTGTGTGTTCTGGTTTGAAAGCTCGTGTTTTATCGTTATAATAAAAGAAACATTTCTCCTTCGCCCTTGAACTTTTTTTGTATAACGTTCCTCATAGACAAAACTTAAGAAAGATGTACCTTTCGGGATTCAGACAATACCTCTGAAAGATATTTGATATACAGTGACCTTTATTGAAGACACATGAGATAACCAAATGTGAACAAAATTGCCTCTGTCTCCTTCAAAAAACAGACGACAGGCGACATCAAAATATGAAACTTCCTTAAGTTTTGTTGTGATTGTATTTACGAAAATTAACGTTATGCGGAAATAAAATTCTAAATATTTTCTTTCTCATATATTAAGTTATAAAAATACATTCATACACTCTCATAAAGAACCAGTAATGATAACACCAGCTGGTATGGTAGTTACTGTACGTCAGATCTCCAAGGATCCAGCAGAAGATAGAGGGCCGTTTGTATATTTCCTTGTTTACACGCACTCCTTCCGTCCAAAAAGACATGCGTCATCTCCAAGAAGCTTCTCTTTGTCTCAGAATAAGGTTGTGGTTCCAAAATAGAAAATAAACTCGGCGTTGGTAGGATATTCTGGGAATGTTTTTAACACCATTCTCACATATGTCATGAAATCTCTTTAGAAGGAAATATAAATGTACGTATTTACATTTTTACCGCGTTATGATTTTATATCACAAAAAGAACGAAATTATTGTATCTAAGAATGAATATTATCTCGAGATATAAAATTTTTTTAATATTTCAAACAAAATGCCGTTATTGCAAACAGCAATGTTGACCATACCAATCGTCAATTCTTCAGCAATTTTTTTTATAAGGTAAGAAGGATTTTCTAGAATATTTTACTGAAAATACTAAGCATTTATAGTGTATTAGAGTATCAGTGTATCAGTTCAGTACATGTATCAGTGCTACAAACAGTTTCCAGATAAGTAATACCTTCTTAAACATTACTTCTACATATGGTGGATTAGATGATTCTAATAAGCATTTATTTTTTAAATGGAAATTTTATTGGAAACAAATTCTTCATGGGTTGAATCTGCGAGATATTTTTGCTCTCAGCTGATCAACCACCTAAGTTATCTAATCTTTCATTATCAAAGATTTGACGGCGAAACTTTTCCAGACCTTCTACACTCATGGACAACACTTAAGAACGTTTTAACTTTCAGCATGTATATCAGAATTCAGACAATAACTCTAAAATATATTTGTTACACAGTGACCTTTATTGGAGACACATTAGATAATGTGTGAACAAAATTACCTTGTCTCCTTCAAAGAAACAGATGAACAGCGACATCAAAGACCTCCTACTTCCACCTCCATGAGTCTATTTTAGAAGAGAATCTCAATAACCAAATCATCCCAATGATCGATTCGCCATATAGATATACCTTAATTTGAAGATAAAACTGGAAAGTTGAAGACTTCAAGCTCCAGAGTTTCTTGTAATGCCCGTATAGATTGGTGTGCGATAAAAGGGCAATAATGATTTTAAAATTATTTTGGAGAGAAACGATTTACTATCAACCTATGGAAAGCAAAACGCCAAAAATAAATCAATTTTTAATTATAATCTCTTTTTTTATTATATTCCATCCCTTTAAAAATAAAGTAATGTATTGTGTGTGTGTGTGCGGATTACCTGAAGACAAGGCTTCTTCATCAATGTATGCGGACGTTCAAAAAGATTAAAGGATGCTTACACTAAGTGCTTATTTTCGATCCTATTTACCTACCAGTTCAGATTGTGTTAGTCAAAATATCCCTTACATATGTAAAAAATGTTCAAATGTATACAAAGAGAATATTCCGACAAAGAGAATCTCAAATCTACTTTATATTCTAAAGGAAAGATTAAATCATCCAGAAAGAAACTTCCTTCCCACACAGGGATGTTTCCACAGAGGTTGGTTGTTATCGGGGGTCATCAGGAATGTCACTTCAGGGCATCTTCTTCCCTTTCATTGTGTTTTCTTCTTTCGCACATTATCAACACTTTCTTCCGAAATAATTTCCCAAGAGGTGTTTTGTTCCTTGTTCGAAAAATCATAAATACCATTGTGTACAGCTTTGTGCGCTGATTCCTTAATCCCAAAATCTTCCAATGATTTATTTGGTACTCACCTTTGTATGCAAAGTAGAAATTTTATTATTATTATAAGTCGAAAGTATTCGAAATATTTCTGTGACTCCAATTTAGACTCCAATTCTTCCGGTTATCATAATAGGCTATTTTTTAAAAAAATTCTTGTTAGGAAATGATACTCTCTGTAAAACTGGAATACGAAAGAAATATATTTAGATATTATTTGAAGAAGTATAGTTTACAATCTTTTTGGCAGCTTACAATAAAAATCTTACATTTCTAACTTGACAATAATTCAGAATGTTTCCCCCTCTATGTAAAAAGACCTGATGTTAGAAAACGGCCACAGTAAAGTTAGCCATCCTTCTGATGCTGACCATTGAAAGAAGAAGTGATCACAAGAAGTGAGAGAATGCTGTTATTGCCGCGACCTTCCTCAGAATTGCGGAAGACCTTGAAAACCAAGAGGCAACAAGATTCCAGGAACTTGGCTGCGCCGGTGGTGATTCACAGGTAACTGTTTACCGCAACGTTATTCCGCAGAACAGATACGTGGAATATAGCACCAGCCAGGTGGATCTGGTGTCATTAACTTTGGACAAAGCAGGTTACTGTGTCGAAGCGATCGAGTCCACTTGAAGTAATGAATCGTGTACCAAACTGCTCGGCTTATCCTACTTGAATCCCAACATTAAGCGTTGATGGACACAGAACACTATAGAGGAACATTGAACACTGAACTTGGAACACTATAGGTGAACATTTAAAGCCATAGAGGAAGATTAAACACTATAGAGGAAGAATAAACACTATAGAGAAAGAATAAACACTATAGAGGAAGAATAAACACTATAGAGGAACATTGAACACTATAGAATAACATTTCACGCTATAGAGGAAGATTAAACACTATAGAGGAACATTGAACACTATAGAATAACATTTAACGCTATAGAGGAAGATTAAACACTATAGAGGAACATTGAACACTATAGAATAACATTCAACGCTATAGAGGAAGATTAAACACTATAGAGGAACATTGAACACTATAGAATAACATTTAACGCTATATAGAGGAAGATTAAACACTATAGAGGAACATTGAACACTATAGAATAACATTCAACGCTATAGAGGAATATTAAACACTATAGAGGAACATTGAACACTATAGAATAACATTTAACGCTATAGAGGAAGATTAAACACTATAGAGGAACATTGAACACTATAGAGTAACATTTAACGCTATAGAGGAAGATTAAACACTATAGAGGAAGAATAAACACTATAGAGGAACATTGAACACTATAGAATAACATTTAACGCTATAGAGTAAGATTAAGCACTATAGAGGAAGAATAAACACTATAGAGGTACACCGAACACTATAGAGGAAGAATAAACACTATAGAGGAACATTGAACACTATAGAATAACATTTAACGCTATAGAGAAAGATTAAAACACTATAGAGGAAGAATAAACACTATAGAGGAACATTGAACACTCTAGAATAACATTTAACGCTATAGAGGAAGATTAAACACTATAGAGGTACACCGAACACTATAGAGGAAGAATAAAGACTATAGAGGAACATTGAACACTATAGAATAACATTTAACGCTATAGAGGAAGATTAAGCACTATAGAGGAAAAATAAAACACTATAGAGGAAGAATAAACACTATAGAGGAACATTGAACACTATAGAATAACATTTAACGCTATAGAGGAAGATTAAACACTATAGAGATACACCAAACACTATAAACGAACATTGAACACTATAGAGACTACTATAGACACTAGATAACTTCGAAAACTATTAAAAAGCATCTAACACTATAGAGGGACATTAAACACCATAGAAGAACTTCGAACACTATAGAATAACATTTAACAATATAGAGGGACATTAAACATTAAAGAACATTTAACTCTTAAAGGAACATTGAACACTCACATTAAGAAAGAAATTGTGTTTATTTCCTAAAAGTATACCAGGACATTTATTTGATCAGGAAATGGCGAACTATATGGACATTTCTATAACATAATTCTCAATATACCAATACTTAATAATATAACGTATATGGAACGATTGTTTTGTTTGCAAAAAGAAACAATTCAGAGGCTGCATAGTTTCCATTTCAAAATACAGATAAAGGTTTTTGTCTTGGTAACAATACAAAAAAATATAATAGCCTTGTAGTGTTTGTGCCCTCTTTAATTTCATACAAAGAAAACTACATTTCCAGTAAACACATTTGTCTTCTCTATTTGTAACCGCGGTTTTTATAATTTAAATATTTTACTACCCCCCCCCCCCCCCCCCCCCCGAATATATGTTATTCTGACTAAAGATTAAAGTTTTATATTTCTGAAATTGTGCGCATTAAATTTGATTATTTATATAAAGACAGTGGTAGTAATAACATCAGTCAAAATTACCCCATAGCCACTTATTATTTTAATGAATTTACACTCATAGACAAAACTTAAGGAAGTTGTTCCTTATCAGTTTTGGAAAATTTGTAAATAAACTACCTTTATACTATGGTGTTGAGCTGTAGCCCATATCAGACAAAGGAAAGATATTTCGTTCATGAATATCATGCTCTCTCCCGCATGTATGATTGTAATATCATTTCATCATTGATATCTCCTTCCTTCAGCTCTCTACACACACCTTGCTGTTTTCTCCGGACTCAGTACAATCTTGGTGGTGGTGCGGAATACTTTCTATCTGTTTCAAGGTATAAATGAAAAATCTTTGTCTATCTTCCGCAACACTATAATATATTAATATAAAACAATAGCGCGCCCTCTAAGTATAGCAAATGTAAACACCCAGACGCGAATGTGAATTATATGTAATTCTACTGTCCTAAAAGCTTATATCCATAGTTTGCTTAAATACCATTTCTGAGAATCCACCCTTCAGTGTAGCATATATAATCAGAATGATCCAATATAGTATTAGAGCTCTAAAGAAGCGATCTGGTAGATTAAATTGACCAAACCGCTGGGAGAGTTGACTACTGATTAGCCAAGCCCTCCTAATACTTTTTCATCGCAGTAAGGACAGTAGAAGTTTGATATATATATAAAAGAAACATTGGCGTCTGGGTATTTTTATTTGATATACTATAAAATATATTTCATTGCGAAGTTGGCTCTTGGACAGCACTACGGATGATGGTAGGCCGTAGAGATCTGCCGCAGGATTATCTCACCCGCCCTTCCCTCGGCCTTCAGAACCGACAAAAACCAACACGGCCATCCGCTTTTTACCAATTTGATGATAGCAAGGATGTACTTCTTAATGTTTCCTTTCTCTCTTCACAACCTCTTTCTTCAACGCTTCTTGATGGATCTGCATAAGTATTAAAGAACGTTGAGCGCTTTCTTTAGGAGAAATATACTCATAGACAGACCTCAAGGAAGTTGTACCTTTTAGCATATATATCGAGATTCAGACAATAACTCTGAAAGATATTTGATACACAGCGACCTTTATTAAAGACACACGAGATAACCAAGTGTGAATGAAGACACACGAAATAACCAAGTGTGAATGAAGACACAAGAGATAACCAAGTGTGAATGAAGACACACGAGATAAGTGTGAATAAAATTGCCTCCTTGAAAACTGTCTCCTTAAAAAAAAAAAAAACAGAAGAATGGCGAAATCAAAGACATTCCACTTCCTTAAGTTCTGTCCACGAGGGTAGATTATTGAAATTTCTAAAGTGTTTTTAGTATTTCCTTTATGAAAATTCAAATTTGCAAATGTTCATTGTTGTGTTTTAGAAATTCCTAAGCGGTGTACACTATATTCCTTTGAATTGTTTGGAACAAAACCGTACCAGGCAGTACCAGTTCGTCATTAACTCTAATTAATGACCGTATCCAGTAACTATTCCATTTGGTTAGGTAATATCAGCCATTCTTTGTGACCTTTCTTGTATCTTTAAATAGCCTTGGTGAAAAACATGTTTTGATCATTCGAATACCAAATTATATCTCTGCGTCGAAACCCTTTTAACAGAAAGATATTCGAATCTTTAAATGTGAAAGACAAAATTTTTCAAAATCTATTCTAAATTCAAATTTAGCGAAATCTCTGACGTTTATTTCTAAACATGACTTAAGTACATACATTTCTTACAGGTCCAAATTGTTTGTATTCAATTCAATATAAGCCGTGTTGTATTTCGTCTACTTAAAACAACTTGTCTTATAAAATTTGTAGCAAATAAATTTCACTGGCAATGGTTTCTTTTCAATAACATCATCAAAAATTATTTCTACAGACCCTATTGCATTAAGGATAATTTTTGATGATATTATTGAAAAGAAAGACATTGCCAGTTAAATTTATTTGTTATAAATGTTATCGATAGATGGCAATTGAATTTATAAATTTAATTTACTAATATATATTGTCTTATCAAAACTCTAGATGGATTCCAGGCTTGTTACTTCTATAGATTTAAATCTCCTGGATAACAATCAAACAAATGCCACAGGTTTCTGTTGAGATGAGTTAATAAAGGAAACACATCTCCAGAGACCTTTGGCATTTGTTTGATTGTTACTTCTATATTAATTTATTCGTTCCTAAACTGTGAATAATACGTAAAAATAACCGATTTCAAAAATTGTTTATAACACACAAAGAATGTAATATATATTTTCTCCCCCTTTCAATATCATTAATATTTAAATTAAGTTGTATATAAAAATAATATAATCTTCATATTTATTATCGTGATACTCCTGTTGAAAGACTGACAAGTCCGAAAGCTTGAAAATAAAAGTTGTACAAGAAACTTAACCCAGGAAGCTTCATTTATTTTATAATAACCGATTTAAACGGATCCTTTATGGGTATAATTGAATCAAAGTCTATCCTGGACTAAATATAATCCATATCTTTAAACCAGAGTCTCCAAGAGGGCGTTCTTAATTTGCTAAATTTGATGTTGTGGCTTTGTCACCGACCTGGGTCTACTAGTTTGCAGAGATGATCGCTAGATGGCGTTTAGTTTCAGCGTCTACTCTACTACGTGACCTTTCTCTTTTTTCATATATAAAATATTCATGTAAAACTGAACTAGACCATTAGCTTTTTGAACATGCGACGTAGTAATTTGAGTATATCTATTCCAAAACGCTGCATTTCTTTATAAGGTATCAAATTGCTCTCTCTCTCTCTTCACAATATAAAATATTTTTTAACCAAAATGATACGAATATATGCTAAAGTTTAAGCTGAGAACAAACTAAGAATGGGAACTCTCATATATAACTAAAATAGATATCAACGAAAACTATTAAAAGGTAGATTTAAAAGATAGTGATTAAAAAATGTGAAAATTTCAACGGGAAATTAAGTATTTTTTTAAATATCGAAATCTTAAAAAGATTATATTTTTATTTAGTTGAAAGAAATTTGTCTCACAATTGTATATATACAGTGACTGTGCTAACACTGCCAATATGGCCGCTGGCATCCTGTAAGTTTAGAAACCCTTGTTCGAATATTCAAAGATTGAGTTGGGAGGTGCTATTAATCACAGAAAGCTAGAAGCTACACAATATTTGTCATTACAAGGGAAGGAATCGCCTGACATCATCTTGAAGAAGGAACAAAAGTTAACAGCGACGTGTTTCTTTTATTAATGCTGTAAATTCGGCAAACCTTCGGACTTTGACGTCCTTCGACAGGCAACTGTTGCCAAAAGTTGCCTGTCGAAGGACGTCAAAGTCCGAAAACTTGCCGAATTTACAGAATTAATAAAATAAACACGTCGCCGTTAACTTTTGTTCCTTCTTCAACACAATATTTGACAATATACTTTATTAAATAAAGTACAGTATTGAGCATCAGTTGATTTGTTGTAGATAAGAACCTGTGATAAGTTCTGACAGCGAAGTCCAGATTCTCTCGGTAGTCCTACATTTGAATATCTGATTGTCACATCTGTGGACGCTCCAGTTCCGCATGCCAACAGTCCACTTCACTCGGGACTTGTTCGAATTTCTGAAGTAAAATGATTATTTGCAATATGTTATTTTTTACTTGGTTTAAATCTCTTAAATATAGATCAAAATAATAATAAAAAAGTTTTTCTGGAGATAAGTTTTTTTTTTAAAGAAACTCATCTCCAAAGACCCCTGTTGTATTATTTTAATATGTTTATTAAAATGCGATAATATTTTCAGTGTTAACTCTTTCTCAGATCTATTGTTCGTCTTTCGTTTCCAAAATCCTCTCTATAGGCCTCATTCAGTACCTACTGAACATACATATTGAGGATGATTATTTGGTATATATATATTTTTATTCCTATATTTTAAAAATATTTCTAAGTGTCATAGGAAACTATAATGGAGACATATCCATAATCTGTTTAAAAATACAAAATATTTTCTCACAATGAGTTTCTGTTATTATTTTCCTGCATGGACTATCAGCCGTATTTTGAAACTTTGCGCGCACATGTAGTCATGGCTAATAGAGAGAAATTGTGCTCTGACTATTGCTGAATGGTAACTGGGCAACTGTTCTTGATAATTTTGAGTTATGAGATTGAAACACTGCTTTTATTATATATCGTTCATATAATATTATATAGGATTAAATACATATGGAAAATAAGATTAAATAAGGATATATATGGATAAAAATATTTAAACATAAAATTAATAAGTATATATATAAATGAAATCTATACAAGGTCTTCATTGGTGGCGCCCACCGCGGGAAAGACTCCGCTACCGATGGACCGCGAGAGTTCTGAACATCTATAAAAATTAGCATCTAGCGAGGTTTATGGAGAGTACCTAACCACAATACTTCTTAATGAATTCACACATTGAGGTTTTTATCAATAAAGCAGAAATTATCTAGCTCACTTTCTGTATGATATCGCGTTATTGGCAAGTATTGCCAGCCTCAAAGCTTCGCTCTATTTCCAGATAAGTTTGTGTCTTTCATCCTCTCCAAAAGCATAGAAGTACTACTGAAGACTTATTGAAGGCTACTGATAATATTAATGTAATAGTTATAATCCAGAGACTGTGTGTGTGACAATTGACAATTAAAACATATTGACTCCTTAGTAAATATTTACAAGAGAGAAGATCGGTAAAAAATAAAATGTAAAAGAGGATTATTCACAAAATCAACCAGGGAGTATTCCCCACCGCGCGAGAGTTCTCTTCCAGGCGATGTTGGGGTTCTCGATGCCAACACCCAGACCAACCTGTACGAAGTACCGGTAGATTCGGACCTTCGCTGATGCAAGGATGGCTATCTCGTCGTCTTCAAGGCTGGATCCAAAGATCCAGGCCTGTAGGTTAGGGGGTCTCCCAATGATGTTGAAGGCCTCCCAGGTGTGTATGTGAGTGCTAGTACACTATAAAATCATAGAACTACTACTGAATATCTTTATATTAAAGAAGAGGTACTACTGATAATATCAATCTATGAAATAATTATAATACAAACTGTTAGTACTATAAATGCATAGAAGTACTATAAAAGCGTTGAAGTACTAATAAAGAGCTTCCTATTGAAGGCTACTAGATTCAAGGTATTGTGCAGCAGATTCCTGAAGTGTTCGAAAAAGACCTTGGACTTAATAGTTCTTCAACTTTTTAGAAAAAAAGGCATTCAAAGGCGCGGTTGGCACCGTCACCTATCAACCTTACATTTAAAAAAGTTCGTAGAAACAATTGAACTTTGTGATGCAAAGTTGCACCAAGGTTGGCCACAAAGCAAAGGTCCAAAATGGCAGCTGCTAAGTGTAATATGCAAAGTGGCACACGGTCATTGTTCCCTCTCTGACAAAGAGATCAAAATAAACGTTCCCTTGGACAGTCGCATGGACGGGACAATGCCACCATCTCCTTGATAATGGCCTCTTTCCCTTTGTCCTCTCTCACTTCTGATCTACGGAACCTCTTCATTTGTTCTTGGGATTCTTCAATGTCTTCAGAGCTCATTTAGCCAACTTGTCACAAACACTTTCCTTTCCTAGTTAGTAACAATAAGAGACACTTCGTCTTGAAAAGTTTTCTTTTTTTGTTCGACGTTTTTCTACTAAAATATTTTTTACACTTTTCTCAAATAAAAATAAAGCTAAAACCTTTTAGTAAGGTTTTATAAATGTACACTCATTGACAAAACTTAAGGAAGTGGAAAGTCTAATTTCACAGGTCGTCTATTTCTTTGAAGGAGACAGAGGCAATTTTGTTCACACTTGGTTATTTCGTGTGTCTTCAATAAAGGTCACTGTAATATATTTCAGAGTTATTGTCTGAATCCCGATATACATGAAAAAATTTGTCCACGAGTGTATTTGAGGATATATGGGCGTTTATAGGAAGGATATAGATCCGTGAGAAAAGAACGGAAGCCAACTTGTTTGAAAGCCTCGCCTACAAATTAAAAAAAAAAAAAAAAAAAACCAAGGGACTAAGGAATTTTCACCTTGTTAAGAAAACGGTAGGCGATTAAAATCAGGTTGGTGTTTTATTGGAACGTCCTTGGTGCAGCCTGTTTATCTGGTGACACAACTAGAGTAGTTAGTGGGGTGGGCTGGTCGGGGTGGAGTCTTCGAGGCTCAAGTTCAGGTTACGTTGTCTATATACAGAGATAGGCGGTCGGTGGAAAAATGCTCTAAACCGTTGGTTTTCGACCGCTATGACCCGGGTACGATTCCCGCATTGAGCACTTTTTTTCAGATAAAAAAAAAATGCTACAATTTCCCCGATTCTTGCAAAAGTCAAACCCCATCAGCGATTGCAAGTAACCAAACGGGGCTCTGGCACATTTGTAAGTGCAAATTCGATCTGCCTTTCAAATGTGTAGACATGTGGTGCACTTACTGGAAAAGCAGTCACCAAAATACCCACCATGATTATCACGACCTGCACCACATGTACTAGGGATAAGCAAAAAAAAAAAAGAGATAGTATTTCATCTTCTTCTCCAGAGTGGTGTTAAAATCAAGCCTTGAGAATGGTAGTATGTACAATGGCATCGTGCCATGTAATATGTGAGAGAATGTCCAGATGTCGTGCTGTAAGAGAGAATGTCCAGATGTCAGGCTCCAGGGGAGAGAGAGAGTAAACCAGAAGTGAAAGTTCAGATCAGGGCGGGGCCACTCGCCCCCGTAACTCACTCACTTCCTCATTCCTCCATCTCCTCTCTCCCTCCCTGCCAGCCTGGTGACACCACCTCACTCCTGCTGGTCCCCACACGGATTTGATATAGTGATTTATTTAATTTATAATTTAGAGCACAATAGTGATGATTAGATTTGGTCCCCACACGGAGCGTGTAAACTAAACAACACGAGTAATTAATGTAAACTATGTTGACATCTGAGACTTGTTTCATGCGTGTAAATGGGACATCGTAATTTATCTTCATAGGTCAGGCCATCCATGGCTATGAAAGGGTCTGGATGAACTTTATCGTTTTAATGGCTAAGGTTTTGAATAGATATCTTGTAATTAGCTTATTTCATAATTCTCTGTGTCTAGGCATGGGAAATATGATATGGCCTCATAACGGTTCGTTTTTAAATTTGCTAATCTATATAGGAATATGCTGCATGTTTTTTGAGTTGCGTAAACTTTATATAGATTAAAATAAAACGTAAAAACAAGCAATAAATAGGTAGTGTAAGTCTATGATATGTATATAAGTGTTGCATGTGTTTTATTGGTGTGTACATTAAAGAAAAGGATGTTATTGGTTGAATCTCACTTGGTTGGCTCCAGGTCACCAGGTATTGGGAGCAGCGTTGACGACATGTGTCGTAGCATCCTAATTGGTGACAAGAGTCAACCACATTGCTGTCAACACACACAGCATATCAATACTAGATCGTAAATATCCTTCCTATTTACATAATGTTGTTACCAATTCAAACATGGTCCAGGCCATGATAAACATAATAGTTAAGCTATCTTAACTATTTTTGAGGCGTATGCTTCTTTTTTTTTTAATAAAACAATTTTATACTATCCTTACCACAATAATACAATAATGGGGGGGCCTATTTTATATCATTGCAGTAAGGGCAGTAGAAATTGTTACATTTAAAAAAAAGAAGCATACTCTTAACAGATGGCACGCTAATGCATCATAATAGGTAAGGATTTGTAATTTCTTATATTATAAATACACACACACCCCAAATGTGTTTATACTTGCAGAAACAGTTTAGCTATTACATATACAAGGTATCATAGCTCTGATTACTTGTATTTACTGTTTCAATTGGACCTTGGTGTGAATAGGCGGAAATTGTGTGTGAAGCAATTTATTATTAAAAAAAAACAGTTCCAATGGTTTCTGAAATTGATGGTTCAAATCACCTGATCATAGTCTCTATGTACAAACATTTTACATATAAATACTCAGAACCTTACCGACCTTGGCCATGAAATCACAGGAAAGTCTAAGGTAAAAAACAACCAAACCTTGAGCTTTCAATAGGATTGGATAAAAAAAAGACGAGCGTCAGACAATACCGATGGGTCTGCCGTCCGATGCTGACTTCAAGGCCATGCAGTCTCCTGTTCAAAAAAGCCCATACTCCACCCATTCCAAGGTTCCATATGCCACGTCTTCTATTGGGAATGCCATCAAGGTCTTCTTGCCAAACAGACACTACAAACATATCGTAAATCCTAATTATTTCCTTGTCATCAAGGCTTTTAAAGATAATTGATTATGGGATGTACAAGTTTGGAACCCGTGCATTTCTCTAACAAACCCTACGTAACTAGATAACAGTTCTAACGTTTAACATTTCTAGGTACTAATGCATGGCGATGCCAGCGATAGAGCATCTGCTTATCGCATAGCTGACAGAAAATTTCGGGAATATTGGAATATAAAAATGTATCTCGCCAATTTTATATCGATATACGTACATCGAGACTCCAAAACCTTCCCATTACAGAATAAATAGATCAAATGTCATATCTGTGTGAAACAAATATTTAAAATTCTAATATACTGTAATGGACAAAACTTAAGGAATTTGAAATTTGAAAATGTTCAATGTCGCCATCGTCTATTTTTAAAGGAGACAGAGACAATTTTGTTCACACTTGCATATCTCGTGTGTCTTCAATAAAGGTCACTGTGTATCAAATATATTTCAGAGTTATTTTCTCAATCCCGGTATACATGCTAAAAGGTAACAACTTCCTTAAGTTTTGTCCATATGTGTATGTATGATTCATAACCCAGAAATGCATTAGTTTTAAAGAGTGAAAATATATAATTTCTAGTATATGAAATAATAGTTCAAAAATGGAATTGTACTGATTTCAGATAAAGAAATTTATTTAAAAAGCATGCAACTTAATTTATCGAGAAAAAGGTTTTGGTCAATATTCTGGAGTAATTAAAGAAAAAATCAGCGAATAGTTGATATTCATTCCGAGAGATGGCAAAAGCCATCAGCAACTTTCAGTCGCACGATAAGAAGGTGTCCCCCCACCCCCTAATTTTTATTATAATTTTAAAAATTCCAAAAATAGAACTCCCTATCTTATATTTAATAAGTATTTCGTTTCTTAATATAATAACCAACTTTAAAAAAAAATTACAAGCTGATTGGGTAATGAACTCCAAGCTTGATTGAGGTAACGTGAAAGTATACAACCAATTAATGAATGACAGTAAAAATCATCGAGTATTCCAGATAGTGTTAAAAGACATGGCTATCTTTCATTCAACTCTCATTTTTACGACACCCTAGCAAGATGGTTATTCATCTTTTACGAGAGGAAACATAAATTTTATAATATCTCTAGTTACCTTATAATGGAATTATAAATACGATGCATTAGCGCGCCATCTGTGATTTTGACGCGTATGATTATTTTAAAAATAAATCAATTTTATACTGCCTTTGCTTTAATGATAAAATAATGGGAGGAACTGGCTCATCAGTGGTGAACCCTCCCAGCGGTTTCGCCAGTTTAATTAGCACGCATCATCCACCATGCAAGTATATTTTCAAAAAGTTGTTTTTCATACAGAAATAATGTAATATTCTTTTCTCTTAATATATAATAAGTATTTAAAATATGTATATAATAATGTGTATATAAAAATAATATTTATTATTAAGTTGTTAACGTGATAATCCTGTTGAAGGACTGAGAAGTCCGAAAGCTTGAAAATAAAAAGTTGTACAAGAAACTTAGCCCTGGAAGCTTTATTTATTTGATAGGTTTAATGATTGCCAGGTTCATAACAGTTTTAACATCTTTAATAGAGAAGAATACTAAATAGAAAGAGAATAGGTAATGAGAAGTGAAGAAATAAACAAAAGTGATGATAACACGATTTAAAAAAAGTGAGAGAACTTAATAAATAAAGACAACACATATAAAGACGTAGGGATCAAGGAGGAAACAAAAGGTAATTGGGATTATTTAAATGATTAGGGATAATGGCAGTGGATCTTCTGGCGTCCATTGTTCCTAAAAGTTGAACAATGGACCTACGGATTCTATTGGATTGACTGCAAATCAAACACGTGGGTCAAGAAGTCTTCACAATTTCTATGCCAATATCGTAGCGTAACAATATTGCCACGCGGAAAATTAGGAAAGACAAACTTCAGGATAACACAGGTTTTCCCACTATGTACTAAGTGCAATTCTCAACCTGCAACCCCAAAACACATTATTGACTGTATTGACTCATCCATTGATGAGCTCTACTCTTCACCGGCAGACACCATCAAAAGTATCAAGCTTTACAAGCTTGATACCTTAATATGATTGAGTGGAGATAAGAAAGAAGAAGAAGAGGATGACACAGCAATTTATTTAAGGCAAGAACAAAATTTAATTGATAAAATACGAGAAACGCAAAGAGGGAATATTACCGAGTGCCTCACAAAGTTCTATACAAGTAACACCACGCAACATGTGAGAGTGATGTTCTATAAAAGTATCAAGATTTTAGGAACAAGAAGGAAGAATTTGTTAATAACATGTTATTAAAACCATTTTCCAACAAGTTTTCCAGGAACTACTTTTTACCTCGTTTATATTTTCCTGTATCGAGAAATATTTCGGTTGGAGTCTGCATGTTTCACACTCGTTACCTACCGGACTGTTGTTGAGACCACAGGATGCAGATTGTTGAGAGCTGAGTTGGATCATCACAGAACGAACTTTTGTTGTAATAATAGGATGCTGCTTGTTGAGAGCAGGGTTTCTATTCGGGTAATACTTGTGACAAGCGAACTACTCTTTGTACCCAGGATGCTCCTTATTGAGGACAGGGTTACCATTGGAGATAGCTTTTTACAAGCCGGACTGTTGTTGGGACCACAGGATGTGGTTTGTTGAGGGCAGAATCACCATTTGTACATCGGGCAGTACTCATCACAAACCGAACTACTCTTTGCACCCAGGATACAACTTGTTGAAGACAGTTACCATTTATCATTAGATACGTCTCGATACAGGCCGAACTGCCGTTAGTGCTCTGAAATGCTACTTGTTGCTGGCTGGACTGACGTTTATACTCAAGGACGTCGCTGTCACAACCTCACCAGCTATATCATTGATTTATGATCCGCATAATATCATTAATGTTCTATGAAGCTGAGAAAGATGGGGTATGACACTCATTTCCAACAACTTTTGTGCATATTCAGGATAACTTATCTATCCATTATTTGAATTGAAATATATTGAACGAGAGAGAGAGCGCGATGGACCGAAAGTGAAATCGGTCGACGCACGTTTCCAGTCCGAATTGAGACCATCTACACAAGAGAGGACATAAACCTAGATCACGTCCTAACGTCTTTCACCCATGGGTCAATAGCTGGTGTCCATCTTTTATTTACTTTTTTGAAGAATTATTTCCATACTCAACAAGGGCCTGCCGCACATGTGCAGTTTCTCCGGAATTAACGTACCTTCTTCTAGGCCTTTTAATTTTCTAGACAATTATCAATTAATTATAGGATAATAACGCTCCATATATTTATAAGAAAGAAAAACATTTAAGAACGCAAGTTTCTTTTAAGCATAAAACACATTACTACTGTCTTTAATGAGATGAAAAATATATTGGGAGAGCTTGGCTCATCAGTGGTGAACCTTCCCAGCTTTGTTTTATTGTTTGCGGAAGAGCATTTCTCGATGCATATATGAATTCTACTGTCCTAAAAGCTTATGTCTATAGTTTGGTTGATTACCATTTCTAAGATTCCACCCTTCAGTGTAGCATATATAAGCAGAATATGCCAATACAGTAATAGAGCTCTTAAAAGAAACTTGCATGTTTGAATTATCAATTACATAGGTTCACAGTATGCACAATTATTGGTACAATGTTAGGATGGTTTTAAAAATGAACATATAAATGATATGTACAAGATGGCCTCTGATATAGAGTGCGATATCACCAACGAGTCTTCAATGACACCGCACATTCACTTGTAGAACTTGTAGATGGCGCTGTACGTTTAAAAAAATTGTTGACTCTATATTGAAAAATTAGTTTTGAAATCGAGGTAACACATCTCATATTTAAAAACCACAAATATTTTCTCTGAGTTTTAAGCTATTTATTAAATTTACTTTCTTTGTTTATATTTCTTTGATTTAATAATATTGACGCACCTCACGCTCTATCATAAATTGGCAAAAGGTAAGTCTTTCATGAAAATAGTTTTTCCCTAGAAAAGGACGACAAAAAATTTCGAAATAAAGTATCAAAAAAAGGTTGAAATAACTCATTTATAGCTCATTCAAGTTTTGAATAAGGACATTGAGTAGAAGTTTGATTAGCTTCGCTAGTACGGGGAGAGGAGTCTTTTAGATTATTTATACTCATGGACAAAACTTAAGAAAGTTTCATATAACCGGTCGTCTATTTTTTTGAAGGAGACAAAGGTAATTTTGTTCACAGTTGGTTATTTCGTATGTCTTCAATAGACGTTACTGTATCAAATATATTTCAGAGTTATTGTCTGAATCCCAATATACATGTTAAAAAATACAACTTCCTCAAGTTTTGTCAATGAGTGTTGAATCTCTATTTTCAATAAATGAGTTGGAAGTCGAAACTAACCCCAGTGATTGAACAGCCGGCAGATAAAGGAGCATGCGCAGTGAATTATTGAACTTAGCACATGTGATGAAGAGAATATCCACATTTCCTGTTTTTCCTCTTGATATCTTTCTAGAAAAAAAAATATAATTACTATGGTACTGACGAAAACACAGAAGTCTTAAAGCATATAGTCATATTCACGGATTCATTTCAAGATCTGCAAAGGACAAGAGAGAAAATAAAAAACTATTTACACTCAATAATATTAATAATTCAAATATGATATATATACACTTATATATAAAGATTATTTAAAAAATTAGTCTCTCTCTCATACATGTTGTGTGTGAATATTTATAGAATGAAATCCAAAGAAAATACAAAGTTAAAAATAAACAACATAAAAGAAGCAAAACAAACAGGTATTTCGATATCGGTTGTGGCATTGATTGGCATTTATGAAGCAAGACCTTAGTAGCGCAGCCAATGGTTTCAACCTACTGATAAGGCTGAGTGCCATTCAATGTCAGTGTTCTGAGGACATATTAGCCGTGGAATTATAAATATTTTATATATCGTCGCGTGAAGTCATCGCGTGAACAACCAAAGCAGTTTAAAAACAAGAAGAGCCCTGACGGCGTACAGCCTATTGAAATATTGGTATTTTGTATTAAATAAAATGTTTTGTTTTATTTTAGATCCAAAATATGCCTTTTAATTAATATATATATAGGGTTCTTAATACTGAATATATAGTTGGATTGATCAAAACGGTTTTGTGTATTGTAATATTTGTATATGGAAACAATATTGGAGTTGATGATGCATTGTCGTCGTTCGTGCAAAAGACATATTGTGTTCTTTATATAGGAAAGAAATGCGCATCAAGATATTGCTCTCTCTCTCTCTCTCTCAAGAAGACTCATATAAATAAATAAAAAACCTACAAGTTAATCTTCATCTCATTATTTTATTCTTTTTTTAAGTTCTTATTTTTATTACTGTTGAAGGGCAGAAATGTTCAAAAGATTTTATAAATAAAAACCCTACATGAGACTCTTAATCTAATGATTTTGTTCTCATTTTGATGATACTCCTGATGATTTTATTAAACTTATAATATTAGAAAATTTCTGAAAAAAATGAATAAATTTTATAGGCTATATCTATAATTCTGAAATTGTATTCGTAATACAGGAGTAAAGCATATGGCTAGATTGAAGTTCTAGCAAATGATAAATTGCATTCTTGATGAAGGAAAGCAAGAGAAAACCGTCGTCCTAGTCTTTCCTCTCTTGTTTGATAATACGATAGTAAATTACTTTTTAATATTATAATTCCTTCGGTAAAATTTAAATAAAAGCCAATTCGCTGAGGAAAGAGTTTTATCTTTTATTGTCCTTTATTTATAGACTAATTTTTGCCATCCGAAATGAAGAAAATACAAGAAAGTTAAGCAATGGTGTAATTATTGTATAAACAATACCAGGGCTCCTGTTGCCAAAGTTTGTTCTGTTCTGCGGTGCTAACAGCTATGATACATTGCCATGGGGAATATTGTATGTATTGTATGCTAACGATTTTGTGATACCTCTCCCCATGGAATTAATTCCCGTCGTGATTAGCAGTGTGCTAATTATCGGTCTATAATTAAAAATGCATTATAATCGCGAGTGAGTAGGGTATTTAAAAAAAAAGGCTCGTGTCACGAAACACCCCTCGGGAAACAATGCAACAACAGCGAAGTGTGGTATAAAATTACACCAAAGTTCATGCGTTCTTAATCTATACCAAATTGATCATTACAAAATATAAGTAGCTTCTATATTTGAACTTTCCTTCATTGCCACATTTAAAATTCTAATCACTGATTGGGTGAGCTCCCGGGCGATGGAAGGGACTATTCCCCTAATTCTAGTAGCCATTAGAAAACAAGAAAAGAATTAACTCTACGTGAGATGTATTAAAAAAAAAAAAAAACTTAATACCACCAAATGATAGTAAAATGTATATTTAAAGTCATTATGAAGTCCAACCTTTATAGTTCTTAGAATAATATTTATTTTAATTTCGTAGATAAACCAAAAAGGTTTATAAACGATTATCTATCTTTGATTTTTAATTTTAGATTTGGTATAGGCAGGTGTTGTAATCTTACCACCTATATCATTGGAGCTTGGAAATCAATGGTAAAAATAAAATTAGGATGTAGACATCATCTTTCGATTACCATAACTATATTGTAAGATATTATAAACTAAAAAGGAACTTCTTCTATAGAACATGTTTATTTTGCTAGATTTTGAACGACATCGTTCTTCAACGGGCGTAAAGACACCCGTTAAAGAACGATGTCGTTCGAAAGCTAGCAAAATAAACATTTTATATATAAGAAGCTCCTTTTGAGTTTATAACCTTAAAAAAATAAATTAAATTCTCTAATTCTTTTTATATTCGATATAATCCATATGATTCTCTAGGTCAAAAAAGGATTGTCATATTATCAAATAGAACAATTGGCTAATAAACGAACAAAATAGAGATTTCTGACACTGTTTTTCAGGATCTGATTTCATCAGAAAAGAAGATGTAGACTTCCAACTTTTCGGATGCGGAATGATTTGACAACAATTTAACGAAGCACACCATAACCTTTAAAAAGATCAGGCCTAATGAACAGTAAATCGTCTGAAAAAACTAGTCTTTTTTACAATAAAGAAGTATTTAGCAATTCGTCCATATCCTTTTATAGCGTATATTTCAAGTATCTTTTTATTACAAAGTAGCTCTGAAATGATAACACGAAAAAGCATGTATGAACTATTCTCTCAAGGAACTAAAGACAAACTATCACAGCCAAGACAATACTATTTTGTGATAAATACATTTCAGTTTAACTGCTCCAACGATCCTAAATGAACCATTAGTTGACGATAATATAAGTATTGTACGTGTACCTGATTGTCTATTTTATAAGATATCGCAGCACAATTTTAGCGATTTTTGTTCAAGTCAAAGTTTAAAAAAAAACAACATATTTTCAGTCGAGGGGAGTTTAAAATCGATTAATCATTCATCAACCATTTTTGCTAACAAAAGCGAGAAAAACTGACCATAACCAAACTGTTATATCTTATGATGGGAGGGGATAACGTTGCATGGCTATATGAGGATCCAGACAAGAAGATGGACATCCGACATTGCTACTGTAAACGACAGAGACATTCCAAAGAAGAGACCACTCAACAAATCTAAAGAACATCGCCAGACAAACTGGCTTAGCTCCAATGACCCTTGACCCTGACGCTGTGTCATCTTCAGAAACTGCGGCTTTTTGTTTTGACTTCCTGGATGTTTTCTGGAGCAAGTTAGGTTTCCTCGCATGCCTGTGTTTATTCTAAATACACAACGGCTGTCCCCAGAATGCGGCTATTGTTGATTCAGCTTGTTTGGACTTCCGGCACAGTCTATCTCCTCACTCAATCTGCTCTAAACTTACGACCTAGACTTCCGGCAGGTGCTCATCCCTCACAGGTCCAGTGGAACGGCTTAAATCGCATGGATGCTTCCAGGATGTCAATAGAAGAAGCTACAGATTGTTCCTTTACCCAGTACCTTTGAGACAAAGTGATCAATACGTACTTGTATTACAGCCTGTTGAAGGACGTTATTATCCAAAATCTTGCCAAACTTATACTAGTATCTCTTTAATAAAAGAATCTCTTCGCCGTTAGTTTTTATCCCTTCTTTGATATGATATCCGGCGATTCCTCTCCTATTGTAAACGTTTATTTTTTAAATACAATATAATGCGGCTTATGATTGTAGAACGACATTTAAAAATTATCCCGCATGTGTTTCTTTTGAACGAAAAATCAAAATTTATTTCAAGGAGAAATAACGATTATTTCTAACCTTAGGAATGAAGTATGAAAGGATGAATTGTGAAGAGTAATGATAAATGGAAAAATAAAAGTGTCCAGGAATGGGAATGGGTTTATTTTTTTATTGATATAAACCGGTGATATTTTGAGCTTCTCGACTCTTCCTCAGACCTTTAATACAATTATGAATAAATAAAAATACTCTTTAAAATTCAAAACACTTCTTGCAAACATTTTCCATTCATTTACACTGTCTTAAAATTTAAAGGATACATAGAAACCAATAACATATAAATAACAATAATTAACAAATGTTATCATAAAGATAGAGGCTGCCTGGCCGCCATTCATATTTTATCAAATAAAAGATACTTCGGCCAGTAAATCTTTTTATTATCTCGACGTTTCGACGAGGACAAAAGATTTTTGTCGAAACGTCGAGACAATAAAAAAGATTTACTGGCCGAAATGTCTTTAATTTGAAGAAATAAAAATGCTATGTACATGGATTATATACCAAGAGATTCTGCCACCGATACATATATAGAATCCTCAATACTATCTAGAATACTCTATTAAAGTTGTCTGGAGATTGATTTGGCGAAACCTCTGAGAGGATTCACCACACATACACTAGTCCTTTTATCTAAATATCTAAAACAAAAATCTAAAAGGCTTCAGAACTTGTTTATAATCAATCCTCAATACTATATAGAATACTCTAGTAGAGTTGTCTGGGGATTGATTTGGCGAAACCTCTGAGAGGATTCACCACACATACACTAGTCCTTTTTTATATAAATATCTAAAACAAAAATCTAAAAGGCTTCAGAACTTGTTTATAATCAATCCTCAATACTATATAGAATACGCTAGTAGAGTTGTCTGGGGATTGATTTGGCGAAACCTCTGAGAGGATTCACCACACATACACTAGTCCTTTTATCTAAATATCTAAAACAAAAATCTAAAAGGCTTCAGAACTTGTTTATAATCAATCCTCAATACTATATAGAATACTCTAGTAGAGTTGTCTGGGGATTGATTTGGCGAAACCTCTGAGAGAGATCGCACACACCATTAGACCTTTTATCTTAATCTCTAAAACAAAAATCTAAAAGGCTTCAGAAATTGTTTACAACCAATCCTCAATACTATATAGAATAGTCTAGTAGAGTTGTCTGGAGATTGATTTGGCGAAACCTCTGAGAGGATTCACCACTAGACCATTTATCAAAATCTCTAAAAAATCTAAAAGGCTTCAGAATTTGTTTACAACTAATCCTCAATACTATCTAGAATACTCTAGTAGAGTTGTCTGGAGATTGATTTGGCGAAACCTCTGAGAGAGATCGCACACACCATTAGACCTTTTATCTTAATCTCTAAAACAAAAATCTAAAAGGCTTCAGAACTTGTTTATAATCAATCCTCAATACTATATAGAATACGCTAGTAGAGTTGTCTGGAGATTTATTTGGCGAAACCTCTGAGAGAGATCGCACACACCATTAGACCTTTTATCTTAATCTCTAAAACAAAAATCTAAAAGGCTTCAGAAATTGTTTACAACCAATCCTCAATACTATATAGAATAGTCTAGTAGAGTTGTCTGGAGATTGATTTGGCGAAACCTCTGAGAGGATTCACCACTAGACCATTTATCAAAATCTCTAAAAAATCTAAAAGGCTTCAGAATTTGTTTACAACTAATCCTCAATACTATCTAGAATACTCTAGTAGAGTTGTCTGGAGATTGATTTGGCGAAACCTCTGAGAGAGATCGCACACACCATTAGACCTTTTATCTAAATCTCTAAAACAAAAATCTAAAAGGCTTCAAAACTTGTTTATAACCAATTATATGAAAAGAAGCATCATGTAAAAAATGCTTGCCAACATGTACTAGCAATGCATGTCTCTTTTGAAGTAAAAATACCATTTCAGGGAAAAGAGAAAAGGTGTGTATCTTACAAGATATTCATTCCTAGATGAAAATTCTCTCTCACATTATATCATAAAAGAGATTTGTATTTTTGGAATGCATATCTCTATTAAAATCTAAAAATAAGCAATCTTTCGAATAAAATGTTGACTGACTTGTTAACGATAAAAAGAGACAAAAACCTGTAAAATATTTTAAATAAAAATGGTTAAGTATGTGTGATAAATGATGCAATTGGTTGTTAGATGACAGGTGATCATATCAAACCAGACGGTATAATGCTATCTAGCTAATTAACTTAACCAAACGATACTGGGACGTTGTAACTCCACCTTTATAGCAAGGTCAAGACCTATTTACATATATTAGAAGTATTAAAAAAAGCCAAATGATTGTTTCATATTCATAAGACTCAACATAAATTATGTTTAGAACACGGCTACTATAGACACTACATCCTTTTTAAATATGGTTAACCTCGACCTACTCAGAGATGAAGCTTACATTTCAAATGTGTAAAAAAGTACGTTTGTAACACGTAAATATGTAAATAAAAAATTACATAAATAAACACATAATACCTTCTGTTGTATATAAAAAAACTTTCCTAACAGCAGTTAAGTCATTTGTGTGCCCATTCAAAAAGAGGGAAACAAGTGTTGAAAGCGAAAAAAAAAAGTTGATGACTCTCAAATTTTTATTTTACACTTGCAACTTTCTCCAGATTGACAAAGAGGGAACCATCAAGATGTTGTTTCTTTTTCTAATGTCATTTTTTCTCCATTGTTATCATTGTTATTGCTGACAACAATGAGGTATTCTTTATTTTAAAGTTGTGTATCATGGAATAATATTTTTATTGTATTCTACTTTCCTAGATTTAGAGCGCTATTGCATTATTATTATTATACTAACGTGCGTTGTAAATTCAACACTAAATATGTTTTTTTTTACTATGGAGGAGTAGTTTTTTTCTCTATCTCAATTGTATACGTAGTAAAAGCCATGATAATTCATGGTAGGTAGTTAGCGACTGTTTTTACTGTAAGTACACCACAGGCGTACAGACTTCGGCCTAGGTAGCCCACTATCCAATGGTGTAAGTACACCACATGTCTAGCTCTCATCTACAGGATTTTCAGGGCTTCATGAGATACACAAGGGATTAATGTTTCTTCTAGAATTTTACATAGAGGCGTTTAGATGGTAAAAAGTTTAAGGCCAATTCTATATGGCCAAGTTATTGTTATTGTCGTGTCCAATAAAGAACCTCAGATGTCCCCCATCCATCTCTATCACAGCAGTCGCAATGCCCACTATCTTGGGTGTGTAAAGCTGCTGCTCTGGGTCCATGTCAATTTTATGCAAGGCTGCGGCCATTGCTGGGCATGAGAATATGTGAGTAGGGGTTAATATGGCCAAGTAATATATGGAATATTAAAAAATATATGTTTTGACGGGAAAGTGGGCGTTTATTTAAAAAATCAATATTCTCACATTCAAATTTCAATCAATGATATTGATAATAAATTTCATCCATCATTGAACTATCCATTATATTAATCTACTATGTCAGTAACTAACTAGCAATTCCCAGAAAACAAGATAGTTCAAGATTTGATAGGAAGGTAGATCATTCGGTAATCTCAACAGTCCCAAGTAATGTAGTGTTAGTAGATCAATACCATGTATATTGTATTATGTATGCTTTAGTGTTTCCCAATTCACAGCACATTGTACGTCTAATTCAGTAGAACCTCTCATAAGAGACTACCTAAACACAGCCAGTCCTGGTCTTTCCTGGTGGTTACTTCTTATAGGAAGTAAAGTTATAGCTTAATTTCTTGAAAACAAAGATACTTCGGCCAGTAAATCTTTTTATCACCTCGACGTTTCGACAAAAATCTTTTGTCCTCGTTAGGAGCAAACAAAAATGAAAACATTTAGCAAGGCGTTAAAAATCATTCTTCAGCAAGTCTTCAGTTCGTCAAGGCACACATCCAAGAAGAAGAGAAAGTTATAGCTTAAGTTATTTATTTTAGAAAGATAGTTGTGTGGGAATGGATTGCGACTACTTATACCATACCCGTATCACATAGTCTATCTTTGTTAGTCAAATCACAGAAATATATAAAAGGTATATTTATTCGATGTGTTTGAATTTGAAGCAAGAAAAGTGTAAGCTTTGAGTGTGAAAGCTTGTAAAAAAACAGGAACTTACCCTCTATTATTAATTTGTTTATTTTGTCTTTGTCATCTTTTTTGCACAAGTTGAATCTGGTTAGAACGATGTATGTAAATTAGATGATTCTTTTATTGCCTTGAATACGAGGTAATTAACTCGTTTCTCTCTCTATATATCTAAAAATGTTTAAAGTTTAATAAATTATTTTTATAAATCTGAGAGTTGACTTCAAAAACGATCCAACAGAATTCTATTTGAATTTCTTGGCAAAAAAAAGGAGAGTTTATTTATTACCAGGAATACCAAAAAGGCCGTTTTTTTTTCATTTAAGCTTATTTACATATCGTTAAGTATATTTTGGTTCCCATTATATACTTCTAATAATCATGCACACCTAGCATCGCACATCGTCTATACATACTAAATACTATTTTAAAAAACCTAATATATAAAAAGAAATAAAAAGGCATCTCCTTATCGTGCAACTGAAAGTTGCTGATGGTTTGAACCATCTATCGGAATAATTTCAACTATTCGTTGGTTTTTAATTATTCCAGAATTGGCCAAATACCCATTCTTGATTAATCAAGAAAAGCTAGCCACGGACGCGTTTCGGGCTGATAACTGGCGCAAGCCATCAGAAACTTTTAGTTGCACGATAAGGAGATGTCTTTTTTCTTTCTGATTTTTGCACTTTATCCCAGTACAATATCACATTTGTATTATTTTTTTCATTAATATATAGGGTTTTGTAAAATAAAAGGATTTAAAAGCGCGATTTTTCATCGCAGTAAGGACAGTAGAAGTTCGTTTTATGTATAAAAGAAAAATTCGCGCTTTTAAATCCTTTTATTTTATATGTATAGATGGCGCGTTATTACTTTGTGTTAATATAGGGTTTTGATTAATGCAATTTTTTTTGTTGCAATTTGTTCTTCTGAACGGTTCAAGGCATTGTATTTAGGTGTAGAAAGCAGTTTGATTAGCACTTACAAGCTGCCAGTCTCCTATTTGGTTACGTACTATTTGGTTAACTATTGATATAGGGGGTCGGTGGAAGGCTGGTTAAACCGTTTGGTTTTCGATCGCTACGACCCGGGTTCGATTCCCGCATTGGACACTTTTTTCTGATAAAAAAATGCTCCAATGGCCCCCGATTCTTGCAAAAGTCCAACCCCACCAGCGAGTGCAAGTAACCAAACGGAGCTCTGGCACATTTGTAAGTGCAAAGTCGAACTGCTTTTCACATGTGTAGACATGTGGTGCGCTTACAGTAAAAGCAGTCTCTAACTACCCACCATGATTATCATGGCCTGTACCATGTGTACTAGGGATAATTAAAAAAAACTATTGATGTTAAGATATTACTCAATAGTCTAGTATATATAATTAATGGAGAAATTATTTAAGAGGTTGCACATCCTTGTCAAGAAATCCTGGTGTGAAGCAAAGGTCTTGTTGGACCATTAGACATGTCCGTCAATGTCACGTTAAATAAAGTACATTTGAACAAGCTTCGCAAAGTATATACAGGGATTGTCAACATTAAGTGTCATAGATTAAAATTTTCCAGGAAGGAAATCCATCCCGACAAAATAGTCACAAAACCGTCTTTAATCTGTGCTCGGTGACAAAGTTACAACACCAGATTTAATGAATTCTTAACGCCTACGTGGGATTCAAGGTTTCGGGTTATTAGCATCGCCAGTCTATGGATGCTTTAAAGCACACACACAAAGCCTTTATTAAGACACCAGACATATATAGATTCTCCTCTCTCATTGCCGGCTTGCAACGATATCCTCACAATGATCAATCGCCATCATGAAGTGGAGGAGAAAACGATCAATCTAAGTTCTTTTTCATACTTACTGCTTTGTAAAAGTTATATAGGGACAGAGAAACTATTCGACTTGATATGGCGCTGGTTAAAATACTTTGTACTGAGGTAAGTTGGCTGTCGTTTACTTTTTAGAAGAACGTCTCTCTTTCTTCGCTAATATAGGATGCTTTAAAGCTTAAAGCTACACAATATACGTATATGATTATTTAAAAATCAATGCAGACGAGTTTATTGAAGCAGAAATGTTCGTCTGAAGAGGATCAACAGACTTCTAACAATAATGAATAGCTGCAGAATTACCAAATAGCTTTATATAGCATTCTACGAAAGTAAGTTCTAATTTTTCACCAAGTATTATAAACCAGCTACATGCCTGAATTGAGTCAGCAATGAATGTTCTTTTAGAGGGTGACTTCACGGCTTAAGACAAAATAAATAGATAGGGCAGATTCTAAAAATACGAAGAATATGTTTGGGATTTCTAAACGGCGGACACAAGTGTATCTACAGTCGCATTTATCTACGCCACTTCACCCTGGCAAATCCCCAGGAATTATCAAAATGGCGACATTAGGGTTAACGAGCGTCGTCTGTTTTTCCACCATTTGTAGTAAGCGTTTCTAAAATATTCTTTTTAATAGTACTTGACCTTTGACTCAACAAATTGTGATTTGCTAAGGAGGAACCCAAACTTTACAACAAAGCAATTTGTAAAACCTATTTTTAATTCTTTCTCCCTTGTTAGAAATGTTTATTTTTTTAAATATTCAGATTGCTGTTTTTAGAATACAAGGATGGTTTTGAACAAGTTTCAATTAATCCTTTATCTTTTAGGTTTATTTTTGTGAATTCGCTTTACTTTTTTTTTTTAGAAAGGTGAAGTTTGTCGAGTAGATTTTTAAATCACCCTGTGGCGCTTAAATGTATCCATAGATTATAGAAATTTTGAATGCCTTTTGTTCTGTCACGTATATTACTTCTTTCTACAACTCTTTAAACCCGTGTGTGATTATAAGGATAGTTAAAATAGTTAAAATATGCGTGAATAATTAACTATATATATATATATAAACTAGATGAATTTATCGAAGCAGAAATGTTCGTCTAAAGATAATCAGCAGACATCTAACGATAATGAATAGCTGCAGAATTACCCAAAAATCTTTATATATCATTCTACGAAAGTAAATTCGAAATTTTCATCTAGTGTTCTCTCTTAACCAGTTACATGCCTGCATTAAGTCAACAATGAATGTTCTTTTAGAGGGTGACTTCACGGCTTAAGACAAAATCCTTATTAATATATAACCAATATTTCCTAAATAGTTGTAGAAAAAATATCAAAAATCTTTTGAGTGTTTAAGCCCCCTTTTCAATTTTTTTTCCTTTGCTCTTTTTATACGCAATAATAGCGCAAAAAATTGTTAGTTTGCTTCACCCTTGTTATATAAAATTAAAAGATATGGTGATAAATATTATCTTCGTATATTATTTTTATCCTCTTTTAGAAGTTTTATTAAAAATTGGTTAATCAAGCAAGCTCCAGTTGTATTTTATTGTGTATTTTATCTATTTCATCAATCGAAAATATTCTAATATATAGCAAGACATAAGATATGTCATATGAAACAAGTCGCTTGTTTAAAAATAACTTGCATTTGATTGAGACACAAGATCCCGATTCCATCTTCCCATAGAATATCCATACTTGATTTCTCTTCTACTATGCTTTAAAATATTGGAATGTATAAAGGTATTGGTGATGGAGGAATGTATGGAGGTAATCCTCGAAAGATTTTTTTTTGCTTATCCCTAGTACACGTGGTAAAGTCCATGATAATCATGGTGGGTACAAGTAGGCGACTGCTTTTACTGTAAGCGCACATGTTTACACATGTGAAAAGCAGTTCAACTTTGCACTTACAAATGTGCCATAGCCCCGTTTGGTTACTTGCACTCGTTGGTGGAGTTGGACTTTTGCAAGAATCGGGGGCCATTGGAGCATTTTTTTTAATCGGAAAAAAGGGCCCAATGCGGGAATCGAACTCGTGTCGTAGCGGTCGTAAACCAACGGTTTAGACCATCCTTCCACTGACCCCCACGAAGGCCGAGAATGAAATTCATAGACAATTTTGGAAGAAGACTCTACGATATCATCAAAGGGTTAGTCATAGAAAAAGGAAGATCCCATAGATAGGAATACTGCCATCCATACCACTCTATGTGGAGGTAGATTGTATTTGAAACAAAACTTCACGTAAAGCGATGACTGAGAGTGTTTGAGGTTAATGGTTGCTGACCTAGATGGGAGATTGTGTTGATTGCTACTAGCTGCTTGTACTTGATTGGTTTGTAGGCCTCCTCCGTGTGTCACTAGAGTTTTTATTATACAATCCTAACCCGGGTTGTTATTTCTAGTTCTCTTTGGTTAGCTAGTACACTTACAGACCGTGTATTAAGCGTTTTACTAGAGTTCTAAACAACCCGGGTAATTGACAATCGTACCTCCACGAGAACCCGGGTTGTTATCTCTAGTTCTCTAAAGTTAGCCAGTACCTGCACAAGCTGTGACTCGAGCGTTTTACTAGCTTGTTAAAAAGGACGCCTGGATATAGTTTTCCTTCATTTCCATATGATCCCGTGTTATTTCTAATTATATCTTGTTCGTTAACAGAGTGGATGGGATTTGAAATATTTACTAGATACTTAGACAGGCTCGGGAAGTTGGCGTTTGACACTTCAGGAACCCAGGGTGTACCAATAGCCATCGTCTTCTTGAAGCTACCTAGTTTTTGAGTGTATTTGTGTTATAAATAAGATTATATTGAGAAACGTATATTTAAAAACATATTACCTTGGTGGTCGGTGATTTCAGAGTGAATGCTTCAAGTCGTTATGTTCTCCTTGTCTCTCAACATCCTTCTCCATCCACAATTCTTGGTCATTTAATCTTCCCATTTCAAAGATAGTCTCCCGGTCTTCTCACATCATTCTTTGGATACCGGTCAGTGGCTCTGACAGCCCAACGGTTATCTCTCATTCTGGCTTTATGTTTGCCTCATCACTTTTGACTATCATAGAATGAGAATGCTACATATTGTGAGAACATATATATGAAAATTATAGCGCATTGTGTATTTTTAAATATACATTTTATAATGTGAAAAATAGTACAAATGTAAAGTGCCACTGGGATAAGGTGAATAAATTAAGAAAAAAGCATCTCCTTTTCGTGCAACAGAAAGTAGCTGATGGTTTGCGTCATCTATAGGAATAAATATCAACTATTTGTTGATTTTTAATAATTTCAAAATTGGCCAAATATCCATTCTTGATTAATCAAGAAAAGCCAACCACGTACACGTTTTGGGCTGTTGGCCCGAAATTTCTCTTAATTTTATAATATGTACACAAGTTTATAAATCATAATGTGTTAGATCTTTTCTCGAGGAGATTTTATCAAAGAATGACTCTATTTATAAATAGTGAGTTGGAGATTTATCATTTCTATTTATTCCATTTGGTGTAAACAAGGTGTTGCTGGGGAAACGTGGATCGTGCCAGTCTGGACCTTGTACCGATGTTAAATGAACCGTTAGATTTCCATGTCTGGAGGTTCCATCCATCCTCCCTAAATGTGGAACAATGGAAGAGAATCTGGATTTGGGCTGGCTGGAATACCGCATTGTACAGATTGAGAAAACGTGTTGAGTATTTAATTTACGGCTTTGTTTTCTAGTTAACTCCACTTTGTTCTAACACAGAAATAAAAAAATCCATTCTTTTAAGCACGCTCAAATAAGATTACAACTCACCACCAGAATTTCTTATCAATTCTATTGCATCGGTAAGAAAAACGAGATTGTTTGTTTAAATATATTTTAATCAAATAATTAAACAGGTTTCTGGAGATGAGTTTATTTTCATTTTATTAAAGCAGTCTCAAGTTTTCTCTGTCCTTCTACAGGAGAATATGAATATATAAATGTATTTTGTTTTGATATGCAAAATGTAGTTCCAACAATTTTTGAATGTATGTGAAAGAGATATTTATACCTTTGTTGTGTCGCTAGGTAGAGAGTAAGTTTACAATGTTTGCTAGGGATATCAGAATCTATGATTATATCATTGCTCTAGCGCTACCAATGGTAAGTTCACAATATTTTCTAGGAATATCAGAATCTATGTGTAAGATTACACACTAAAATTTATACAGAAGAACCTGCTGGTTGATAATATGCTTAGTACCCACTTCAGTGTTAATTGAGCAACACTAAGTTGGTTTATATTCATTTTTAAAGTTTAATTTGAATGTTTGCAGTGATGGTTTCATTAGGTTGTGCTAACCTAAATTAACTAAGCAATAAAGCAAAACTAAGGATTAAATTGTACAACTGCCAACAATCAGCAATGTGGGGAGATAGGATTTACTAACAAAGCTTTAGTAAAGACATTTTCAAATCATTTCAAATTCGATTTTAGAAAGGTGGGAGACACTTGTATGCTCCCTTAAAAGCTTTCATAATTGCATTCAACAATTATCCTTTACTAAATTCATATGAAATATTGTATATATATGTGTAAGATTGTATCATTGCTCTAGCGCTACCAATGGTAAGTTCACAATGGTTGTGATAGGGATCTCAAAATCTACGTTTAAAAGAGTGTCCAGGATGAGGTGTTGCTTAGATTTGGCCACGGACTTAGGGAATATACAGTAAAACTGTCTATAGCGCCCCCTCTTGGGACTCACCAAAATAGGGTGCTATAGACAAGTCACTTTTAATGTAAATCGCATCGTTCTACGTAATTAAAATCGGGCGCTATAGGGAGGGAGGCGCTATTTAGAGGGGGCGCTATAGACAGGTTTAACTGTATTTAAATATCACAATTGATACATCCTACTGACTGACACAAATGGTGCCGCTATTTATATACAATTTCTACAGCCAACAATTGAGCATGCAAAGAGGATATTTTCATTTTTACAAATATTCAAAACATGCTAATACACTATAAAATTTATAACTGGATGAATGCAATGACGTTTGATCAAGGTCTTCTTTTTGGTTTATATAAATTCTACAAGGCTGCAGTCACCGTTCGGAGAAGATTAATAGAATCTTCGAATGCCGTGGTCCATTTGGACGAGGAAAGCGAAGACTAGAACACGGCTGATTCCATACTCGTCTGTTCAGTGATTCGCTAACCATGACGTATGCTCAAAGGAACGTGTGGCCACTGGACATGTGTCGGACCTGGAGGCTGTTGTTGGGTGCTGCGCTGCCTGGAGTATAGGAGCTCCATCTATTATTTATTCCTGTGGTGAATCTGTATAAGACCGGTGGTCTTAATAAAGCTTTGTGTGTGTGCTAATACACTATACATTTATTAACACCATTTTAGTGCATTTTAAATGAGAAATTGGCGCTTCCTACATGAATAGAATTCTCCTCAAATTTACAACCATTTTATTAATCATGGAGAGAAACAATAAACGCACCATTATTAAAACAAATGAAAACTTTGTAATAATGGAAATAAAATTCTGTAAATAATTGTTATTCCCCATATAATCACAACAATGGTTATGAAAGAACGGTAAAATATAAATTAAGAATTAAAAAAATAATTGTTCGATAGTGATGTGCTATTCAATGATATCGGTGTAGAATGCTTACGTTTTTTTTTTTTTGTTGTATTAGAGTTTTGAGAGGTTTTATACTTTCTTTGTAGAAATTCTTCCACTTATTGAAATTTGAAAAGGTTATGTTCAATCAAATCTCCCATTAGCAACTCATCTGTTTAGCGGTCACCTTTGTAACATTAAAATAACACACACATACAGAAAAACCTTTATTAAGACACACAGGTCTTATAGAGGATTCTCCTTGGGGTTACAAGATGGAGAAACCTATGAAAGTGGGAAATATACAAAGGGATAAAAATGGAGAAAGATTATATACACATGATAAATATATACAGATTATTATTTGAATGTACCTATGGAAAATAAGAATATGGATTTGGAAGGGAAAAAAAAAGAAAAAAATTAACATTAACATTAAATTGAAAATAATTCCTTGTATCAATATTGAGTAAAACTATCGGGTTCCAGGGAAAAGTATCTTTTCGAAAACCTTTTAATCTCTAGCTTTCGGGAACGAACGCCTCTCTACAGTAGAAAACACGATACACAAACCATGTTTTCTCCTGTAGAAGGACATACGTGTCCGAAAGCTAGAGATTAAAAGATTTTCGAAAAGATACTTATCCCTGGAACCTGATATTTTTACTCAAAAATACCTTAACCTGATTGATAAGGCACAATTTGGAGTATAGATTATAAACACAAGGTAATAAGACCAAATCCAAATAAATAAATAGTGTGTCTTGATGCATTTTGCAGAATTTAAGAAAATAGATGTCAGAAAAAGAACTCACCCTTTTGATGCTGTGTTTTCTCAACTTCTTGAAGTAGAGGAGAGCTTCAGATCCTGAACTCTTTAAAATATAATCTTCAAGTGATGGCTTAGCATCAACATTGATATTCACTTTGGAATTCATTTTCTTCAGCTCATAGGAAGAATAACTTCTTAGGTCCATTGAAGTCAATAAAATTGATAAGGCACAATTTGGATTATAGATTATAAACACAAGGTAATAAGACCAAATCCAAATAAATAAGCACACTATTTATTTATTTGGATTTGGTCTTATTACCTTGAACTTAACCTGATATAATCCAACCTCCAATAAGAGACCATCTCCAGAAATAGACATTCAGCTTAGAATCATGTGAACTTAAGAAAATTACAACCCTCCAATCTCAGTAAAGACCATGATAGTCATTATCCCGCCTTATCTTCAGTAATTGTACTCACCGAGTATATGACCGTGACCTCTTGATGAGACACAACAATTGTAAACACAAGGAAGAGATCACAACAAAACTCTCTATGAAATAATTAATGGACCATTATTTGATGTAATTTATGGTTGCTTCAGATAGCCATCTTCCATTGTTTGTGGCGCTAACTTTGGACTCGTGGTGTTGTGAGACATCCTTTAATACCTCTATAGCCATTTATTTACTTTTCTCTACTTTATATTTAGTAAGTAAATGCTTAAATATATGCTGTAATGAGTTCATCTTCTATTTATATGATTGTGAGCGTTCAAAGTATTTTTTGAAATCATTTCGAGCAAAATATTTTGCAAATACAGTTCTGAGGGAAGAGATCCTATGCTTCAAAAAACTTACGATAATATTTTGCTATTAAATATTATTATACTTTATATCGCATATACAGTAGAACCTCCATGAGAGGACACTCGCTCTAGAGGACATCTCTCTATAAATGACAGTTTTCATTTGCAAAATTACCATTTTTACTATTTAGCAACTCTCCGGTAAGAGAACACCTCTCTCCCTAAAGGACACTTTGGATCTGCAATTAGGTGTCCTTTTAAAGAGAGGTTATACTATATATATATTATATTTTGATTTCTATTTTTAAAAGAAAATGGTGCTGAGATGAGTTTGCGCAGTCGAGGCCTTTTGTTGAAAAGAGATCAAACACTCCACTATTGACGGGTTTATTTATTAACCAAATCGTCACAGTTTTTTAAAAAATCAATGGTAATAATAATCTTGAGGCATCTTGATAGGTAGAGTACCTCAAAAATTGAAAGAAAGAAAAAAAAACTTAATAAAAATATATATATATTAAAATTTACATATTGGCCAACCGAAACAAAAAAAGTCTGACTAACTAAGCAAAAAAAAAAACTATTTATATTTACATCCGCGCCGTCTGGTGTTCTCGGCGTCACAGAGTTCATCTATGAAAATAAATGATAAAATATTAATAAAAATATACAAGTTATGTAGAATATAATATTACCAAATTATCTACAACATTTCCCCCCTTTGAAATATAGAGTTTAGGTTATTATACAAAAAGGTGAAAGTGACAAATAAGAGAGTTACATTTAAAAAAAAAATCAAGATATATATATATATAATTTAAATAATTAATATTCATGACTTAAGGTAATATTGTGAAAAGTAATACGATTCTAAAAGTTTATTTTTTTCCCAATTTCTTTAATATAAGCCTTTAGAAGAGCAATTTTCGCTTGGAGGCCTGCATTTTAAATAAAAAGATACTCATTGTGAAAAAGCAATCTTTATAATATTTGAAATGACACTAATATTTTAATATAATATAAGGTAACAACGAGAGAAATGTTATTGCTAAAAGTTAACTTTTAATTACTTTGTAATAAAAGAAAGCTATTTCTGCAAACTAGGATTCAAGAGTTCAAGTGATCGTCACTATTTCAAAGAAGACGCCAAAATATTCTTAAGATAAGAGAATTGTATGCATGGATATTAACAGAAAAACATAAAAAGGAATTTTGAACTATTTCGAAGAGTGTTCTCTGTTGATTTTATTTAGATTTAGGAATTTTACAAATCTCGAACATCCTGTAACTGTCTTTCAACTCCTATGCTCGTCACGACATTCGGTTCTAGAATGAAAGCACACAGACACACCAAGGTAAGGGCATGCTGGAGACGGTGTCATCGCAAGACCAGCAAATAAATCACCAACCAGCCTAAACTGGTAGGTTGGGAAAGCTAATCGATCCACGGGGTCAAAGACGATCCGGATAATTACCTTCTGGTTCTTCTGGGATGTTTCAAGACGTGGGTTGGGTGACATCTTTAGACCGCATCAACATGGGCACACGTCCTTCATCTGCTGTCACACTCGGCACATTCCTGCATATATATTCATTTTGTGTGAAACATTAAACAATTAATAATTTGAAAACAATATATAAGTTAAATTGCACCTTTCTTCATTTCTATCAAGTTATTTTGCCAATAAAGCTCGATCTTTGCATGGGAACTAGGTCTGGTATATTCTACGGAGACCTGGGCACAGATGAACAAAAACTTTGAAATCTTTACATCCCAAGGTAACGTAACAATATCAAGCTGTTGCATTCTCATAGTTTCCTTTAATGCAGGAATGGATCTTACATTTGCGCAGGTTGGTTATTATTACATTACCTATTACACCTGATATCTCAAGTAACGATCCCTCTTTACGGCTTCAACAAAGAAGCTAAACAAAGTTGTTCCTAAAAGGTTTTACATTTTCCCTGGAGTTACATCTCAAATAATTAAGACATCTTCATCTTAGACGATATATAGTTTTATTACATTGTAAAATCCTCAAGAGAGTAATGCATGCTATCAATGAAGTTGAACGTTATTCTTCACACTATAGATTTCTTCAACTTCAAGCCTTGTCATAACAGAACCAAGGTAAAACCTACTTCAATCTATCTATTCATGAAACTTTGTGGAACTACTTACTCATGCAGAATATGACTTAAAGGTTCCCTGGCGCAAGACAAATTTTACAGCTTATATTTACATATTTCCACATTTGACATAAAGTTTGTCAGGCCTGGCACTAAATCTCTACCTCCCACATCGTGGTTTATGATTCTGCTGCCACTGGATACTTCCGCATTTGATAACGGCTCATTCTTGACCGATCTCAATCACTTCAATCTGCCGAAGCAAATTTAATTCCAAGGTTCACATCACCTTTACCGACTTGCAAGAAGAGATTACCACATCATTATAACCTTTCTTTATGCAAATATTCATAATTATGAGCTAGGAATGTAAATAAAATCCATTGCGTAAAACATATTTAAAATATAAATTTCGAATAAATTTAACAAAAGTACTGAATGTAAAGAAAATATAAACAATAATCTAAATTAGTAATTGATTTTTCGGTCTTTTTCCCTTTAATTTACTTATTTTAAATCCTAGCCATGATCATTCGTTTTGATTAACTATTCAAAAATCTAAATTGACAATTGACACAATTTTGTTGACATTTTGTCAAAACAGGTAAAATTGCACAGTCCGCACTATTTAAGTAAAGATAATGAGTAATTTACAAAATGAAGATGAAGATTATATTTAAATAGTTAGATATTATGCTATGTACAATGAATATGTACATGTGCCTCTGCTACCGAATCAAATATCTAAATGAAAAAAATGTTTTCATTACAAAGATATAGCCAGGACATAAAAATGTTGTCAAATGCTGGTGACCTCAGAGAACCACAAGATTTATGAAGAAAAATAGAGTATCCGTAAATCAGACTAGATTATCAAAATCTGAGGTTAGGTAAAAAAAAATAGACAAGATATTGGTAGAATAATCCTCGAAATGCCAAAGTTCCAAAATCTGAGAATATTCAGAAGCGATATTTATTTATTTTCAACTATATCAAAATATTATATGAACGATATGATGAAAGTAGCTTCAATTTCGATCTCAGAAGCAAAAGATTTTAATATGTATATGTAATAAGTTGAGGTCTGGTAGCCTCTTGCAGAATCCTGTCGACTTTGCTGTGATAAAGGAGTTGCTGTCTACTTATCTGTGATGAGATCCTGTCGACTCTCGCTATCAGCTGTGGTAACCGGTGGTCAAACCTGTAGTAGCCGAGAGGGACAGTCAGGGCGTGGAGAGTTTTCCAGTACCTCTCTGCACTTTGGAAGACCTTTAACAGTTTTCACAGAGTACAGGCAGTCGTGGTCGAGGCAGAGTGGAAAGCTTGGGAACCACACACACAAAACGAAGAGACACAGCTGAAGTAGGAAAGTTCCATGAACAGATAGGAGTTGAGCTAAGCAAGATGGAGATATAGAGTTCTTACTGTTTTACATGGCGATGATGTGGACCTGGCTACAAGCGACAAGGGCTTGCGCCGACGGTGAAGAGACTAACTGCGGACTAACTATTGTCGGCTAAAACCGAGGTGTTTATATACCATTCTCGAGGAGGGGGGGGAGACATCTGCGAATTTGAACTTTGAACGTCTGGGGCATTCTGCACCCTTTAGACCAGATGGCAACGGGCTGCCGAATTCCTTTTCAGGGTTGTTGGATTGTCTGAGAATGTGAACTTTGAACGTCTGCACCCTTTGGCCTTGATGGCAACGACTCGCTAAATTCCTCTTCAGGATTGTTGGGTTTCTCTCTCGATCTTAGACGTTTTTGAATTTCTCAATCTTGCTTTAACTTAGCTCTTAATCTATTACATAGTTTTATTTATTTGTCTTTAATTTGTACAAAGTACATTACATATGGTGATGCAATTTATGACAGATTAATCATGCGCATAATTATTTATAGATGTGTTTCTATATACAACATGACAATCTTGTTATAAGTAATTATACAATATAGGGTTGTTGGTTTAAATTACCATAGATGAGCCCCGGGAGTGAAAGGGTTTATCCGGGTTTAAACGGGTAAAGCCTCTCTAACACAGGTAAGTAATTAAAATTTATTTTAATTAATTTAAACTGTGAGGGTTAAAAAGGGCTATAACAAGATGTTTTGTTTGGATATATCTGCAAATTATAAAAAATACAACTTATGTTTAATTTAAAAGTTATGATATTCATATAAAAGAGAAATTAAGATAAAACCTTTGTTTGATAAAAAATAATGATGATGTTTTAAGAGATTGTTGGCGGGCGTTGGAAAGGGTTAGTGGTTAAGGAATATGCAATTGTAAGTATTACACAGATAATCAAATACTTAGGTCCAGGTGCAAAGCGAGGATATAGACTTGTGCGTCTTCCGAGGCAATGTTTCACCTGTGATCCTGTATAAGGGTTACAGTGCTTTGTCACAATTGTAGGGTTATTGCGTTGAAAAGTTGTTGATGAACAAGTTGTTGATATGATTGAAAGGGGTGAAATGGAGTCATGCGTTAAGTAGAATTGTTGTAGCGAAAGTAGGTGATCTGACTTGACTTAAAATCAAAGGTTGATTGTGGTCCGCTAGAGCTAAAAAATTGAGTTGTGGACGCTTTGTGTTTGCGTGGGTGATTATGCTCTAGGGATGATTGTAGTAAACTTTTGAAACGTGTTCAAGGCCAGAAGTTGGGATCTTTAATTCTGGGGAACTTTGATCAAATAGTTTGTTGAAATTATGAAATCAAAAAATTGTCAAGCAGTACTATCGTTTTTCTACGTTGATGTGAAGCAATGACTAAGAAGATAGTAGTGTAAAGTACACTGAAGTGGTTAGATAAATAGATTGTTGTATGCCCGAAAGTTAATGATAACATAGTCATTTTATATAAAGGTATAAAAACAAATATAAAATGAATAAAAATATAGCAATATCATTGTGGTTGAATAAAGTTTAAGTGGATAAAATCAAACAATCAATATATAAAAGTAATAATAATGAAGAATTAAAGTGATTTTTGACAACAAATATATCTTTTGTAATACTAAAATAATATTATGAAAAATGAAATTGATTTTTTTATATATAATGTTGGATTAAAAACTAGTGATTATATACTTGAAAGGCAAAAATAAAAAATAAAATATTTTATACAAAAACACAGAATATAAGTAAAGATTGTGATCTCAATTTAACATGTAAAATGTTTGATATGTAGAAAAATTAGAGATTTACACTGGATCAAAATATCGAAGATGTTCAATTTAAGGTAGGTCTTGTTCAAATTCAAATATCTAAATGTTTAAAAGTTAGGTTAAGATATCGACTGCTAATGTAGTAAAATGTGTGGAATTAAAAGGAATGCAAGACATGGGGACTGTAGGACTGGGGGCTTCTGGGTGAAGAGTGGCGATGGATTTAGGTGTCCATTCTTACGACCGGGGTGCGATGTATTGTTTTTAAAGGGGCGATATGGGGGAAGTCTGCGGCTCACTGGCTTGAAATTCTTTCTCTCCTAGTCTGGTTATTTCGGGGTATGGATTAGGATGAGTTATCAGATTTGGGGTATAATATTGAACATTAAATAGGTGGGTGGCAAACTTGTGACAGAATGGGGTGTGTTATTAGAAATTTGTGGAATTTTTCTGAGGTAAAAGCGGGCGCTCTGTCAGATAACAGACATTTTGGAAATCCTTGTTGTAGTACAGTTTTGAGAGTTTGAATGTACGTTAGGGTACTGGTTTACTGGTTAAACTCCCTTTGAGAGTGGTGAAAGCTTGTTGGTAGTTTTATGGTGTATTTGAAAGATGTAGTTTTCTCGGTGTTCGTAAGTGTTGTCGTTCGACGCTGTTGCGGTAAAAAATGTTATTCAATGATGTCAGGTTTAGATGTGAGTAAAAGTGCTATTTTCGACGTGGTAGTTGATGGAATTTTTATTTTTAACTTTTTTTGGGAAAGATAGTTACTTTTCTAGTTGTGATTTTGAATATATTGTATCTTTCGATTTTTGCAATTTAAAAAAAAAATGCGTTTCACCTATGTTTATTAAAATTTGAATATATTTTTTAAATCGTTGATTATGGTAGTGCAAATATTATCTTTGTAAAAGGGGCAATGGCGTGATAGTGACTCATAAATTGAAAGGGGCGTTTACATAAAATAGTGAACATAACAATGATTTTTGCAAAGTTTTGAATATAGGATTAAAAAATTGGTGTTTTGGTATAAAAATAAGATATTAAGAAAAACACACAAATAAGTTTAGAATTATGATTCGAGTAATTAAAAAAATAATGATTTTTTTAAAAATGTAAAATTGAAAGTAATGAATTAAAATTTATAATTTGCTTAAAATAAAATAAAAATTGATAAATGAGGGTGTAAAAGATTTAAAATTTGAATTGAAATGATATAAAAATGGTAAAAATTGATTTAAAATGATTACAGTGAAAATAAACATTAAATTTATGGAGAATCAAGTTGTGAGCATGAGGTGAAAGTTACGAAGTTTTTAAAAACTCACAGTTTTGAGGATTGTTCAGTCAGGAGACTTGGTCTTTGGTTGTTGTCCTGCTGATGACGTGGAAGACGCTCCAAGTAGAGCTTGTAGAAGCTTGTAACTTCTGTTTGGTGACGGCGGCATGTCGCCTGGAAGGTGGTTTCGTTGTAAGGACGAAGGTGGGGAACTTCTCACCGGCTTATTTTGCGGGATTTTCGGCTGTGTCGTTGGGGGGAAGATTGATTGGTCGTTTCGTTGGACTGGCGGCGGGTTTGTTCCTCCATCTTGGCTCTTCTCTCTGGACAATCTTCTTACCTTCTTCGCTGTGGTCTTACTTCGTTGTGGTCATCCTGTCGACTCTATGTAATAAGTTGAGGTCTGGTAGCCTCTTGCAGAATCCTGTCGACTTTGCTGTGATAAAGGAGTTGCTGTCTACTTATCTGTGATGAGATCCTGTCGACTCTCGCTATCAGCTGTGGTAACCGGTGGTCAAACCTGTAGTAGCCGAGAGGGACAGTCAGGGCGTGGAGAGTTTTCCAGTACCTCTCTGCACTTTGGAAGACCTTTAACAGTTTTCACAGAGTACAGGCAGTCGTGGTCGAGGCAGAGTGGAAAGCTTGGGAACCACACACACAAAACGAAGAGACACAGCTGAAGTAGGAAAGTTCCATGAACAGATAGGAGTTGAGCTAAGCAAGATGGAGATATAGAGTTCTTACTGTTTTACATGGCGATGATGTGGACCTGGCTACAAGCGACAAGGGCTTGCGCCGACGGTGAAGAGACTAACTGCGGACTAACTATTGTCGGCTAAAACCGAGGTGTTTATATACCATTCTCGAGGAGGGGGGGGAGACATCTGCGAATTTGAACTTTGAACGTCTGGGGCATTCTGCACCCTTTAGACCAGATGGCAACGGGCTGCCGAATTCCTTTTCAGGGTTGTTGGATTGTCTGAGAATGTGAACTTTGAACGTCTGCACCCTTTGGCCTTGATGGCAACGACTCGCTAAATTCCTCTTCAGGATTGTTGGGTTTCTCTCTCGATCTTAGACGTTTTTGAATTTCTCAATCTTGCTTTAACTTAGCTCTTAATCTATTACATAGTTTTATTTATTTGTCTTTAATTTGTACAAAGTACATTACATATGGTGATGCAATTTATGACAGATTAATCATGCGCATAATTATTTATAGATGTGTTTCTATATACAACATGACAATCTTGTTATAAGTAATTATACAATATAGGGTTGTTGGTTTAAATTACCATATATATATAGAGAGAGAGTGAAGAGAGAGAGGTAGAAAGGTAGCTATCTCCCGATCTGAAGATTGACAGAATGGAATAATTCCGGCAGCCGGATCCCACCCGTGTCAACTGTGGCAGGAGATAGCGGCGACACTGAAAGGAAATAACCTCTTTATCCATTCAGGTTGACGACGGCTGAAAAACAGCCGCTGATTTCCTGATTACCAAAATATTCATTCCCAACCCACAGGTCACTTACCTCTGTTTGCTTGCAATTATAACATAGACATTCTACCAACCCACAGGTTACTTACCTCTAGTTGCTTGCAATTATAACACGGACATTCTACCAACCTACAGGTTACTTACCTCTAGTTGCTTGCAATTATAACATGGACATTCTACCAACCCACAGGTAACTTACCTCTTGTTGCTTGCAATTATAACACGGACATTTTACCAACCCACAGGTCACTCACCTCTGGTTGCTTGCAATTATAACGCAGACACTCTACCAACCCACAGGTTACTTACCTCTAGTTGCTTGCAATTATAACACGGACATTCTAGCAACCCACAGGTTGCTTACCTCTAGTTGCTTGCAATTATAACACGGACATTCTACCAACCCACAGGTCACTCACCTCTGGTTGCTTGCAATTATAACGCAGACACTCTACCAACCCACAGGTTACTTACCTCTAGTTGCTTGCAATTATAACACGGACATTCTACCAACCCACAGGTCACTCACCTCTGGTTGCTTGCAATTATAACGCAGACACTCTACCAACCCACAGGTTACTTACCTCTAGTTGCTTGCAATTATAACACGGACATTCTAGCAACCCACAGGTTACTTACCTCTAGTTGCTTGCAATTATAACACGGACATTCTACCAACCCACAGGTCACTTACCTCTAGTTGCTTGCAATTATAACACGGACATTCTAGCAACCCACAGGTTACTTACCTCTAGTTGCTTGCAATTATAACACGGACATTCTACCAACCCACAGGTCACTCACCTCTGGTTGCTTGCAATTATAACGCAGACACTCTACCAACCCACAGGTTACTTACCTCTAGTTGCTTGCAATTATAACGCAGACACTCTACCAACCCACAGGTTACTTACCTCTAGTTGCTTGCAATTATAACACGGACATTCTAGCAACCCACAGGTTACTTACCTCTAGTTGCTTGCAATTATAACACGGACATTCTACCAACCCACAGGTCACCTACCTCTAGTTGCTTGCAATTATAACATGGACATTCTACCAACCCACAGGTCACCTACCTCTAGTTGCTTGCAATTATAACATGGACATTCTACCAACCCACAGGTCACTTACCTCTAGTTGCTTGCAATTATAACATGGACATTCTACCAACCCACAGGTCACCTACCTCTGGTTGCTTGCAATTATAACACGGACATTCTACCAACCCTCTGGTTACTTACCTCTGGTTGCTTGCAATTATAACATGGACATTCTACCAACCTACGGGTCATCTGAAGTAACTCTGGTTGTGCTTGCAATTATAACATGGACACTTTCCTAACCTGCCCAAATATATGATTATATTGGCACGCTAAATTCATTTTGGCTATCTCAATATTTCAAGTTCGACAGGTCTGGTTGCCAAAGGTTCAAACAATCAGATTCTAATATAAAATATAGATGGAAAATTTGCCGGGAGGAAATTGATCCATAGAATCTTGATTGATCCTTCGCCCTGTGCTTCTAATATGAAATATAAATAGAAATATGTTATAGTTCATAATTTTACATAATAAACACAAAATATGGAAGGCAACATGAATAGCACTATAAAAGTCAACAGTTCTGGAATACGTTTGGCCAACAAGTTCTCATTAGAGAACTTTTTTAAGTGACCTCCCAGTCAATCTCAAAATAAAGCCGTTTCGCAAAAGCGCAAGTCGTAATGGTACCATATGCAAGTGTGAATTCTGACAGAAATATATTTATACAAAGTAAAAACACTAATGAACGAGATTTGGAAATAACAATTTAATTTTAAATAAAAGTAAAATTTTAGTTTCGACTACAAAAACCAAATGTTGTTAATGAGAAGTAAAGGATAAGTAAAATAATTCAAACAACATCTCTAGACAGTGCAACTCAAATTTGATATGTCGAAATTCTACCAACTAAATAGTTGATTTTTTTTTAATTTCGAGTTGTACAAGTTAATAATAGTTGTTTTAAAAAAAAAGAGCTAAAAAATATTATCAGATAAATCAAGATATACAAAATCTGGTAAAAACTTTGTAGAGAGAGAAGAGAGAGAGAGAGTTAAGTGTCTATATATTTAAAGGGAGAGAGATTTATTTTCACACATAGAATTTACTTTTGAAATAAAAATACAACTTCAACTTGATATTTATTCCGGTAGATGGCAGTTAAAAATCCTATTTACTCTGTCAGACGATCTTGTTTTCTTAGGGTATGTAAATATATCCTGAACGGCACACACACAGAGATAAATTAGAATACTAAAATTAGTTTAATAAGAATTAACTAAAATGATTTTAAATCATTAATATTGGTATATTTCCTTATAATTTGAAGAAGCTAGATAGAAAAATATAACACCAAAATGTTGATACTTCTAACGATGCCCTCAGCATTCAGAAAATGTATTATATACCACACACACACACAAAAGTCTTTATTAGGGATTTGCCCCATATAGATTCTCCCAATTGGGTAAGGCAATAATCTTCTTGTGTTATTTACATAGAAATTGAACTGGCTTTACTCTTCGTCTCAAAGTCATTCACTTGTTGACTGGTCCTTTCATAATGACGATCTAAACAATTTATAGTGAGCTATTGCCTTAGATTTGTTTGCTGATATTTTTGAAAGCAATACGTAGGGTGAAGTGTTGGTACATTTAATTTGTTGATATAGGGCCTTCCTCTCTGTATCAAGAGTTGTACAATTAAGCAGGTAATGGGGGAGTTCTTCAGTAATTTCCTTGTCACATAGTGTACATATTAAATTTTTGGCCTCAAAAACGTCAGAACGTGGAAATGTATTATCTACCGTATTAATGTGTTTATTGCTATAATGATAACAAAGCGACTGCATATCCACTATTTGTTGAATGGAAACCAATGGTTTTTGAATGTTTTACGAATATAAACACTAAGATATAATAGAGATAAAATATTTTATCTGCAGAAAAATGTTCATGATATCAAAAAACGAGTGTAAAATTATGAATAAATGTAAAAGAGAAGAAATAGATGATAAAATAGTATATAAACCAATCTGTATAAAGATAGGAACATGTTAAATCAGGAAAGGTAGAACAAAAGAATGAAGAACAGAAGAAATAGCAAGAAAGACATTGTCAAAATGGAAGCAGCAGCAAAAAGACTTCTTGTTCTGTTTGGCTTCAGCAATGAAGTGTTGCGGTGCATGGATAGATTCTGACCACGACACCATAGATACTTCCGTCTCAACCAGTACGTCTAATTTTAACTTGATACTTGTTAAAAATATTTTTAAAACCTAAATTATTTTATTTATTTATTACCAGTTGCAAATAAGACACGCTATATCCGATCTGGATAATTGGGCGTGAAACTATTTACAATAATTCATTTTGTAGTAGAATAGGTAACAGAATTATCAAAAAGAAAATAAACACTTAAGAAATAGAGCATTGAATAAACATATATATTAAGCAAATAATCAAAAACATAAGCATATAGAAGAAATCGCAATGTAGTTATTTACAATATGTTAAGCAATGATGAAAGTTGCCTAAATGATTTGATCGTCAATCAATGTTCAATAAAAAAAAAGAATGATAAAGGGATAATATTTACAAAAGAATTATACCTATTTGCATATTTTACAGCCGCCGTGGTAAACCCATGTATAATAAATTTTTCTTCTTCCAATGTACCCAGACTAATCTATTTTCTTGATTGTCTTTATATAATTTTTCCTGTATATAAATATCGTATTACCATTAAGGTACTATTACTTTTTTCCTGCATGTATTCTACATTTCTACTTGAAGAATCTGTATAAGACTAAAAGGTCTTAATAAAGCTTTTTGTTGTTGTTGCATACTTTTCAGCCAACTTGTTTCCCCAGTTAGAGAACATAATACTTCGAATAGAATGATATTCTTTTTCTCGATAAAAAGGTAGAAGTTAGACATCAATTTACGAGATCGTTTCAAATATTTCTCGCTATTAAAACATTCTTAAAACAGAGTAGAGATATTTAAAGTTTTCTCTATCCATTTTCGAATTAGAGAGGCTTTAAAATATAATAGTACACTTGTATATTCTTGTATACTTGTATATTCCAATGCAATTTGTTGTTAAGAGAATGTCTTTACATATTGTGTCTGTTACTCAAGAAACTTGTATTTAGAGTTTTGCCGCTATTTACTTTCATAATTCATCAAAATCAAGACAGTGGATAAGTTAAACTATTATTCTGATGTAAAGAAATAGCAAAAGTTGTATTTCCTCTATGGACAAATATTCTCTGATCTGTTAGTAACCATCACTCGCATCTAATCTAGTGACCTTCTGGTAGCTTCCTTGACCCCTTCTAGCCAGCTCATTGCAAGTATTCCTCTTTTCCTTCCATTTTCCCAACTCCATATAGATTTCAGCAATGCTGTTAGCCAAATAAATATAGATCTTCCGTCTTTTGGGGCCATTTCTCCCTCCCTCCCTCCCCCTCCCCCTCCCCCATCCCCTAAGGACAAAAGACTGTCCTTCTTCATTACAAGAATGAATTTGAAAGCTTATCCTGGCTTTCATTCAGTCCTCTTTTGTGTTAGCGATCCTATTAAGATGCTGCCCGCCCTCTACTGGTTTTCGGAGACTTGAGATTTCAACATAACTTCTTGAGTAAGAATATCTAATTATTTTACTCAAATCTATCTAAATAATATCCCAACATACATGTCTATTGGATATGGTGATTGAGTGCTTATCCCAAATACTCCATGATAATCATGGTAGGCAGTAAATGACAGCTTTTATTGTAAGTGTACTACATGTTTCTCCACATGTAGAAATCAGTTTGAATTTTGCACACACAAGTGTACCAGAGCCCTCTATTTAGTTATTTCCACTCTATTGAATATTAAAAAGGTGAATTAGAGCTATAGGTAGCAATTAAGCAAAGTTGTCCCATAGAGAGATTTGCTTGACCACATCGTTTAAATTTGCCAACACAAAGTTAGAAAACCTAATGGAATATTTTAAATAATTTAGCCATGCTCCACTGAGTGTACCACAATAATAGATTTATCATTTCTAATGAGTAATTTCAGAGGCAAATTTTGCGTTAAGTGGCACGCCGCCTATCTCTGCTGGAATCTAGATCAGAGTTGGCTAACCTTTCGAGAACTGTCCCTTCCTCACTTTAAAAACAATCGTTCAAATATTCCAGAACTTTCATTCGATTTTATTCAGTAATCAATTATTTGAAAAAGTAAAAATTAATATCAGGTAAAAAGTTTCTTTTTAATTTAAATTTGCAAGCTTTCGAGCAAATATACTGCTCTTCAACGGGCTGATATTCTATGTACAAACTCTAAATAAATTTTATACAGAATAATTGAAAACTTTTGTTATTAGCATGTGCTCTCGCGGGCGTGCATCAGACTGTTACCAGCTAAAGTAATAGATATAATACTGGGATTAAATATATATATACATTCCAATAATTATTAATATTTAGATTATTTGTCAGGGATATTGTTATATTGGGTTGGGAGGTCAATTTTTCTATTGATGCTATTATTATATATATTCCAATAAATCAATTATTGATAGAATTACTGGTCAATATATACACGGTCGTGAATAAAGTTGATACATTTTTGACACTAATATTCCTTCTTATCATTTAAATGATCAAAACTTCTTTTGCAAGAATTTACTGAGATTATAGGAAGAATTAGACAATTTGACTAGTAAAAATGATTTATTGTAATCTCGTTAATTATATAGGTGCACAATATACACAATTATTAGTACAAGGATAGGAAGATGTAATGTACGAGTATATAAAATGGAATTGAAGAATTTAATAACATAAAGCGAAAAAATATTTTACGTATAGTCATGATAAGCTTCATTGATAGGTGTCCAATAAATCAGAGGAAAACATTTGGTCGTGTAATTGAAAGTTGTTGATGGCTTACGCTAGAAATATTACGTGGAATTCTATTTAGAAATATTGGCATTAAATACCCATTCATTGATTTTGAAGGAAACTTCTAAAACCTACACCACGCTAATGAGAACCAACAGCCTGAAACATTGTTAACCTTTCTTGATCTATCAAGAAAAGGTATTTGGTCAATGTTATCCAATTTGAAAAAAATCAATGATTAGTTACCTTTTCGTAAAGATAAAGGCTGCCTGGTCGGCATTCATAATTCTTTAAAATTAAAGATATATCGGCCAGTGAATCTTTTTTTATAATAAAAATATTTACTGGCCGAAGTGTATTTAATTTGAAGAACTAGTTACTTTTTATTCCGGTAGATGGCGCAAGCCAATCGGCAACTTTCGGTTGCTTGATTAGGAGATGTCTTCTTTTTTTATATATTTTTAATACCTGAGCCCGTATATTTTCTCGTTTATTTTCATATTGAAATATTAGCTATCAAATCGAATCATTTCGTAAATTACATAGTATGATATGTTTTCTGAATAATCATTGATTTTATATTCTATAATATCATCAAAATTAGTTGAAACAGACTCAGAACTAAGTAAGATTTTATCTTCTTTAAAGGAGCATATTTACAATACACACACACAAAAAGCTTTATTAAGACACACAGGTCTTACAGAGGATCTCCTTGGGGTTACAAGACGGAGAAACCTATGAAAGTGGGAAATATACAAAGGGGTAAAAATGGAGAAAGATTATATACACATGGTAAATATATATAGATTATTATTTGAATAATCCTATAGAAAATAAGAATATAGATTTGGAAAATATATATATATATATATATTTTTTTTTAAACATATTTACAATACATAACACATAGTTAAAAGATAGATATTTTAGAATTTAAAACATTTTATTGACCACACAAGTCAACGGTAAGAGAAAAAACACAATTCTAAGTCACAGTGCCTCTGGGCACTTGATAAAGAGACAGAGAGAGTTGTCAATTTAAATAAAATCAATGAATTATTCAAATTTACAGTGAGAGAGTTATGATTGAGTAAATATTTGTGTCTATAAACCCCCGTTTGTTTATTTGAAGGACATATGTCCCCTACGACTATAGCATAGCGTCACTGTCCTGTCATACCTAATAGAGCTATTTAAGCTCCAAGTTACTGAGTTCCGCTTCCTTTCCCGAACTCATTATGATGAGGGAGGGATAATGAGCTCATTGTTGGTGGGGGTATCTGCATGCTGATCTGTCAGGACACCCTGGGGTCAAGTGGCCGGTCAGCCGGGCGTTGTCTTTTCACACGGTGGCCTAGTTAAGTCTTGTTGTAGTGTGGTGGACAACTGGTGTCAAACACATCCTTCACTACGTCTCCATGTACTATTGTTTTCGTAAATTAGAATCCATGTTAGAAACATGTATTTCTTTTATATTTATGTCAGATGAATCAGTCATAGGACTGGCATGTCTACTTAATCAGGTTCCTCTTTAGGATGTTTGATCCATAGTCATAGTACACAATACTCTGGTAGGTTGTAAATGCAAAATCGAACTTCACTCATGGACAAAACTTAAGGAAGTGAAAGTCTTTGATATTGCCAATGCTCTGTTTTTGTTGTTTTTTTTTTTTAAGAGACAGAGGAAATTTTGTTCACACTTCGTTATCTCGTATGTCTTCAATAAAGGTCACTGTAATATCTTTCAGAATTATTGTCTGGATCCCGATATACATGCTAGAAGGTACAACTTCATTAATTTTGATCTATGAATGTATATGGGGTTATATATGTGGTTATATACAAATAAATATCACAGAAAGGGAATGTTACAAAATTGAAACCTCACATACACTGTTGAGAGTCATAGCACGAAATATTTAAACTTTGATATTTGTATATGGAGAGATCTACCTTTTTTCCCGAGAATTCACCAATCTTGTACGATGGACTATTCATCTATCTGAGTTATCACTCTAAGGGCAGAGAACATTAAGTTAACGCGTTGTTTTTATACATGTGTCAAGGAGATAAATGGCTCGTTTGGTATTAGAAAGAGGTTCTATTAACCAAGATATATTTATCAATTATTTTTATCTATTTATATCTATTTATTCATATATTTATTATTACATAATCATATTTATTCATATTTATATTTATTCTGTATTTAACCTTATATAATCTTATATGGACTTTGGAATAAAAAGTAGTTTCAATCTTAATTTATTAACGAAGAAAATATTTTTTTAAATATTCTTATAGCTTGGAGATTGATGTGCTAAGATTTGTATGCCTTTCTAATTCTCATTCAAAAACATAGTTTCTACAAACGTCATGATGGGTTTACTAAATGTGGTAGATGATATCGCCAATATACAAATAGGAATTGGATAACGTTAAGCAACGGAAGCGTTCTATTGGTGGTTCACAGTCACGTGGACAAGGGCAGTCCATCTTTCCAAATGTTTGCTTATTAAATATTGTATTTTCAGTCATCTTCTGCATTTCCTATTTATTTAGATTCTCTTTACCATATCTCGGCTGTCACCAGAAAGAGATGTTAAGTATGACTCAAAATATCTTGTTGTGTCATATTACTATTGAGTACTGTCAGGATCAAGTTCTGTGATTCAATTTTAAGATATTTTATAAATATTAGAATTGATGAACGACATTTGAAATTTATCCCGCATGTGTTTCTTTTAAACGAAAAAATCGAAAATTATTTTAAGGAGAAATAACGATTATTTTTATCCTTAGGGATGAAGTATGAAAGGATGAATTGTGAAGAGTAATGATAAACGGAAAAATAAAAGTGTCCGGGGATGGGAATTGGGAATACCTGGTCACTTTTATTTTTCCGTTTATCATTACTCTTCACAATTCATTCTTTCATACTTCATCCCTAAGGATAGAAATAATCGTTATTTATCCTTAAAATAAATTTCGGTTTTTTTTTTTCGTTTAAAAGAAACTCATGCGGGATAAATTTCAAATGTTGTTCTACAATCATAAGCCGCATTATATTGTGTATTATAAATTAGAATTGTTATTCAAATATTTAATTTAACCAGACGGGAACTCTGAAGATAGAGATGAATATGATGGATGTTTTTGAAGATCTTTTGTTGGTTGGAAGTTTGCTTGGAAAACTATATAGCTACATCAACCAATTATATTGCCACGTGGAAAATTAGGGAAGACAAAAACTTCAGGAGGAGACAACAATTTATTTCAGGGAAGGACAAACTATGAATTGTAAACAAAAGATAAGCCACGAGGGAAATTTACAGAGTCGCAAGATATAAACATAAAAATGACCACTCTGTTAATATAAAATAATAAAATTTATGAATACTATGTTACATAAATAAAATTAATGAATACTATGTTACATAAATAAAATTAATGAATACTATGTTACATAAATAAAATTAATGAATACTATGTTACATAAATAAAATTAATGAATACTATGTTACATAAATAAAATTAATGAATACTATGTTACATAAATAAAATTAATGAATACTATGTTACATAAATAAAATTAATGAATACTATGTTACATAAATAAAATTAATGAATACTATGTTACATAAATAAAATTAATGAATACTATGTTACATAAATAAAATTAATGAATACTATGTTACATAAATAAAATTAATGAATACTATGTTACATAAATAAAATTAATGAATACTATGTTACATAAATAAAATTAATGAATACTATGTTACAATATATTTAATTCTCGAAGTTTCAGTGCCTCACTCTCATTCTCCTCAAGGGAATGGTTATTTCCCCTGAAGAGAGTGACAGAGAGTCACTGAAACTCAATTCTTTTTATTTTTTAAAGAGGTTTAATATGAATTGTAACATTTTCCTCGAATAAATTCTGTTGATTGTATGTCAAGGTTGTGTCTATTGTTTTCGAAAACTTGTTTTTTTTTTACATGTAGAAAGTTTGCAGAGAGTATGGTAATCATAAACCATTTCTGGGAAAGAATGGTACGAACGAATGTTCTATGAACTTGACCATAGAGATATCATACTCATCATTGATCATTATCATCCATCAAAGACGAGTATTATGGGTACCTCATGGTTTACGTCATATATGAACATATTTCTGTGACAGGTCTTACTGTATGTAAGCAGGTATATACACTCATGGACAAAACTTAAGGAAGTGGAAAATCTTTAAGGTCTCACGTCGTCTTTTTTTTTTTTTTTTTTTTGAAAGGGAGGCAGAGGTATTTTTGTTCACACTTTTTTATATCGTGTGTCTTCAATAAAGATTACTGTGTATCAAATATCTTTCAGAGTTATTGTATGAATACCGCTATACTCGTGTACATGATAAAAAGTACAACTTTCTTAAGTTTTGTCCATGAGTGTATATTTTATATAAATTTCCACTGATCTGAAAGCTTATGTCCATAGTTCATTTAAAATACCTTCTCCAAGAGTTTGTATTCAGTATCGGTATAAAATCAAAACCATTCAATACATAATTATAGCGGTATTATAGAATTAAACTGACGAAACCGCTGGGAAGGTTTACCACTGATGTGGGGGTCGGTGGAAGGCTGGTTAAACCGTTTGGTTTTCGACCACTACGACCCGGGTTCGATTCCCACATTGGATACTTTTTCTCTTAAAAAAAATGCTCCAATGGCCCCCGATTCTTGCAAAAGTCCAACCCCACCAGCGAGTGCAAGTAACCAAACGGGGCTCTGGCACATTTGTAAGTGCAAAGTCGAACTGCTTTTAACATGTGTAGACATGTGGTGCGCTACAGTAAAAGCAGTCGCTAACTACCCACCATGATTATTATGGCCTGTACCACGTGTACTAGGAAAAAGCAAAAAAAAAAAAAAAACACTGATGTTCCAGGAACTTTCAATTTTTTAAATAATTGCCGTAATATACTTCATATATATTTTGAGTCAAAAGGCGATTCATCAATTACAAATTGATAAAGAGGGAGCAATCTCTCTAAATATTTGGAGGATTTTTGTTTTCTTTACAGATCCAGGTACGCCCTTTTATATAAACTTCATATATAGTTCAAATTTTAGATTATAGATGGCGCGCTTATATTAGGTGTTACTGTATTTGAGAAAACATTCTGTAACAAGATAGACTAAGGGAATGGTCCTTGAAGATGGGAGTCATGCAGATGGGAGTAGCTCCAAGGTCAGGTGTTGACGCCTGACTTACTGGTTAACTTGGACTATAGGAGGGAGGTACTGTAGGTCGAGCATGCTTGGAATGTTCTTGTGTCATGTTCTTTGTCTGTTACGTCTCCTGTGAAGTAGCTATGGAATTGTCACCACCGATGACATGTGGTTAGATGAGACCTGTATAATCATAGACTGGGAGTGTTGTGGCCTTAGCTTATGGCATATTTATATTAGTACCTAACTCTCTAGTTATCGTTGTTTTCATAGTTTCATCACCATATTCTATTTATATATATTATTATATAATCATTTATATGATCGAAAGTTGTGGCCCACTGTACGTATTACATCCCAAACACGATGCGACCCTAGCCATCTTTGTCTTGAGCTCGATGTACCATCTCGTCGACCGTATTGGTTCGACATTCATACATTGAGCGTTCATGGGAGAAGAAATTCTATGGTGGGAATTTATATATATATATAAAAAGAAAAATCTATTTATAGTATGCAAATATACATTGGGCGTTCATGGGAGAAGGAATTTTATGGTGGGAATTTATATATATATACAAAAAGAAAAATCTATTTATAGTATGCAAATATATATTTATTTCTTTTCATAGTCAAGTAGAATCTGCACATATTGAATGATTAGGTTTGATATACTTTACCAAACACAGCATTCTTCTCTTGGGTGAGATTACTCAGAAAGAGGGGGCATTACTGAGTAGGAGAGGCTGTTCTCCTGGCTAGAGAGATATTGAATAGAAACTACGCTTTTACCAGTGACCTAGAACCTTTATTTTAATAAATACATGGGCCTATTTGCCTTATAGAATAGATTCAAATCACCTACTCACATATTCTCATGCCCAGCAATGGCCGCAGCCTTGCAGAAAATTAACATAGACCCAGAGCAGCAGCTTTACACACCCAAGATAGAGGACATTGCTGCTGCTGTGATGGAGATGCATGGAGACATCTGAGGCTCTTCTTTGGACACGACAACAACAACAACAACAATAGATTCCAATTAAATTCCATTTAAATGTAATGCTACTGTCCTATAAGCTTATGTCCATAGTTTACTTGAAAACCATTTCTAAGATTCCATCCTTCAGTGTAGCATATAAAAGCAGAATGATCCAATACAGTATTAGAGCTCTGAGAAGCGGTCTGGTGGATTAAATTGGCGAAACCGCTGGGAGGGTTCACCACTGATGAGCCAAGCCCTCCGAATATATTTTTTCATCGCAGTAAGGACAGTAGAAGTTTGTTTTATGTATAAAAGAAACATTCGCGCTTTTAAATCCTTTTATTTTATATAGATTCCAATATATTTAAACAAAATATGCAATATTTATCGGGATCTTGTAGAATAAAATGATGAAATTTGATAGTTTGTTGCTGTTAGTGTCCGTCAAATTTACCTTTGGTGACTATATCGACAAATATTCCCCAATTTGATGTGTTTATGGTGATGAAAGAATCGGATAAATCAGGAAATTCTAATAATTCCATCTCCTTTCTATCTATCCAATCTCGAAAGTAGTTTCACACATATCTGTTTTAAAGAACTACAGTAGAACCTCCCTGTAAAGGACACCTATTTACAGAGCCAAAGTGCCCTTTATGGAGAGGTGTCCTCTTACTGGAGAGTTTCTAAATAGTAAAAATGATAATCTTGGTAATGAAAATTGTTATATATAGAGAGGTGTTCTCTAGAGTAAGTGTCCTCTCATGGAGGTTTTACTGTATTTCTAATTTTAAAAAACGCTAAAATTTGACAATAAAAATAGTCACTTGTATTTCTTAGGATAAACATAAAAATGATGGGCGGTGAGATATTGATTGCGAAAGTGTCTACTGAGAATGAGGAAGGTGTTGGATAAGTGAGTACATTGTGTACTTCACGGCTATAAATAAGCCATCAACATAATGGAACCACTTCCCATTGTCACTCGGAGGTATATTTAGTTCTGTGGGGGGAGTCCTGTTATAACTTGGGGAGTGATTGACGTCTGGGGACACACAATATGTCGTTACTACTCAGTCGTTGACAACTGATCTTATCTTAGCTCTGGCTTTCCGACATGTCTTTTCACACGATTCACAACATTTATAACATTAACAGCATTAAAATTAAGTTGAAAAAATCATACTTCCAGAGATAAGTTTCTTTAAAAAAATGTAATTCACAAATCTCTCTAGCCTTCGAGCACAAAAGCCTCTCCATGGGAGAAAACACGATACAATGATTGTATTGATTCAGGGGATTAATTTATTGAATCTTTAAAATTATTAACCCTAGAACACACACGTAATACAAGCCACGATAATCATGGTGGATAGTTAGCGACTGCTTTTACCATTTTTTAGAAAGTAGTTGGACTTATTCACTTACAATTATGTCAGAGACACCCGTTTGTTTACTTGCACTCATTGATGATTTTGAACTTTTGAAAGAAACGGGGGCCATTGAAGAAAGGTTTTCGTAAGAAAAAAAGTACCCAATGCGGGATTCGAACCTGTGTCGTGGCTGTCGAATAGAGAGAAATACATTTCTATAAAGAAAGAGGTGTCTCTTCAGAACTCACTTTGATGATTTATGTTTTCAAACTGGTAACTAATGGAAGAGTGGTGTAAAACTCCTCCATTAATCAACAGTTTCTTTATTGTTTCTTTAATTCGACTTAGAGCGCTATGTCCCCCTAGGAACACTTGCACTTTAAAGATAAACAAAATTTTGAAAGAAAGAAAAATATTTTAAATATGTACAGAATTAGTATCCAAGTTAGTTAGTGTTATATGAAAAAGATAAATATATATATATATATATCAACACACTTGATATATGTAAAAAGTTGGTATGCAAATTTAGTTAAATGAAATCAAATTGTAAAGTATTGTTTGTATTCGAGAAAAGCAATTTACAGATTAAAAAGAGTTTTAAGGAATATTTTAAAATGAGTTTGAAAATAATCATCAAAGTGAACATATATTCTGAAGAGATATCTCTTTCTTTTAAAAAATGCATTTCTCTCGATTTTCTCGGCCCAAAACGTTTAGATTCAGATCATTGACTAAGCCACAACACCAGTTTAGGCAAATTCTAACAAAAAGCCAACCTGTATACTATAAATTCGAGCTATGATTCCCATCAATAAAGGAGAGGCAAATATTTTTCCTTGCATCCTACAGAATTGAGTAAGGAAATTTTCCTAATTTGCCAAAAATATGTTATTTCGTTATAGTTTTCGTTCGTTTATTGCATATCAAACTTATTTTCAAAGTTTGAATGATTATATTCAATAAGTGTTTCTATCAAATTATCCTATATAAACATGGCCTACAGCCATGATAAGCATAGTGAGTTGGAGTTTGCGACTGCTTTTTACTCTAAGTATATCATATATCTACACATCTAGAAATCATTCCGATTTTATAACATCTTGGATTGATAGGAACTACTATCAACATAGGATACGAGGCTTTATTTGATTTATCACGTTAAAACCCAAGTTGTTTTCATTTTCATAGAAAGCAAAACAAACAAAAAGAGCAGGAACAGTGTTTATTCAAAAATCTGCCATGTATCTGCCATTTCAATGTAAAATTTATCTTAAAAATCCTTTTCAGCCAAGAATCTACTACCTTCTAGTACTTTGTACAGTTTCACCTTTTATTCTGAATCGGAGTGACTGCCAACATCGACCTGGATTATTCAGCCAGTGTGTCGTGTCGAGATAACCACTCTGAGATTAATGAAAATTCCAAATCACCGTGACATGGAACTATGACACAATCCTATGAAAGTTCAGTTAGTACTTCATCTTTTCAAGTCACGCCAGGTTTTGACATGAATGTGGTGTTCCAGACATCGAATGGAAGTTCATGCCAATTAGATGCACACAAAGGAGCTACTTAATGCAAATGTGGAAACTGAAATTAGGATGTAATAGGGTGCTCTTTTTACCAACGTAATTCTAAATTTCTCTTCAGTCCCAATTTTCCACAACAGGAGGTTTGAAAGATCTGAAGAATTAGGACAACTATGTTCTAAGTCCATCTTGGGGCATTCTGTGACTTCCTGAACTTTTTTCTCTGTTGAACGTCACATCTTGCCGTTCTTCCTCTCTCTCTCAGGTTATTAACCATTGCTCTAATTTACCTGTAGATGACGATGTCATGATACTATAATCGTAATATCTCTATTATTAGAATACTTTTCCCTTCAGTATCATCTACCTTATTGATTTTGTTTTCAAGAAGCCATCAATCTTGTGATCATAGGCGAGTAGCCTGTAACCTAATACTGCACGGATTTGAACAAAGCTATCGGACCTGTTGTGTCTACAGTATTACCATGGAACTATCAGACGTGTTGTATTTCCAGAATAGCCAAATGTTATCGGACCTGTTGTATCTACAGTATTACCTAGGAACTATCAGGTCTGTTATATCTACAGTATTACCAAATGGCTAGGGACCTGTTTTCTACAGTATTACCAAATGGCTAGGGACCTATGGTAGGGATCTACGGTATTACAAAAGAGCTAGCGGACCTGCTGTATCTTCAGCATAGCCAATAGTTATCTGAGCTGTTTTCTTCTGCATAGCCAAGTAACTATTAGACCTGTATATTCACTATTACTAGTTAGTTATCGATCTTGTATCTTTAGCACAGCCAAGGAGTTATTGGACCTGTTGTCTATCGTATTACCAAGTAGCTATTGGACCTGTATTATTACAAGTACAGTCAATAAGTGATCGGATTTACATCTTCACAATCATGAAGATGAGCCCAAGCATTCGATCATGGAAAGCCAGGATGTTTGGGGTCCAGACAATAATTATTCATATTATTTGGACGATGAAGATTATGAAGTGTTTTTCACGGGAAAAAAAAAAACAGAAACTTGGGTCTCTAGAGATTTCTTTGAGTCATTAAAGGAGTTTAAAGGTTTTCAGACTGTATTTCGCTAACAGGCAAGGAGTTAACGGACCTGTATCTTCAGTACAGTCAAGAAGCCTTGTGGCCCCCAGCCAGAATCTGCTGTAACATGATCCTGTATAAAGTTGAGGAGCCATCCGAATAGGCCAGTAGGTCGGGGATCTTAGTGACCTCTCCCAAGGTCGGGGTAGCTGTCACTGAGGTGTCCCCGTTCTCCCCACGCCATAAATATTGCCGACTTAATTAACATCCCGGCGGTGGGAATCCGTGCCATCGGCTTCGTGAATGAAGAGGGTTGTTGACTTGAAAGTGCACGGCGCAGCGTTCATGCAACCATATACCTAACTAGCCGCATGGACTCATCCGGGTGATAACCAGGTGTATTTCAGCCGTGGGTTGTTAGAGCGCCCAATTTAGTTCCGAAAAACATTATGAAAGATATCAATCAAACAATTCTATCTTGAAGATAGAGGTTGCCTGGCCGGCTTTTATATTTCTAAAATAATAGCCTGCTTTATTTTTATTTTTTCTGACGAGGACAAAAGATTTTATCGGAACGTTGAGAAAATATAACTTTATCTGGCCTAAAAGTATATATTATTTTACAAACAATTTTTTTTTAAACCAGTGCTTCCTCTCTAGTGGTAAAAGGAACTACAGAAAATTGGTTTCCGAATTATTAGAATTACCAAATGAATAGGGCTAAGTTTTAAAATTTCTTAATCACTGATTGAGTCGTTTTGGTGGATAAAATGGACAAATATCGATTTAGCATTTCATGTATATAATATAAGGATATATAAACATCATAGAAGCAAATATTTAATCAAATTTTCTCTTTCTCAATGAATACAAAGTGAAAGTAACAATTTGAAACTAGAAAAACTATTTTTATTGATAATAATATACATCTTCAGATATTACTGTAAAAAAACCTTTAAACTAAGTAATGATGCATTAGCGCGCCATCTTTTATGGAAAATCGAAACTATTATAGACGCGCATAATTCTTTTAAAAATTAAACAATATCTACTGCCCTTACTGCAATGGAAAAATTAATGGGAGGGCCTGGCTCATCAGTGGTGAACCCTCCCAGTGGTAGATTAAACTGGCGAAACCGCCGGGAGGGTTCACTACTGATGGAGCCAGGCCCTCCCATTAGTTTTTCCATTGCAGTAAGGGCAGTAGATATTGTTTAATTTTTAAAAGAAATATACGCGTCTATAATAGTTTCAAATTTTCAAAACTAAGATATGTTATGGAAATTTTTAGAAGCATACTCAAGTTTTAGAGATATTTTTGTGAATTATTAACATAAGGCTTAATAGATTAAGTCTTAAAATGACAACATTTCATATAACCTGTATATGCACCAAATCAAAACTTCACTGTTTTCGAATTTTGATTTGATTTGAAAAGTCATGACATCCATCAAAATTCACAGAATAACGTTTAATATAATAATCCAACAAGTGTAAAGTTGGGCTAGAAAAATTCGACATCATTTTTATTCTCTTCAACGATAGCAACAAATACAACAATTAAATAAGAATGAAAGACAATGATAGACAACAATAAGATGGCATAGCCACAAGTATCGATAAATCATCAGCAGCACAGCTAAGAGAAATATCTTCACATACGGAAGTTAGCTGAAATTTCTGGCATCGGGAACATCTGGTCATTCCATTCCCTGAGGTACCGAAGCAGAAAAAAGACTTTCTCTACAAGTGCCTTCACCACCAAACAGCTTTCTCTTTCCTTCAGACTGGATTGAATTGGTATCTTGCGTGTTCATCCGAACTCTTTATCTTTTTAAACACGATACATCATCACGCTAGCTGTTATTGAAAATGTAAACTAGATATAGCACCTATGATTCTTTTTGAATAAAACAATTTTCTACTGCCCTTACTGCAATGATAAAAATAATGGAAAGGGCTGGCTCAACAGTGTTGAACCGTCTCAGCGGTTCCGCCAGTTTAATCTACCATACCGTTTACGTGGGATCAATGCTCAAAGCATGTATTTATATTTAAATGCATTTCTACTATCCTCAAAGGACATGTCCATAGTTTTCTTAAAATAAATTTTCTAAGAATTCATCTTCATTTACGGATATAAAATTAAAACATATCTCAATACAATATTAAAGCGGTATAGTAGATTGAACTGGTAAAACCGTTGGGAGGGTTGACCATTGATAAGCCAGGCCCTCCAAACATTTTTGTCGTTGCAGTAAAGGCAATAGAAAAATGTTTTAATTTAAAAAGAAACATACGCGCTCTGTAAATAGTTTACATTTTATTATATTTTATCTATTTTGATTCAAGTCACAGAACATTCTAACGTTTTTCATACGTCTATCTTCCAAACAGAATAGTTTTTCTGTTTTCCTGCCCTTTTTATAGAAAAAATATATAGACAGGGGGTTCTACGTGTCCTCCTTCTAAAATAGACGGTGTTTAACGTAATCATTTTATAAATAAAGAACAGAAATGGTGTTTTCTGGCCCACTTTCTTCTTTTTCTCTAGACAATATAGACATGATGTTGTATGTACCGTTCTTTTATAAAATATATGATGGTTGCGTGTCTAAGAAAGTGAGAGAGATTGAAACTACTTTATTTAAATGTCTATATGCGGTTATATACGGTTAAAGACAAAATTGAATAAATATGAATGAATAAGACTAAATAAAGAAAAATATTAATTGTTAAAATAAATATATAAAATGATTTATAAATATTTATATATATATAATATATCCAAGGCCTTCATTGGTGGCGCCCACCACGGGAAAGACTCCGCCACCGATGGACTGCAAGAGTTCTTTCCAACAGAGTGGGCAGGTCGATGTATTGGCTGGAATTACCCAATTCAAGACCAAGAAGGTACTTGTAGATGGTAGCCTTCGTCCCACCTGTGGTCTTCTTTGCCTCGGGATAGAGGCCGACGCCGAACAGCCAAGTCTGGAGATCCAGGAAGAATGTGAGACTTTCCGGAAATAGAAGAGTACTGTATATCTTTTCATATGCCCATTTTCCAGATATAAAATAGAACTGCGCGATTTTACGTGCTTAATTTCTATAGATAAAATTATATTATACCATCATATGTGCCTATCTTCCAGAGCTAGAATAGTTTTGTGCCATTTAGCGTGCAAATCTAGCTTCCAGAAATACGAGTTGGAGTTCAAAACTCCAACAATGCTCTTACAATATTTCTTTTGATTATATTTTAAATTTTCTGGCTATTTATTGTATCGTGTTTTCTCCTTTAGAAGGATTTCGTGCCCTAAAGCTAGAAATATTTGTGAATAAAATATTTTTAAAAGAAACCTATCCCTGGAGACCCCTGATATTTTAACCTTAATATTTCTATGGATGTTTGATCGTGAACATGTTTTAAAATACCAACAATCCCTTCAAATATCCATTCAGGGACTCATCCTGATTCAATATTTCTGACTTCACGATTGATTTACTGTCTTATTGTAAAGTCATCCTAAATGGTGCACATTGTACCTCATTGAACCATCACGGGATTAAAGCTTCATATTGAATCGATTGAAAAGATGCTTAAGGTCATATATGCATATATGTTAAAATATGCAAAAAGAATGGAGAGAAAGTAAATTAAGGATGAATAACACATGAAGTTAAGTTGATGACCTAATTTGACCGTTAATATATATTCGGAAAATTTAAAGGTTCAAAGGGTAATGACATGATTTAAAATTGTTTGAATGTTAATTTATATCTTTAATTAATAAGAATAGTATTGTTTAAGTCTATAGCTCCTATGTATATACGAAGGATGCTGGTAACCTTGCTGCAGCAGAAACTGGGTTTAGTGGCGGCCCACATCCAGCAAGTTTTGTAATGGACCCCATCAATCACACAGAACTTGCTCTGTAATTATCGATGAGGTTAAATATTCATCAATGTGGTGTGTGCGCAGGTGGACATTTCTGTGGGCTCTCTGGGCGCTTGTTGGTGGGCAGTCGTCCCGACCCTACCAGCCTCCGCTCCTACCAGGGGCAGGTCCTCGACAGATCAACCAATACGGAGGGGTGCAGTTCAGCGTCAGCACCAACGTCCAGTCTCAGCCTCAATACCAGCCTCCTTTAGCCTCGAACAACCCCATCTTCGGTTCCCAAGGAAGCGCTCAATCTCAAATACAGTATATCCAAAATCCTCACGCCCAACACCCTCAGGTTCAGAATCCCCACGTTCAACATTCTCAGATCCAGAATCAACATTCTCAGATCCAGAGTCCACATGTTCAACATTCTCAGGTTCAGAACTTCCAACTTCAGCACCCTCAAGGGCAGAATCCCCATGTTCAGAATCACCAAGGGCAGAATCTTCATGTTCAGAATCCTCATATGCAAAATCCTCAAAACAATTTCCAGCAGCAATTTGCTCAGTTGGCTGGATCTCAACAACCTCAGCAACAACCATTCGTATTGCAGAATCCGCAACAACAACATTTCCAACAGCAAGCCATGCTTCATTCTCAACAACAACAGCAAAGTTCAATGCAACAGCAGCAACCTGCGGTAAACCAATTCCCTGCGCAATACAGCCCCCCAGCCCAGATCCAACAACCGCCAGCTCAGTTCTCGGGATACAGACCCCCGCTGTTACCCCAGCTCGCTCCATCAACCAGCCAACAGTCACTCTATGGTGGCAGCCAGCAGAGTCAAGGAACCCTTGCTAACCCTAACACCTCTCATGGCATTTCTGTTTCCACCTCCTTTACGGGAGATGTTCAAAAACAGGGAAAGAGCGTAGGATCCATTCCACAAGCGCAGGCCATCCAAAAGGCCCCTGCATCCGAAATCCAATTTGACAAAGGAGCGCCAGCTAAAGACAAGGCCACCAACCCTGACGACGAATACGTTGTGTATTATTACTACTACTACGATGACGAGAAGAACAACAAAAATCTCACTCTCAACTTCGATGACATCCCCAACCTTGAAGCCTACGATAAACTCAACGCTAAGCCGCCAATGCACGCTGCCCGATCAGCTTCCAACTCGGTCGATCACAGCTTCCAGCCTCAGATCGCCCCCGTAACACCCTCGACGGCTATGTCTGTATCCATGTCGGTTAAGGAAGGCGCCAACTCTTTCCCCATCTCCAATATCTACCGATACGGCAACAACGAGATTCCCAAGTTCCCTGTGACGCCGAATCTGCTTGAGGTCGAGGTGCGGCCCACTCCGCCCCCTGTCATCACCAGCCTACCACCTCCTCCCTCCACAACCGAGATGCCTAGGAACGACGTCCAGATTGCTAACGATATCGAGGAGGACATGTTTATCGAAACCACCACAGACGAACCAACCACCACAACCACTGAGCTACCCACGACAACAACTAGCACCACAACTACAACCAGCACGACAACCACCACCACAACCACAACCGAACCTCCAACCACAACAACGACCAGAAGACCACGACCTGGATTCAGCCGCGGTAACCGCAGGGGGCAAAACAAGCGAACCACAACGACCACCACAACCACCACGGCTGCTCCAGTATCGACTTCCACCGTTGCAAGAACAAGAACCACTTCCTCTGCCTCCAGGTTTAGCAGCAATCGACTTAAGAGGCCTAATTTCTCCAAATCAAGAAGTTTGGATTCCAAACCTGAGGCAGATGTTCCAATCAAACCGAGAAAGTCTACACCCTCCCTCACAACTTCAACCACCACAAGCCCCACAGCGTCCAGCACCCCCAAGAAGTTCGGACCAAGGCGTAACAACGGAGGGCGCCCTCAAGCCACAAGGACCACTCCAGCAGCAAGTCGGGCAGTACCGACCAAAAGCCCTCCTTCTGGAAATGCCCCCATATTCAGCCGACTCAACCGCCACCGCCCACGTCCCTCTTTCACGCGCAACCGGGCCGAACCAGAGGACGATGTTGAGACCAGAGAAACCTCCCCATCTGTTGCGAGAACACAAGAACCCCCTCCCAGCACTACCGACGAACCCCGAAATGATCCCGAAGATATCAAGGAAGAAGAAATTGCTGAAGAAGAGGTACCAACTACCACCACCACAACCACAGCTAAACCGTCAAGATCCGGAATTTTTAAGCCACGCAGCAGACCTCCCCTATTCAACAGATCAAGGCCAGGAAGATCGTAATTTCCCGTAAAAATTCTCCATCAAAATTTAATAAGAACCAAAAAAAAATCACAAAAGTTATTGAAAAAGAATATTTTATTCTTGAAATATTCCACAAATCTCAATCATTTGTGCCTTCTTTGTTTATCTGCATTCGAAATATTTTGCGAATGGTCAACGTGAGCAATCTGGATGACAAATTGATTTTATATTGAATATTTTTGTAAATAGATTGTTGATGTAAACTATACAATCTTTTATGTTAATTTTTCTATATATTTTTAAAAGAGTTGTTATATATTTTATCGTTGATATATTATGAATATTTTATAAATGATGGTTCTAATAAATATATTATGTTAGAAATGCCATATAATTCATAATATTTATAATTGAATGAGCTTCACAACCTAAAAGTAGTTTATGTAAATCTAGATGAAATAAAAAAAGATATATTTTGTATATATAAAAAAAAGAGGATATAACATATATAAAAAAGTAATATAGAGAGACTATTTTATAAAATAATTAAATGTCTTTTTTTAGTATCGATTAACAAGGTAGCGCATATCGAAAACATATAAAGTATTTAATAAAACTTTTAATATATATAAAATTTATTGTTTTAAGAGCCTTTCATTCTAAAAATTGTGTTTCATGTATTTGTGCTTTTTTAATATACAATACTCAAACTATACACAATCTATTCTATTTTCGTCCAGCCCTTGTCTGATTTAATATAAATACTGTGCAATATGCTCTAAAATATTTTATGCATCAAATTTCACATATTGCTTATTTTGTTTTTAGGTTCTTGTTCTCACTTTTATCATTTTGACACAATAACATTGTCATCATTTTATTAAAATTTTCAACATGTGTAATAATAAACTTTTAAATTATTTTAAACATTATAATTTTGTATATCAATAAATATTATATTATAGAATATTAACATTTTCAGAGTTTCCCTATTAAATGTATTATTGTAAAATTTCAGTGGAATCTAATATATTATATACATATTTAATATTTAAAAATTATATCGTATAAGTAATATTGTTTATATATATTAATTTTCTTTATTTTTATTGTGGCATTTATGTAAAAAATATATATATTTGATAAAATGCAAACTCCAAACTATACAAACTAATATATTTTACAAATACTTATTAAAATACTGTCATTTTATTTAATTTGCTCTGAAATCGTATTTTCATTTAACGCGTTTTACAATTTTGGCTAAAATTTTGTTTTTACGCGTTTTTATATATAAATAAAATATTTTACTTATCGTTATCTGGTTTTTATTTTGAAAACACTCTACCCAACAACAACAAAAATCATTTTATTAGGGCCCATTGTCCTGTATTGATTCGCCATACAACAACAAAATATTACAGTAATTTTTTTTCTCTGGGAAATGTGCACGTGAGCCTTTGTTTGAAAAGGGATTTATTTACACAAATAAATCTTAAATACACTAAATGTATACTTTAATACACAAAGGCTTTTGAAAATATCAATATTTTACTGCCTATCTAAATGAAATATTTTTAGATAAAACGACAGTTTTCATGTTAGAATAATCTAAATTATATTTGTGTAGGCTTTCCTTTTAAATTGGTAAGAATACTCTTTTAAACAGATATTTAAATTTTGTATTAAATTATTTTAACTATAACCAACTTTATATATATATTAGATAGTAAAAAGGCATATATTGGATTGAATAAAAGATTTTTGCCTTTTTACTATCTAATTAAGTATGGATTGTTCTATTTTCAAAACAATTCAATCATAGAACAATTCAAATAAGTGATAAAATTGAAGAAAAATCAGCTTAACATATGAATGTGTAATTCTCTTTTATATATGAATCTAAATAATGTTAAATTAAAATGTATTGCCACTGTTCTAGCCATGGATTAATTTTGACGTGTAAATAGTTCTGAGCATCAGGAACAGGTAAAAAGAAAAGAGAACATGCACCTAACATCTTAATGAGACAACCTTGTCTATGCACCGATTTGACCTAAAAAAGTGTATTCATTTAGATTAAATATTCAGCCTCAATTTCAATTAGACGTCCTTTATTTCAGAAATTCACCCCAAGCAGATATGCGAGAATACCTGCCGACAGAATAATTATATTCTTTACGATATGATTATGTTACCATATAAAGAGTGATATATTGGATCAAAATATCATTTATTTTACCAATATTTCAGTTGGCTGAGCGCCAACCTTTATCAAGGTGTTATAACATTTTAAAGTGTGTCAACAACCCTTGTGTGTGTTAAAATGTTATAACACCTTGATAAAGGTTGGCGTTCAGCCAACTGAAATATTAGTAAAATAAATGCTATTTTGATCCAATATATGTCTTTTTAATTAAAGATTTATCTATGGATTGCTCTATTTTCAAAAAAAAAAATAAAGAGTGATGTTTTTGATTTTAGGCCAAATATAATTCTTTCGTATCTTTACAGTAACTCGTATAGTATTATAATGGAACACGGTGTTATGTGGTATATTATCTTATAATAATTAGAATTATCATTGTTATGGCATAATTTTAATAAAATGACATAAAGATATATCATTTTACACACGTATATATATTTTTAAAAGCCTAAGATTAAATATTTTTTACCCAAATTATTTATATGAAACACTACCGCGCCATCTGTTATTAGAATTTGAAACTATTATAGATGCGTGTGATTCTTTTAAAAATTAAACAATTTTCTTTCTCTCTCTACTGCCTTTACTGCAATGGAAAAATAGAGAGAGAAAATTGTTCAATTTTAAAAGAATCATACGCGTCTATAATAGTGTTATTTTGCTATTTAAATAATTTTCTAGAAATTTATATCAAACAAAAGATGTCTGCACTTATAAAAGAAAAAAAAGTTTATTTCTCTTCCTTAAGAATATTTACATGCAAGCCAAGCAAAACTAAAATTAAAATTAAAATTGAACGAACAAAATTTACATATCTCTTGACAGAATGAATTTACCTTTTCTTGGTCAAAAAACAATAGAAAAATAAATTAATTAATATTCAATTATTATCTAATATTCAATCACTCATATTTAATTATTTTTATAAGTTCATCCACATCAACTCCCCCTTTTTTAAGATAGCAATACTCATTAAGGTACATATCTATCCGGTGGTCTCCTCTCTCGTAGTGGATATCTCCGGGAAGGTGTAGATTCAGTAGGTGGTCCAGGTGTAGATTCTGCTACTATTGTAGCAGGAGTCAGGGGACTTGACGTCTGAGGCCTTGGGTAGCTTATTCCTTCTTCTGATGACGAAACATCCTTTCTCTCCATACTTCTCCTCATATAGTTAGTGTGTACTTTCCTTTCTATTCCATCAGTTTCTATCATACAGCTGTTGCTTCCCACTATTCTCTTTACAATCCCAAACATCCATTTCGGTTTTCCTCTTTCCATCCATCTGTATCTTACTCTATCATTTATTTTGTAGCTATTGTTCTGTTTTTTATTTTTCAATCTCCCCACTCTTATTGATTTCTTGCTCAACATGGAAATCTTCGTTCTAATCTCGCGATTTAAAAATATTCCAGCAGGGGATTTTTCCGTTCTAGTCAAAGGACGCAATCTATATGCATATAAAGCCTTAATCAAAGCAAACTCAAGGGGTAATTCTCTTTCCTCCGAAATAATTCTTTTCATAGCTTTTTTTATCTCTCTTACAGACACTTCCGCTAGTCCGTTGCTCTCCGGATGGTAAGCGGGGCTAAACATCGCATGTATGCCATTTCTTTCGAAAAATGTCTTTATTTCATAACTTCTAAACGAGGGCCCATTATCCATTACCGCCACCTCCGGGATACCATATCTCGCTAAACATTCTCTCAAAAAGTCTATGCAGAATCCCGCCGATGTATTTGGAACCATTTGACATTCTATCCAATTAGAATGCGCATCCACCAATATCAAAAAAGTTTTTCCCGCAAAATAGAAATAGTCAAGATGAATTCTCTTCCAAACTTTGTTTGGTGGAGTCCACTCGGTAAATTCCTGTTTTGGCAGCTTTGATGTGTTTTCCATACAAGTGCTACAGCTTTTAGACAGTTTCTCAATTTGCTCATCCATTCCCGGCCAATAGACAGAACTTCTGGCCAGAGTTTTCATTTTATTTACTCCAATATGATTTTCATGGATGATTTTCAAAACATATTCTCTTAAGGAATCGGGGATGATCATTCTATTTCCGAAAAATAGGCAATTTCTTACTATTGTTATCTCGTTTTTAATTCTATTATAAGGTTTTATATCTACCTCTGAGTCAACATCATACTTATCATACTTGACTAATTTATATAGTTTTCTAAGAGTTGGATCTTCTTGGGTTTTGTACGATACCAAGACGTAATCTAATATCGAATTTTCTATTAATAATATTTCTCCTATTTCCTCTTCCTTCTCCCCTTTCTCAGGATTTGGAAATCTTGAAAGAAAATCCGCAAGAGGTATTTCAGTTCCCTTAGTATATTTAATTTCAAAATTAAAATTTGATATTGAGAGTGACCATCTATGTAATCTATTTGCCACTAAGGCTGGTAAATTATTTTTATCGCCAAAAATGGCTAGTAATGGTTTGTGATCTGTATTAATAATAAATTTTCTTCCGTAAAGGAATTGTTTTAGCCTGTTTAAGGTAAAGAATATTGATAACCCTTCTTTTTCTATCTGGGAATATTTCTTTTCTGTGTCATTTAGTGTTCTTGAAACAAAAGTAATTGGTTTCTCAATGCCGTTTACAATATGGGAAATATATCCTCCAATACCATAATTTGATGCATCACAAGTAACATAAAGAGGTAAATCTTGCGAATAATGCGTCAAACAAGTTTTTGTACTAATCAAATTTTTACATTTTTCGAAAGCCTGATCATGTTCTTTTTTCCAATTCCAATTATAACTTTTTTTCAATAGAGAGAATAAAGGATTTGCATGTATGGATAAATTTTTAACGAATTTACTGTAGAATGACAACATGCCCAAGAAAGATTTCAATTCTGAAATGTTACTCGGTTTAGGACATTTTTTTATACTGTCCAATTTATCCTCAAGGGGATAGATTCCATTTTTATTTATTCTATGTCCCAAATAATTGATTTCATCAACAAAAAACAAAGATTTTTCTTTATTAATTGAAAAATTAAAATCAGATAATTTATTCATGACTGTCTCAATATCTGAAATATGCTCATTTGCATCAGACGATGCTATAAGAATATCGTCTAAATATATTATTACATTTTTAAGACCGGAAAAAAATATTGTCCATAGTTCTTTGGAAAATAGTCGCTCCGGACTTGATACCGAAGGGCAGCCTTTTATATTTAAAAAGGCCTTTATGGGTAGAAATAACTGTCAATTTTTGAGATTCCTCGTCTAGAAGTATCTGATGATATGCGCTTGAAAGATCAATTTTGCTAAAGATACTTTTACCAAAAAAAGAATGTAAAACATTATCGATGTTCGGTATCGGATATTTAACATCTTCGATAAATGGATTTAAGGTTCTCTTAAAGTCTGCACAAATTCTAATTTTGCCGTTTTTCTTAGGGACGCATACTAGCGGTGAAGCTATTGGGCTATCCACTATATTTTCAATAATATCATTATTCAATAAAAATAATAGTTCTTCTTCAATTAAATTTCTAATAGCAAAGGGAGCAGGTCTAAATTTATAAAATTTTGGTGCAAACTTATTTTTTACATTAATGTGTACGGAGATATCTTTTATTGGCAAGACTATATCTTCGAAAAGTTTATAATATTTATTAAAAATAAAATTAGTATCAAAATTATTATTTTGTTGGACATTAATTTGTACCATATCAAAATATACTATCCAGTCTTTTCCTATGAGAAATTTATTATTTTCAATATTTGTTACTATTAAGTTTAAATGGCCTATTTTATTTTTATATCTTACTTTTACTTTACATTCTCCAATAGAGGAAATGCCCTTTCCTTGATAATCGGTTAAATAACATTTAGACGGAAATAATTTAACATGTTCAAAATATTTTTAAAATAGATCTTTTGACATAGTTGTTAAAGCCGCACCAGTGTCAATTTCTGCTAAGAATTTTATGTCGAAGACATACAAAATACTCTCAAATTTATTAGTCAGATATTCTATATTATTGATGGACTCACCATTTTTTCCCGAAAATGATTCTCCGTGGGCAGACGCTTCACTAGACACTCCTCTCTTTCTTGGTTGAAAATATCCATTCTTAGATTTTGAATGACAAACAGTCGATATATGTCCCAATTGTTTACAAGAATAGCAGAAAGAATTTCTAAAAAAACATCTGTCCGAATGATGATTCATCTTTCCACAATGCTTGCATTTAGAATGTAATTTGTTTATTTCTTTAGTTTCAGCATAAGACTTCATTTTCAACACATTACAATCTACCGATTCTATTGTGGTAGCAATATTTACTGCCATATTAAAAGTGAGCTCAGGCTCTTGCAGTAATCTTTTCAAAATAACTTGATTAGAAACTCCTGCAATGAATTTATCCCTTAGGTGTTCTTCAATATTTAAGCCAAAATTACATTTATTAGCTTGTTTTTTTAATTTAAGGACATATTCTTCTATTTTTTCGCCATGTTCCTGAATCAATTGGCTGAACTCATATCTTTCAAAAATGATATTTAGCTTAGGTGTAAAATGAGTAAGTAAAACACTAACAATTTCTTCGAATTCTAATGCACAAACATCTCTAGGTGAGATCAATTCTTTCAGAATACCATAAGTATTTGGTCCAATAGACATAATAAAAAAGGAACAATCTTCTTACCTTCAATTTCATTCACAAAAATGTACTGTTTGAATCGTTGAATATAATTTTCAAAAGGTTCTTCTTTCATTACATAAGGTTCGAACGAAAGTCTCGTCGCCATTGTTATTTTGCTATTTAAATAATTTTCTAGAAATTTATATCAAACAAAAGATGTCTGCACTTATAAAAGAAAAAAAAGTTTATTTCTCTTCCTTAAGAATATTTACATGCAAGCCAAGCAAAACTAAAATTAAAATTAAAATTGAACGAACAAAATTTACATATCTCTTGACAGAATGAATTTACCTTTTCTTGGTCAAAAAACAATAGAAAAATAAATTAATTAAAATATTCAATTATTATCTAATATTCAATCACTCATATTTAATTATTTTTATAAGTTCATCCACATCAAATAGCTTCAAATTATTTATGTTCGTATAAGAAATGACCTATATATTGTTGCATCATATGATTTCAAGACTGAAGAATCTGCCAAACCGCAGCTTGGTGGAACAATATATATTGTTGCTTTTAATAGAAATAAATATAAGCATCAATTTTTATTGGAGAAATCGATTATGCTTGGAGTAAAAGCATTTTCTCTTGTCGCCAGCCGACTAAAGAAAAACATTTCTTCGTGGATCCAAAAATTTATATATAAATATACTATTTTTTAAAATAATTAAAACATCGAAAAAGGTCAGGTGTTGATATTAAAAGCAAATTTGATTTAGTCAAATATCACGGAATAAGTTTTAAAAACGTTTAGTTTATTTTTGTTCCACTAGATGGCGCTCTGTCATCTAAAATATTCATGTAAGCGCGGTCAGGACCTGACCTTTTTCTATTTTAGAATTATTTTTCGCATGAACAGCATATTTACGCAAACATGGCCTTAAATATCCATTTATTGATATCTCAGGAAGCCTCTGTAACCAAAATTTGGTCGTAAAGGTACAGCTTGAACCACGCTGACGAGGGCCAACAGCCCGAAACGCGTACGTGGTTGTCTTTTCTTGTTTATCAAGAAATTGGGTTGGCCAAATATCGCGGAATAAGTTAAATAAACGTTTAGTTTATTTTTGTTCCACTAGATAGCGCTCTGCCATCTAAAATGGTCCTGTGAGCGCGGTCAGGACATGCCTTTTTTGTTTTTAATATAATATATCATTATATTGTCAGCTTTAATTTCGTGTAATTTCTCGGGTATAAGCGCAAAACCCTTCAATCAATCCAGAACATATATAGTTATTCTGAATATATAGAGCAATCCATAATATATGTATATTTAAAAAATAAGGCTTATTTTGGATTGTAATAAGATTATTTATTAATCCGATATTTCGATGGACCAATCTTCCATCTTTTACGAGGTATTTTGCTATGAAACACGCAGCAGGTCGCGTGCTTCATAGCAAAATACCTCGTAAAAGATGGAAGATTGGTCCATCGAAATATCGGATTAATAAATAATCTTATTACAATCCAAAATAAGCCTTATTTTTAAAATATATAGTTATGTTCATTATAATAAATCTAATAAAACAAAATGAGAAGCGTGAATGATATTTCAGTTTAGTTATATATTTTTTTACATATTTAACGTACACACAAAATTTATTTTTATAATATCACACCATGTTCAAACATCTTGAGTGTATTTCTCTATGGGGCAGGAAATTTACTATATTCGCCAAAGAAACTGAAGATCTAAATATTTATTTCAAATTAGAAACTATTTATATTGCCACGTGGAAAATTAGGGAAGACAAACTTCAGGATGACACAGCAATTTATTTAAGGCAAGAACAAACTATGAAGGATAAACAAAAGATAAGGAATGAGGGAAGTTTACAGAGTAGTAAAATATAAACATAAAAATGATACTCATTTAATACTAGTGTAAAATAATAAATACTTAGCTACAATATGTACAAATGTTTTGTTTTTGAAAATAAATAATTCTCTCTCTTTCTGAAATCAATAAGAGCTCATCAGTAAGTGTGGAATAATGGAGATCCACATCGGGACGTCGGCCAGACAGATTGGGTGACAGCAAAAACAAACATACCAGCCGGCAACAAAGGAAGAGAGCACGGCCTGGTCTGCAGACGAGTTGGGTGCTTTCCACTGTCCTCTTAACATGTTTTAAATAAAGTTAGTTTGAAGGAGACTTTTACCCTCTCCTTTCTGCTATTTAGTGATCTGATTTAAATCCTTGCAACAGCCCACAAAAGAATCATCACTGCGAATTCTTCTACCAAATTTGGCATCAGTGTTTTGTGAAACGATTACCAGACATTTCTTCACAGTAAGGGTAAAATAGGGGAAATATTTTTTTAAAGAAACATAGACGCATATAGATAGTTCATAATTTTAAATACAGATATGGCACTCTTATATCCTGTAATTAAAAGATATATTTAAGAAATAAAACAAACGTTATTTGAGATCTGCTTAATAACAAATTTCCATCAATAACATTCTTCTATTCGAAATATACAATCATTTTCTGCCTACCATTTTATGATTTAAAATCAAAGTTAAAATATTACTTTTTGCATCCCATTATTTATTTTTTTATTCCACAAATATAAATATGAAAATATAAACAAACAAAAAAGGCATATCCTGACCGCTCATATGAGCATTTTAGATGTGGCAGATGTAATATAATATAAATTATTTAAATTAGATTTGACCATTGACCAATGTTATTATTGTTTTTTTTTTTTAATATGTAAAATAAGCTTTAGAAAATTTATAATATTAGGTATGTTGCACTTTGTTAATTAAAAAATAAAATAATTCTTTTATAGAAATATATCTTTCTTCAATAAAAATAATAAACAAAACATATTACAGCAGAGCGCCATCTAGTTGAACAAAAATCAACTAAATCTTTTGATTGCACTCTGCCATCTAAAATGCTCGTGTGCTCGGTCAAAATATGCCATTTTTTGTTTTTAATATCAACACCTGACCATTTTTTATATATTTTTTCTTATTTTTCACATCTATTATAAATATAATACCATATTATATTTTAAGAATGATTCCAATAATATTAGATTTTCCACACTTTTTTAAATTTCTTTATTCTTCTGTGTGAAAGGCTTAGAAAGGATATGATAAAAGGCTAATCAAAATTTATTAGTTACGATATTCTTATACCAAATTATTAATCATATCGTAAGTTTATCTTTTTATGAAATTTAAAGGTATTCAAAAACCTTTTAAATTCTACTTTATTTTGTATGCGGGAAATATTACAGACTATATTTAGAATATTTTATTATTCTCCTTTATATGTATTGAAAAATTATTAAATTAATTGAAAATAACTTTTAAATATTAAAAATTTGCATTAGTTTTCGGCGATCATATGATTTTTATTTTTATTATTTTCCCTCACATATTAAAGAATCCTTTTCTTTATGATAAATATGGAATTTTATTTATATTTCTTTATATGAATACAAAAGTTATGTAACGTTAGAATCAAGGCATTTTTCGCAAAAGAAGTCCCCAATATAGGCTCCGTTTTCGTCTTTTTTTGGAAGACTTTTTTCAACGCAATGAGTGTGGGTCCACGCGTCGCAGAGGTCGCATCGTATCCACTCTGTGTCAGAAGCAGTCTCCCAGTCGGAGATTTTGCAAACGCTGCATTTTTCTTCATCGGAGCTCTCATTATCCGCGAACTTGTCAGGATTGGAGTCGGGACTCTTGGGCCTTCTCCTTTTTGGGTATCTCCTAGGACCAACGAATTCTCTGGTGCAGTCTGCTTCGTACTTATCAACAGTTTTCCTGCGTCTCCTTGAAGGCGGGGATTTTCTTCTGTTGCATGGCCTTTTCTTTATTCTTGTGCTTCTTCGCAAGGTTTTTCGCCCATCATAACTTTCCTCTAGATTATGATCATTTCTTGATTTATTCTTTTGTTCGCTATGATTATTTGAAATTTTACCAAGGATTTCATCTGTATACCTTTTCCAAGTTAAATAGAGACGATCAAGTAGAATGTCGCCCGTAGAGATTTCCTTCATTCCTTTTTTATAGTACTTGAAGAATTGTTTCTTTTGGAATTCCGTCAAGGCAGATTCTAGAGCCATTTTAGCTACGGAAGGTAGTTTTTCTGAACTAATGCTTTCACAATAAAAAGGTGAATCGATTTGATCATCTATATCTTCTGTTTTAGCTTGTTCCTCAACTGTATTTTCGGGAATATCAACAACCTCAACTTCATTTGAAACGTGAAGAAGTTTAGCATTGTCTTCTTCCGTATCAATACTTTGAAAAATACTGAACACTTCTTTTCCAGAAATCTCGGAACTTTCCCCAGCAAATTTCAGACTAATGTCGTCATTCGCCAACTTTACAAGAGAGCTGGAATTGGCATCAGTGCATTCAACAGTAGGCAGTTCGATAGTATGGACGCCATCCGTGACTGTGATGAGCGAGTTAACCAACACGTTATTATCTTTGGCTATGAATGTCTGCAAGTAATACTCGCCATCATCAATCTGATCAATTTGGACATTGTCTTCTTCCTTTTTTTCAATGCTCGTTTTGCATTCTTCTAGCTCCACACAAGACTGCACGGGATGAATGACTGCGCTTTTTAATTCGGTTAAGTCTGAAGTTGGAAGTTGATGGTTTTCAATGGTGGACTCCATATAGAAGTGGGAAACATTTTGCAAATTACCTCTATTTGAATCAAAGGACTTCGACTCTTCAACGTAATCCAAACAAGGATCCTGTTCGTAGGAGATCGGAGTTGCTTTGGAAGCTTGAGGAAAGCTCATAGGGGGGAAACATTGGGAGAAGCTAAATTGTTGATGAAATGTTTGAATGTTATTGTAATCAGAGCGTTCATCAATATTAGCTGAACAAGTTGATTCAAACATTTTGTTTTATTTCTTAATTATTTCTGAAGGTGGGTGGTTCTCCTGACGGGGCAAATCGCTACTCAAAACCTTGGTACAACTTTGAAGACTTCTTAATAGGCTTCTATACTTCTATCTTTTGTCAATTAATATTTAAATAAAATATGCATTTGTGAGTCAGTTCATATTGCTTTCGGGTTTGAGCTTCAAATGGCAACTTTCTTGACTTAACAGATGCCTTTTTTCCGTTTAACTGTGAATTGTAAATTGTAGGATTCAGGCTATTGTTTCCAAGGTTATTTATTATATTCAATTGTTGTGATATAAGATAAAGGTGTTTTTGATAATCGTCCTTGCAAATCATAAAAATTATATTTATTAATAAATATAATAATATGGAGCTATAAAATATCTGATATATTGATAATACGTTCATGTTTTATTCAAGTTTAAATAGACTTCTGATTATTTTTCTAAAAATTATTATGAATTCAAAAATGATGCAAAGTATTATGTTAGCACATATAAAAAATCTAATCATAATTCAAGTCTTGCTTCAAAACAAATACAGATAGCCTTTATGCCAATGTGTTCAATATTGACATAAATAGATATATCGATTTTTATAAAATTCATATTTTATAATACGGTAAAAAAAATAGAAATTTAGAAAATGTTCTTAGAAGAAGTATAGGAAAATAAAAATAAAAACCTTAATAATAAAACGTCACGAAAATTGATTATGATATTTTCACATCCCAACTCTCTTTTTTCTATTTAAAATATATATAATATATTTAAAATGTATATTATTAATTTCATAAAATTAATTTTCAAAAAAAGAGATAAGTCGTAGAATTTTAATATTTTATTCATCATCGTAGCCAATAAAATGTAAAAGCCTTTATATATTTAAATCAATTTTAACTACCGTTTATTATATTATTTTAAAGATATTTATTGCTAGTTTTTTTTCAGCTATGATTGATCTATCAAATACTTTCTAAAAGGGGAGGGTGAGTTTCTCTTTGACTCGCAATATGAACATGATTATATTTAAATGAAAATGTATACATATAATCTTATCAAAAACGTGTACCACTCTACTAGAACAAATTCAACTTAAAATATCGATAAAATATATCTTTATATGTGTGTTTAAAATAGGTAGATATTTTTTATTCAGTATAAATTTTGTTATAGATACATTTTGACACATATCAACCCCCTCTTATAGTAATTATATATTTTAAATATAATTAAAATATTTAGGATAAAATCAAAAATATATATATACGTTATATGATTTTAAAAATAAATCTATTTTTAGATTAATTCCATTTTATACTAATATGTTTAGTTTACTTCTCATTGTTATATTGTCAATAAACCTTTTAATCAAAAGATATATGAAAAATAGATATCAGACGTTATTTGCTACTGCCATTTTGTGCAATCCTAGGTGCGAGTAATCACCATCGCCCAATATGAAATAGTTGTTTGACATGTTGAGAAAAGCCGCTTGGTAGATCTGTAAAAGACCTTGTCAATATAAAACTTCTGACAAGCATTGATCAAATGATTGATATAAAAACAGAACATTTTTATCTTTGTTCATTTCGCTTCTAATTTTGTTTCAAAAGCTGAATCAGTTCCGCGGAAGAATAATCAAGTGGATAGAGCTTCTCGAATGTTCTAATTTAAGCATATATTATGGACAATAGCCAATGCCCTATGTATTCTCCCATCAGACAAGGTTTCATAGACAAGCAGACATAACAATGGAGAGATAATTTGCATGGTAATTTCCTGTTGTATATATAGACTTCATAGAAATAGTTGATGGGTCTAGCCTCTGATGAACCTACATCAATCAACAATGAGTTTGCTGGAATGATATTTTTTCTAATTGAATGTTGAAGTTTCTTTACCTCCCTATGGTAGATGCTGAATAACAGAGCTTTAACGGGCTAATAGTAGTACCATTAGTATTTAAGTCTAACTGTAATACTAAAAACAATATAGTATAAAATTTTGATCTTATGTAAAAACTTGATATATGCTAATGGACAATACTTAAGGAAGTTGTACCTTTTACCGTGTATATCGGGATTCGGACAATAACTCTGAAAAATATTACAGTGACCTTTATTGAAGACACGAGATAACCAAGTATGAACAAAATTGCCTCTGTCTTCTTAAAAAACAAGAGACTGGCGACAATAAAGACTTTCCACTTCCTTAAGTTTTGTCCATGAGTGTATATTTTGTATCATTTAGATAGTAATTCATAAATATGGTTTATGTTTTGATCAGAGAGAGGAAACATTGGAAGAATTTTCACCTAAATAAAACCAATTTATAAAACCTTAATAGGAAAATGAAAAATATTGATAATGCTCTTGCTTATAGGTGATTAAATCTTTCTAGAAGTTTCGCCAGTTTAAAGGAAAGAAGTTCATCACGCCCTGATGAATAAGACTCTACCTATATTTTGCAATTTGGCTGACTAGGGTCAGTATCAAAGCATAACACAACATTCATTGGAGAATTCAAAACCATCTGAACGATCAAGAGATCATGGTTTCGGGACATAGCCTTCTAGATTGTAGATGAAGTTTGCGCATAGGCTTTGCATATCCACTCATGGACAAAACTTAAGGAATTTGTAGCTTTTAGCATATATGACGGGATTCAGACACATATTGAAGACACACGACACAAGACATCAAAGACTTTCAATTTCCTTTTGTTCATGAGTGTATTTCCATTCAATATATTTGTTATACATGATGCATTAGCGAGGGAACGCATATGTATGAGGAATGTAGACTATTCAGAGCGAATGCTTCTCTCTTTTCAAATAAAACAATTTCTTACTGCAATGATACAAATGTTGGGTGACCCTCCCAGCTGTTTGCTAGTTTAATCTATAACACCGTTCTAACTGATATATATAATATTTTTAAGCGGTTTGGCAGATTAAACTGACGAAACAGCTGGAAAAGCCCAACAATGATGAGCCGGGGTCACCCAATATTTTATAATTGCAGTAAAGTATGTTCAATAACAAATCTCCATCAGTCATGGTAAAGTAACGTTGACTGCCATAGTTAGACATGTTCATGGGACATTATGGAAAATGTTAGGATTGGAATATAGCTAAAGAGCAAGCGAATCCAGCATGAAATGAAAGCCAGATCACTTTGGCAAGTCTGAACTATTGATGTGCAGGCTTTCAGACCATGACTTCTTTCTGGACATTGGATCGGAGTTCACTCTCTCTCAATTCAGGATCAACGGAAATAGTGACTGCCTACACACCTATCCTCTACTCCTGCTGACAGTAAATTTATCCAGGGATAAAAAGTATTGAATAAAAGTAATGGCGTGGATTGGTCCAAGTGGGTTCAATCGTCTATTTATCCCAAAGTCGGGCTACTCCATCAATGCTGAGCGTGCGATATCGGGACTATGTATCAGGCTGATTTCACTCATCCATCAGGATTACAGATGACGTATCATGGCTAGACTGATCCAACACCCATCATGTCCGAGTACATCACTCAGCGCCTGGAGGTGGAAACATCGCTTTTGTAGCGAAGAATGACAGCGCAGCCCGGAACTTCATTGCATCGAAGACTTGGTTATATCTCAAGTCGCTATCTCAAAGGGCTAGAAAATCAAGTGTACCGATCAACTCTCATCAAATGGATCCGGTATTCAAGAAATAAAATCATTAAGCACGAATTTTACTTCTCAATAAAAACAACCTTTCTACTGTCCTTACTGAGATGAAAAAATTAGGAGGGCTTGGCTCAACGGTTTCCCAATTTAATTCACCAGACCGCTTTTTAGGGCTGTCATACTGAATTAGACGATTCTGCCTATATATGTGATACTATACGATGGAATCTTGGTTATGGCATTTAAGAGAAAACTATAGACCATATAATCTTCTAGGGGAGTAGAGTTACATATAATATTTGCATCGAGCAATGCACTTCAGACAAGGCCAGGTAGGCATAAATTAAGTATAAGGCAATAACACACCATCTTCATATAAGAAATAAAACTATTAAACGCGATTTTTTTTTTTCTTTTTGAAAAAATAAAATAACTTTCAAGACTGTCTTTACTGCGATTTAAAAATAATGAGAGAGCTTGGCTGGATCCAGTATTGCTTAGTCAAAATAGACGATATTGTTGTACAGAACTTAGCGATGTGTAGGCCTCGATGTCGAGGCGTTATTTGAGGCTACATAAGCTCATACGTTATTCAAGATTTACTACACTTCAAACTACATTATTTATTTATAGTTGTAGAACCAAATATTTTCTTTAAAATGATTACATTCCGAGCACCCGCTGGAAAAAAAAATCTGGGATAGAAAGAGATCCCATTTTTTTCGACTTTATGATCGTCGAAATGATTTAGAATTCCAAATTTTGCCAGAATTTTGTGAGGCAGAAAGTTGTGGAGCCGATCCTCTACTGGAAGACATCTTAGTTGATACAGAAAACGCTCTGAATTTGAATCCTGATGAGATAAACGGCTGAATATCGGGTTGTTTAGCTCTATTTAGGGCGGTTCCAACAAGGCCGTGATCGTCTAGTGGTTAGGACATTGCGTTGTGGCCGCAATAACCCAGGTTCGAATCCTGGTCACGGCACCTTTTTTTTTCGAAAAATATATATTTTTTTCTATTGCGATTTTTTTTTCTTTAAAAATGCTTAAGAACCCCGATTCGCTACAAGCCCAACACCACTAGTGAGTACAAGTAACCATCCGAAGCCCTGGAACTTTATATAAGCATATGATTTAACTTAAGACGAATAATCCTTTCAATAATTATAATAACGAAAAGATTCAAAAAGGATAAGTTTCTTTATTTGAAAATTAATTCGAGCTTTCGGGCGTAAGCTGCCCTTCTACAGGAATAATGGATACAATTTTAAGTAGTCATGTATTTACAGTTATAAATATTTTCTTTAAATGCGATCCACTCACGCTATACAAGACCAAAGCGAGAAACCATTTAAAGAAAATATTTATAACTGTAAATACATGACTACTTAAAATTGTATCCATTATTCCTGTAGAAGGGCAGCTTACGCCCGAAAGCTCGAATTAATTTTCAAATAAAGAAACTTATCCTTTTTGAATCTTTTCGTTATTATATGATTTAACTGTTTCTACATGTGTAGATGCTCGTAGTTGTTCCCCTTTTAAAAAGGTTGACTACTTCCAACCATGATTACCGTAGTCTGTACCATGTGAACTTGGGATAAGTAAGAATAAAACCAGACCAAAGCACAACTAGGTAGGTCTCTAACCAAGAAGTTCTTCCCCAAGTCTTGTTATTCAGTGAATAGTCGATTTATTTTTCTAGCACCATATGACGTCATCATTAATTACCTATGCCGTTTTTATTTAGGCTTCTACAGTAGAACTCTCCGAAGAGAATCAGGCTGATGGCTGACAACTATACAGTCAATAAACGAGCAGTTCCTCCGGGTCACCTAACGTCCGCACGCCGACAGTGTCCACAGTCGACTTGCTCGGGTTGTTTAGCTCTATTTAGGGCGGCTCCAACAAGGCCGTGATCGTCTAGTGGTTAGGACATTGCGTTGTGGCCGCAATAACCCAGGTTCGAATCCTGGTCACGGCACCTTTTTTTTTCGCAAAATATTTTTTTCTATTTTATAACTTATGTGATTTAGCATCACAAAGAGAATACAGCTCTAAATTGTTCTTTTTAGAGTCCATCAAGTCGAGTTCGACTTTTGGTGACTATGGACAAATATTCTCCAATTTAATTTAGCCATAAAATATAAATTCTTAAACACAGATTTTAATTACACTTCAATTTAAAAAAAAGCATAGCCTAATCGTACTAATGCAGGTTGCTTGCTGATGGCTTGCGCTAAATTTTTAGAATAAATATCAACTAATCGTTATTTTTTTAAATTCCAGAATATTAGTCATTCAACTTTTGAGAAACTTACGGATTATTATTATTATTTTAAGAAGTTATGTGCTTGCGCATCCATTCATTTAAAATCTCCACAAATAATAAATGAAGAGAGAAAATACAAAAATAGCTTAGTGAGGATGCAGTTTGAAGAAGTTAAAGCACAAAAAGGAATTTGAAAGGTGGGCAGCGGGGTAGAAGGTGATCGTGACAGAATCCTTATCTTGTCTATAAGGTGATGAGAAGACGCAAATTAGCTGTTTACTTTCTTCAACCTGAGCATCTAGATTTTTATTAAGAGGTCGGTAAAAACGTCATTCCCATTCCGATTGGCTGTTGAAATCACATGACGTGTAACTGAACGTAAATTTTACCTAACCATTTGAACATTGTAATAGAACTAGTTTATGAGGAAGATGAAAACGGTATACCGATTTGTCTTCTTCAATTTTTAACCTCCCAAATGCAGGATTTTGGTTGGTCCATGTTCTTTCAATCCATAGCTTTCCTAATGAGTAAACTTTTATTATTGTTGGATGGAATTTGGATAGGCAGGGGCATCCTTGAAAGAAATACCTGTAAGTTTGGCTGTGTGAGAATATCTCGAAGTCATGGTTAAAATATCAAGCCCCCATGGATAAGTTTCCTTTAAAAATAAACCTATCCCTGGGAGCCTGGTATTTTCACCATTATATTGATACTAGGGATTAATTCATAGAATTATATCTCGAAGTGGAAATATAATACTTAAATAGACATTTGCTAACCTTATATATGGGCTACTATGTGTTTTGTGTGAAATGACTGAATGTTTACCTTTGGATGGCTGAGATCCAGGACTTTGATAGCTTCTGAATATGAACGTACAAATTAGCGTTGTTGGAATTGCTGCGATGCTAATCCGTCTAGGAAAGGAATCAAAATGAATGAATTGAGTAAGAATTAAATAGAGAAGAAAAGAGCGAGAGCCCATGTAAAAAATATATATTATTCCTGAGGACAGACCGAATGACAGACATAGAATCAAGTTAAATAAAAGCTTTTAAAATACGGGAGTTACGGCAGACTGTGAGTAGGGCAAGACTTAAGTTCAAGCACACGAGAGTGAAGCCTGTGTGTGGAGCAAAGACTCAAGTTCGAGCACACGAGAGTGAAGCCTGTGTGGAGCAAAACTTTATCTCGAGCACACGGGTGTGGAGCAAGACTTCAGCTCCAACACACAGGAGTCAGCCTGTGTGTGGAGAAAGAATTTAGCTCAGAACACTAGAGGGGAGCCTGAGTGTGGAGCAAGACTTGAGTTGAAAAAACACGAGATTGAAGTCTGCGTGTAGAGAAAGACGGGAGTGAGCCTGTGTGTGGAGCCAGACTTTAGATCGACCACACGGGTGGGGAGCAAGACTTAAGTTCGAACACACGAGAGTGAAGCCTGTGTGTGGAGAAAGAATTTAGCTATAAACACCAAAGTGAAGTCTGTGTGTTGAGAAAGACTTCAGCTCGATAGTTAGAACTGAGTGTGTAGCAAGACATGTGGAGAGATCACACAGGGCGACCTCCAGATAACCACCGGCCGTCTCCAATCAACAGCTTCCTGCCTCCTCCACAGCTCGGTAAGACTGCAGTTAGGTGCTGTTAGACTACTCCTCTGCATCTGGAGAGATATAGCTCCTATGGCACACTGCCTCTAAGTTTTCTATCTTTGTTTCTCCCTTTCTTGGGAAAACTCACAGCTAAACTTGAAAAGCCTAGTATTACTACATCGCGGAAACACTCTTAAATGTTTCTATGCGTATTTTCAGGAATATATCCTCGTTACGTTGAAACAGATTGTAATGGTGTCCGAATCCTCAAAAAAAACCTTAACAAAGGGGCCAAATTTGATGATGTTGTATTATTCGAATAGAAATGAATTATTTCGGGATTTCTCCAGGAGTTTAGTTAGCCACATTTCTGGGAAAACGGCTTTTAGCTTCTATTTTTGAATTCTCGAATCGAATATAAACAAACTCCATGTAAACCGATCATCCATGCATTTCACATCAATAAGAAAAAACAATAAAAAAGAACATGTGATCTGCCAACTAGCAAGCAACTTCAATGAAAGGTTAAAGGTGATAAGTGGGACGTTCTAAAGGACAATCTTGAAAGGGTGCCGTGTCATTGTAAGGCCGAGTAATTGTCGCTTTATCTTGGGCCAGATAGTGCTACGGCATCCAGCTAAACAAGCTATCTCTCAGGGACGTATAGCTTGCAACCTCCTTCTAGCCTCCAACCTCTTCCATTCCACATCACACACTTAGTCTTTTTTATCAAATCCTACAGAGGGAACCTTTCAACTCGAAATTACCGAATGAGAGAAACATAAGCGATTGCGGGCTCTAAACTATAACTTGTATTAGGTTTTGAATTTTTAAAATAGATTCCTAAAAGATTTTTAAAAATACATATTACTATTCTAAATAAATATCTGTAAACCGTAGCTAACTAAAATAAATTGAGTGATGATGGGTTGTGCCATTACACCTAACTGACTCTTAGATATAACTCTGTGTGAAAAACGTTATCGTTATTATATTTATGTCTGCGTTTGCGTGACGTGTACGTGTCGGGAGAGACATCTAGAATTTTACCAATCTTTGAAAACGGGGTTTGAAGGCAATTTCTAGGTGTAACGAATATAAACATCTACAGATATCTTAATTTGACCCTAAATAGAGAACCAAACTTCTATGGTGTTTAGCTTTTTTTTTCAGCCTAAAATCTCTCAAATGCAATCTCAATCAACTTCTTGGCTTTCACCCGACATGCCTGCCCTACCGTATTATCAAACTTGTTGTACTTATATTCTTTGTCTTAAAGAGTTATAGAGCAACTGGAGTCAGATTATATACTGTATAAATAAATGAATGACTTCCATGCGGTAAATTTTAAAAGTATTCGGCGGATGCGGCCTCTTCCGTTACCGGTTTCCGACAAATGATACGGCGACTTTTCTCATCAATATGTTTTTGTGCAACTTTAGCGCCTCCGGGTAGGTTTAATATATATTATTTTTTATCACGTTTCACACATATAAAGATTTGAAAGTCACTTTGTATTGGAGAATAAGGTTTGATTAAGTAAGGAAAAGGGGTCTCACTTGTTTAGCAGGGTATCGGTTTGTGTGCATGCGGTTTGTGGGGTGCCACTACACTACTTCTCTCAATTCGGAGCAAGTTCGTAACATTATCCACGTTTCTCCAACCTTGTGAAAGGTTGCGACTTTTCCGTCTCCGAACATCATAAATTATTCCCCATTTCATTTGACACGTGTTAATCCTTATATATACAGGGTATATAGAATGGGAAATAGAGAAATACTATAATGGAACTTGAAAAGAATGAATTATAATTCTAGAAAAGATCGAGATATTAAAATTATCACAGTACTAGTCAAAAATGATATAATTTAAGCTTATTGAATGTAGTCCGCATTATGACATACTGGGAAATAGAGAAATACTATAATGGAACCTGAAAAGAATGAATTAGAATTCTAGAAAAGATCGAGATATTAAAATTATTACAGTACTAGTCAAAAATTATATAGTTTAAGCTTATTGAATGTAGTCCGCATTATGACATACTCGAGGTGATTGCGGAAGGAAAAACAGACCGTGGTGACAAGTCCATTTGAGTGATAACTGTGTGAACCGCATCCTCGACAGAGTGGTTGGTGTTGTGGGTTCTTTATTGACATTTCTCTCAACAACACTCCTTACATAGTAATCAAGAGTGATTGCATTTTGGAGAGTTAGGGAACCAAATAACAGGACTCCTCAGTAGCTGAGGACGTTAAGCGTTCGCCATACTCATATTTTCTTTGCTTTGTGCGCTGGAGTCTTATTGGAAGCATGTTTCTTTAATTCAGCCATCATGTCCATCCAAGGCGGCCTCCAGGACACTGATGTAGGTGTCATCCTGATTTCCCACTCGAAGAATTGGGAAGGTGTGACATTTCTCTCACTGCTGTTGACGCCAAGGGCTATCACGGGAACAGAAAATCTCATTTGCGTCATTACAGACACCTCTGTATTACAGATTCGGCTATCATCCCTGGGGATCACTTTTTGATTCTGGTTAAAGTAGTTTTCATCAGAGACGTGCCACAGCATGCCACAAGAATGCCATGTTTCAGGTGATTGATGAGAGGTTCTTTTTCTGTTATCCTTCGTATATTCAGTTAGCGACTGGCCTTTAAGAAGGGTATAAGACTTGAGATCAAGGTCTTCGTGGACAGTTATGACAATTACCATATGGTCAACGCCCTTCTCCTTGGCGATGGCCTTCATGCTCTTCCCAGGGTCTCCATCAATATTTTCCTTGACATTTTTGACAAATTCTTCGCCTCTTACCCTGTCCGATTGACGCGCGTGCGTTTTCCTTGCAGGTTTACCTTCTTCGTTAATGTCAACCTGATAAAACTGCTTATTGACACAGTAAACATTGGTTTTTGGAAGCTTAAAAATTTCGACTATCGCCTTGGTGCTCCTTCCAGTGCGCAGAACAACGATGATGGCTGCTCGATCCCTGATTATTAAACATCAATAGACTTGTACTGCTGCACCTTCCACGAATGGCTAGGGATAGTAGGAAATAAAATATTTATAAGATTTTATTTATTTCATAGTCTCTGTCATGGTTAGTTCCAATTTATCTGCTTCAGTCTGTACATATACAAGTAGAATTTTTTTTTTCATTTTCTCAACCAAATTTACTGAATCAATTATCAATAAATCTCACATGTAGTGCTCAAGATGTAAATATTGCTTCAAATGTAGGCTATTCTAAGTCTATCCAAACGAACTAATTTGCTTATTTCGCTATCGAAAGGATGATAACATACTAACGAATATGAAAAAACGATAGAAAAAGCTCATGTGATTTTGGTCAGGATATGCCTTCTTTATTTTTATTACCGAATATATAAATTAAAAGTTTATATTTTGCTCGAGAATAAAGTTAATTTTCATCCCGCTTAATACCCCGATATTCCCCATCAGGTTTCTATTTCTAAATCAACCTATCTCTACAGTTAAAACACAGCTCAAAACATGAGAGTGGAGAAGGGACAAATAACTATTTCGTCAGCACATAAAAGAGTCTTTCGAATAAGACAGAGTATCTTGAAGGGGAATCTGTTTTAATTCTCTCTGAAATTTGTTACATAGTTGTTCTTTGTTGACGGGCTTACAGCAGGGTGGGCTACCAGCCCATACAGGGCCAAGGGCAGCCTACCTCGCCCACAGAGGGCGTAGCGGGCCGGGCCCAACTTGGCTGTTGCTGCGGGTGATTCACGGCAGAGAGGTAGGTGCACACCCTCTCACGGCACATCATTCTTATATCACGCCCCCTGGTGGGCTGTAGTCGGGATAGTGAGAAGGACCTGGGGACTAAGGCCTGCATGATCCATGTTAGGATATCATCCATGCATAAGATCTCTCTCGGAAGCTCCATAGTTGTACTCTACCATTCTCTTCCTTGCTCTCTGTATGTCTCATTTACCACATTCTAACCTCATTAGGTGTATATCTCAATAAGTCATATGCATATTTAGGAGATATAGCAGTTTTTATTCCTTGGGCCTTTCCAAAGAGTTCTCGATGTAAAGTAACGTTATGAAAAGGATGATCACCTGCAGAGAAACCCTCAGTATAGGGATGCCCTTATATCATCGTAGTTGGGATCATAATTGATAGCTACGACAGAACTATTCGCACAAGGACCGACTGACTCCATGTGCCTACAGTGCAGTATGATATTCCTTACACACTATAATGATATAGGATATCCTTCTCTCGATGTTAGACTCTGACTCCTCGAGCCACGTCTTCAGACTCGATATCAATGATGACATCTACTTAACCACGTCTCACCAAGCTGACCGAATAGGTTTCTCAGATATTCGGGAGTTAATATAGAAAAGGATTTCTTTATTCCAAGATGAGATTTTAAGTATCTTCGTGATCAGTAGCGGCTATTTAAACTTGGAGGACTAGGCCAAGTTCGCGGTGCGAGCGACGGAAATACTAGGCCTATTTTTACCGCGGCGAGGCGTCGCGCCAGTGGCTGCCGTACCCATCCATCCGCTGCCACGGAGATCTCTCAGTCCGAGACTGTTCATTTATCGGGATAGCCAACCTCTGGTCGTGGATACTCTCGGGAGAGACAAACACCATTTTTCTGCCCTGAATCCGGACGCATCGATGTCACCTTGGCTTGCGGCCTATCAACACTTGTTCTTTTTATCCTAGCAGAAAAAAAGTCTCCTCTATTCTTAGCTACTTAAATGTACATAATTTTTTACGAATTATTTTTTATTTCATTAATCACAACGACACAAAAGTCCGGGGAGAAGGGGTACAGAATATTGTATGTGTCACATTCAATATATAACCACGACATGTTTTTTTACACAAAAGGTTCTAAATGTTTTCTATTTATTATAATTTCACTGACACCATATACGGATATTTTCTAGGATTCCGAATTTTGGAAAAGCCAAAATCAATGCTCTCTATTTTGTTCCAACGCTGTGGATCATGGAGAAAGAACTGATCCCCCACTACTGATGTGTAACGCTGTGTCGTACCGGGTATATCTCCGGGATACGAGAGTTTGTAAATTTTGAAATAAAGAAATTGAGCAATAAATATTATATAGGAAATATAAATACTTTCGCAATAAGAATAAACTTAATGCGAAAGGATTTGTCGTTTTTATATATAGAATGCTAAGTATCCAATACCCCGATTCCGAATCTTACTACATACGTACATCTGTTGCTCACTTAACAGTGAAGTGAATACTAAGCATATTATCAACCAACAGGTTTTTCTGTAAAAATTTGTGTAAACATTTGGTGAAATATTCATACATACGTACATCTGCATGGTGATCATTTCCTTCGGAGCACCACTAGTCCCCCAATGCCAAATACCGGTAGATGCCCCATGGCACACTGCAAACAATATCGAGAGTCAACAAGTAGACACAATGTAATGACATTCATTTTTATACGTGTGTTTGTTGCTCGACGCACTTATACTGCGCGGATCTAAAACGATAAATTGATCGTTTTCAAAATCTTTCACTAAAATTATTTTATTATTAATTATTATTTTTTATTTTCTTAGTATTTGAATTTTAATTAACCACAATAATACATATGAACTTGAATTGATAAGTTTGTCAACTAATTATAATAATGATTTTTAAAACGCTGAATTTAAGACGTAATAGTGTATTTAAGACCTAGGATTTATAGTTCCCTGATATGTTCGACTGTTCTTAAGATTAGGATTTTCTCACTCACTGTATATGTGTGTATTCTATATACTCGTTTTTTAAAAATATATTGAATGCATATATCTACTTTTTGTGCTTACTAATCATGTACATAGTAAATACAAATTAAATATACTGTCCTTACTGCGATGAACAAATATAAACAACTTAAGCAAACTCTTTATGAATTTAAACCACGTTTCTATATTTACTATTTTATTTAAACATTTTATATAGGTAAAGATAGGATTTTGAAGCGCTTTAAAACATAATGTCTACTTCTCTTTATTGACATGCATCCGGGAATGCCTGTCGCTAATTACTCCGCAGAACGACTGCACCTTTTAATGCCCATTTTATAAAGGAAATATACATATTTTATAGTCTATTGAGAGACTACTTATCATTTTAGGGGTCCAAACTTTGAGGGTGACTCCTTCCACAACTATCTCTATATGGTGTCAAAATTCCATCCTGGTAAGCCAAGTATTGTGTAAATGTATGCCGAAAACGCAAAAATACTTTTAATATTTATTTTTTAAATAGAAAAATTTCTATAATTTATTCTGTCATGTTTTTTAATGTAGCCTGCTGAGACCTATTTTACGCACACAGAATTGATACCTTACATAATGGCATATATACGGAATACGTTGATTCGAAATAGCCCCCCTCTGCCTCAATAAATACTTCAATGCTCTCTCTCTCTCTCTCTAGATCTGAAACATTGGCACATGTGCCCGGATTAAATGGTTCTTATTAAGATTGGACATGCGGCGACACACAACACAAATTAAGCAACAACATATACAGCTTTGATTGCATCAACAGTTAGGTGTGGATTGATTGCATCTTCAAGCACTCCAGGGGACTAAGGTCGGTGTGATCTGGTCGGGCGATTGACTGCCATTGCCGTCAGTATTTCCTGAAGAGAGGTTTGGAGTAGCCGTTATTGCTGCGTCGATATAAATTATCTTTTTTTTTTTCGTGACGTAGAACTTGTAGCGTAAGTTCTTATTTGAAACATAGTTTGAGTTAGTACCATGAATACTTGTATATCTCTGTCAATGACTCTTATGGAGGTTTTAGGACTCTCGTCGATCATTTCTTTCTCCTGCTGCACGAACGTCTTTGGCTGATTGTAGTTTGTGCATTGTCAAAGCTGGGGTCTCCCCGCCACTCATTTCCATCTCTTCACTACTATGGCGAAAAAAAAAAATAATTTCAATATTTCCGTATAGTGTATTTTTCTCAAATTGTAGCGATGACGGCATGCCGTTTCAGTTCTTGTGTTAGAATAATGTCTGTCATAGGTTTCCTTCAAAAGACATAAACGCGACGATCAGATACGTATCATCAAATACTCCTTATATTCTTCCGGTATATATATACGTATTCTCTCCTATGATATCCCATTGCACTAATATCATACGTTGGAAAACACTCCCCTTGTGTCTTTCACGATGTCGGCAATGACATAACCTTACATATGGAGTTTGTTGTGCGAATGCTGGCCAAGGTCGGGACATTTTTAAAATACAACGCAGTAAGAATAACATTTTGTGTTTTTGCCATCGCTGACATGCCGTAATTAACCGGGAATCTATTTTGGAGACCTTGGCGCCCGATGTTACTAAGGAACGTCATCCATCTGGAAAGAAAGCTCCTCCCCCACAAATAGAAGTCGCCGGTAGAATAGCGGCCATATATCTCGCCTACTTGGCCCGGAATCGAACCGCGGCTGAAAAATGTGAGAAAAGTTAGATCAACCTCAAAATACATTGTGATAAAGACTTCCTCGACCGTGGATTCTTTTTGTAACTTGATGATCAACAAAAGGTGTTTGAGGCGATATATTCGTAGGTTATGGGGGTTAATAAAGATGTCTAGTTGATATTTATTTCCGAAATATGACAAGATATACCTTGAAGCGTTCAGTTAAATAAACAGGAAATGTTATGATTCAATCAATCTTCAACATAGTTTTTCTCCCAATTTTAGTGCTCTAGCTCACGAAAACAAACAAATGCCGTTTCGCGTCCCAAAACATAATGTTCGATAGAGACGTACGAGATACCCCATATTTTACTGGTCAACACATCTGACAAGGATTCCAACTTTTCTCTTTTGGAAAGAGTTATTTAGATAGATTAAATTTCGCTGTAAATTATAATATTGTAACGAAGAATGGGGAGAAAGATATGGCAACATTCTAAATGTCTTGCAACAACGTTACCATTCGTGCGATTAACATGCCCAACACAAGCAAGATTTGATGACACCACGGGTCTGGATTCTATGAAGGCGCCGCAGCTGGCAAGGATGTTAAATAGAAGTGGCGCACATGCAGCGCGAGCAGAAGTTGAGGTAGGTACAACACCTGCGCCTTTCTTGCTCGCTTCCCTCGCTCCTTTTAGGTATTGGACTCGTGAGCCTGAAGTAAGGCCTTGTAAATATAACAATCCCATATAGGCGAATACCATTCATATATGGCACAAGTTGGTTCATATAGGTATGCCTAATAAACAAAGGTAAAGATTTGTAATGCGTTTCTTTATATTATTTTAAAGTGCAAGCTTTCACGCGGTCGTGTGAATCGCCATCCGCGAAGGTGTGCAACTTATATACAATCTAGAGAAATTTATTTTTTTAAAATAATTAATAAAAACTAAATAAATAAAAGGTTATAACAATTAAGGGGGTTGGAAGGTATATCTCTCTCTATGGGGGAATTATCTGCATTGAATATGTTGGAACTGCTGAGGTAGATCAATTCTTCAGTTTATGCTGTCTTTGAAGATTAAAGATTCCAGAATGTGTCTATCGTATTTGGAGAAGATATTATGGAAATGACACACATCTTGTAGGATAGACTAGTGATCTGTATAACTTACGTTCTGTATATAGGGGTAGAGTAAAAATATAATAATGTAACACATCTTCCGTTGAAACACCACTCCATTTATAGCGTGTTTCTGGCAGTATATCATTGGACTCGGGGATTGAAATATTTTAGTGTTTGCACAATCATTTTGGAACGTGTCCAATCAACGATGTGAAATAATTTTATTTGTGTTCATCTTGCTAGATAGAATTGTAGGGAGTTTTATAATTGTCATTTTTAAATCGCTACTTTCTCGAAGCAGCGAGAATGTATATCCTGAGCAATCGTGGCTCGTACATGTCTAGACTCGACATTCCAATCGACGTTACCTACCTAACACAGAAGCGATCAGGACTGGATACGAAAAAAAGAACCTTGAAAAATTCCTGGAGTGACTACCAATTGAGATGCTAATTATCCAGAGAGTTGGAGATTCAGAGTTGTAAAATAATAGGTTTGTTAAAACTCATAATTATTCTCAACTATCATTCATCACCCACCAGCGAGTGCAAGTAACCAAACTGGGCTCTGGCACATTTTTAAGTGCAAAGTCGAACTGCTTTTCACATGTGTAGACATGTGGTGCACTTACAGTAAAAACAGTCGCCAACTTCTACCCCCATGATTACAATGGCCTGTACTACGTGTACTAGGGATAAGCAAAAAAAAATTATGAGTTATATTTATGTCAGCATATACAGTTCTAACTTATCCCAGGTACGCATGTTACAGGTCATGATCATCATGGTGGGTAGGGGTTTGATACTGCTTATACAGTAGGTGTGCACCGCATGTCTACACAGGTAAAATCAGTTCTTGAACGCATTCACTTGCATCTATCACACCCTCTAAAAGTACTGGATGAGAGTGTGGAATGCCCTCTCTACTCTGAGATTTATCTACTATAAATGGAAAAAACTAGCACCTTCACATGGTGGAGTGTGGACAGCATCTTAGAGCAGCTAAGTCAGAAGGAGGCCAAACAGACACCAAGATGTCTTCAACACCATCTTAGCACGAAGGAGAAAGCGCTCCCTTTCCCTTGAAATTGAAATCCAAAGGTACAAATTAACATACTACTTATTAGATCAATGACATGTGGAAATAGAATTCAGTGGGGAGAATCACCGCATTATTTTCCTCGAAAATCTTCAATGAGAATGGGTCAACAGGACCTAGGTAATCTCTTGCCACCAGACAATATACACTCATGGACAAAACATAAGGAAGTTGTACCTTTTAGCATATATATCAGGATTCAACCAATACCTCCGAAAGATATTTGATACACAGTGACCTTTATTGAAGACACACGAGATAACCAAGTGTAAACAAAATTGCCTCTGTCTCCTTTGAAAAAAAGAGACGACTGGCGACATAAGACTTTCCATTTCCTTATGTTTTGTTCATGAGTGTATATCGATCGTCTTGGAAGAGCCTGATGGTACACCAGGGATGGATGACTCACCAGGAAAGATAAAATCACTGGTAGATAGGTATGTCTCATGCAAGAATAGGGGGTCATTGGAGTAATTTATCAAATATAAAAACTAGATCAATATGTGGGTGTTCAAACTTGAATCCTGATTGATGAAAACGCTAGTTTTTACACCACTCTCTTACAAATCCTAAATACGTACACATTCAAATAATAAATGTTTATGCTTAATTTCTCCTTTAAAAGTGTGGCAATGTTGTTTTAATTTATTTTGTAAAGAAGTGTATATCTATATCAAAACCGCCCTAGTCCGTCCTAGACTGACGAGGGCCATTAGCCCGAAACCATGGTCTCTAGGTGGACGCTTATCAGTTTGCCAAAGTTGGTGTTGTGGCTTTGTCACCGACCCGATGCCGCTAGTTGCGGCGACGGTCAATAGATGGCGTCAGATTCTGACGTTAATTATGACGGAAGAGGCGACCATTGCTTCCATATATTAGGTTTGTGTGTCCCGTGTTATAAAGGCCATATGCCTTATCACACAACTGAACATTGCTTATAGCATGCGCCATCTATCAAAATAAACATCGATTCAACATTGTTTTTTTATATTCCAGATTCTTTTATCACAAACATTTTCTTGATACATAATCAAAAACAAACCATAATTATTGTTTCTCTTTTTTATTTTTGATTACCTTTTCTTATAATATGTTTATAACTTTCTGTTTAAAAAAAAATGTAAATCGACGCAATTATCCCTAGCCGGGATATCGCGTTTTGTGTGTTGAAATAAAATTTTAAAAAACCAACCACGCACACGTTTCGGGCTGGGTTCCTTCGCCAGCCAACCTGATGTGAGTTTTATACCTCAATGATCAACCAAGGAGGTGTTTCTTGGTAAATCAAAGAAAAGGTATTATATACTAAAAGTGCGCGAGTACGTAAAACGTGTGGAGAGAAAAGGGGGCAAAGAATGTACATGGATAGTGAGCGCATAGTCCAAAGTCTCTACGCCTGATACTCTACATGGATAGTGGTCATGCTCGTCTAATGGTTAGACTGTATATGCACCAATAGATAGAGGGCGCCCTATACCAAAGTCTCTACGCCTGATACTGTACATGGATAGTGGTCATGCTCGTCTAATGGTTAGACTGTATATGCACCAATAGATAGAGGGCTCCCTATACCAAAGTCTTTACGCCTGATACTGTACATGGATAGTGGTCATGCTCGTCTAATGGTTAGACTGTATATGCACCAATAGATAGAGGGCTCCCTATACCAAAGTCTTTACGCCTGATACTGTACATGGATAGTGGTCATGCTCGTCTAATGGTTAGACTGTATATGCACCATTAGATAGAGGGTTCCCTATACCAAAGTCTTTACGCCTGATACTGTACATGCACTGATGGTTAGTGGGCTACTTAGACCGAAGTCTGTACGCCTGCACTGTACCTACGGTAAAAGTGTAAATAATTGTTCTAAATATCCATTACAGTATTGGTTATTTACAAGGGTTCGCAGCATCCTATATTATCCTTGCTCCGTCAGGCGTGGGCTAATTTTTTTAATCTATATCTTCTAGGCTGTGACATTTTTTTAAAAGGAGATCTATGTGTCTCATATTTTGGCTATATGCGGATGGGAACGTCTGTGGGAGTTATCCATTCTTGACGTCTGACTCAACAACAACAAAAGCCTTTATTTAGGGCATTCCGACCCATATAGGATTCGCCGTATTTACGCATCAGCAAGAGGAGAGGGAAAAGGAAACATTTACAACAAAATAAAGTTTGTCTCACATTCAGTTAACTATTTACAGATAGGTCATCCTCCAGTATCCTTTGCCCTGCATTCTTTCTCATTCGCCCAGCTTCTGTGCAGAACTTAAAGTATCTAACAATCAGTAATTCATCATTCAGAGCTGAAGAGAGAAGTTGACATATGCGATGGTATCTAAATTGACCAAAGTTAGGGCTTGGGAAAATTTCAGTACGTTTTTCTGTTAAGAGAGGGCATTGGAAGAAATAGTGAACCAAATTATCATCCATGTGATCCTTACAAAGTAAACAGTTCCGGGACGTCTGACTCACGTTCCTCGTAAAGAGAAACTTCAGTGTTGTTTGGAATTTCATTTTTGACAAACACTCTCCTACACAAACGCACACATATATGTATAGAAGCAATGGGCGCTTCTCCCGTCAAAATAAATATGTCAAAATAAATGTATATAAAGCGAAATTACGTCATTGTAAGTAATATTAAATAAAAAGGAGTTAAAATAATATATATATATATTTCTAGTTGAAATCCAATCGGGAATACGTTCAATTATTCCAAAGTTTATTTGGTCATTTTTGCCGGTCGATGTCTTTGACTGTAAAGAGCAATATGGAAGGTATAACCCCTGGAAACTAGTCTGAAGATGACTTGGGCAGAATATCTGGATAGTAGCTACCTTCTAATACAGAATCTAGGAATTAAAGGGAATATTGGGGAGTCGTGCAAATGTTCTACATACAATGGCTATACACTTTATTTATTTATGCTTATGAGGTGATACAGCAGCGTATTTACAATTAGAGAGGAGACAAAATGAATTAAATCTAGAAAAAAGAAGTGAGGACATATCGGTCATTAAAGTCTGAGAGGCAAGGCCTTCAGCCAGTTCAGGGCTTCCGGGGTGACAGAATGGAGATTGGAGATTCCTCCATTGAATTTGTACAGCGGGCAGTCATCTAGTATATGGGACATTGATTGTGGGACGTTGCAGGCACAATTTGGATCTTTGGTGTAGCCCCATAACTTCATCAGCTCTGCACAGTGTAGTGGGGGGGCCCGAGTCCGACTTCCAAGTCGTTCCGCCAAGAGATCAACACCACAGAGGTCCGTACGTCTCTTGACCTCACGGACAATACAGCAGCTACATTATGCTATACACTTAAGACACAGTAGTGTTACAGATTTTTAAAAAATCAATCCATTAGAGTTAAAACACTTCGGCCAGATTTTTAAAATAACATACATTGACGCTTTGATAAAATCTGATGAGGATAAAATATGTTGTCGAAAGGTCACTGATATAACCTTTGATTCTTGATAAGAATTTCCGAGGACAGTTGCAATTCCTACTCCATAATTCACCGAAATCTCTTTCTTGATGACTTCTAGTTACCGGCGACTTCTACCCAAAAATAGAGGCATGTCTGTGCTGTTCTCGGGTTTAACAATCCATAGCTACCTTTCAGCAAGGGACCATATTAACAAACTAAAACTCCAATTGATAAGGAACCATAGAGATAGTTTCCATCATTCTTGGTACCAAATAGAAAACCACAAAAAAACAGACCCTCCAACTAAACAGAAGGGAGTCGACACAGTTGGCCAGATGGAAATCTGGTCACCTGCGCCCTCTAGTCTATAAAGAGGGAGCCAAAAGCTTCCCCATGTGCGCTAGGTGCAAAACCGATGAGGCCACTCCCCAACATATACTGGTATTGGAAAGGACAAAGGATCCCTGTACAGAGAACCAAGAAGAGTTCTTGAACTTCTTTATGAGCACGATCTCCAAGATCTTGTCTAATTTAGACTATAAAAGGATAAGAAAAAACAATCCATAGCTAGGCCTTGATGGGTTCTCTAATATAAAAATCCCCTTTCCAGCGGTATCTCCCAACACGGTGTTGTAGGGATGGCAGGGATGGAGGACGCCATTCCATACGCAGTGTTGGTCTTCAACTGCTTCTTCTTCAAGGTGATGCGAGTGGCGTGCGCCAAGCTGCCGCTGCGGGGCGCGGAGCCCTTCGTGTCGGAGTTCATCGCCACCCTCGAGCTGTGCACGGGCTGCGGGGAGCTGGGTACGTGAGACAGCTTCTAACGGCCCCCGATCTACTTTCTGCTGATTTTATAACCGGAGAGAAATCCATGTGTGGCATATTTAAGACATAATCTAAGACTCATACATAAAGTAATTTGTCTCCCACACATGTGTTTCAACATGTTTAATAAATTGTTTAACGTTATTTTGTTAGAATATTTTTCAAAGCTTGGGGGATCTACGGGCATTAAGTTCTATATATACCTTTTAAGCAGCCTTGTAAGAATTATAACAAAATAGTTTAACATGGTATCAATTTCCAAACTGTATATAAGAGCAAAATCTGCTAACTTTTGTACGAATGGGCATATGTGAATACATTTTTTCAAAATCATTATTAATATTTTAGATCCATATCCCAATGTGCCTAAAATTAGATCCTGTGAAGTGTAGACTCGAGCCCCACTCACGGCGGTGTAGTATCCAGGCACCATCTATGAGGCCCACGGGGTGTTCGCCATGGCCGTGGCGCTGCTCTTTCTCTGCCTCTGGTGGTGCGTGTCCTTCGAGGACGCCGCGGCCTGCAACGTGCAGCTGGTGGAGGACCTGCTACTGGAGGGCGGCACCGTGGACAAGAAGGACTTCTTGCAGAGGCACGCCGGCATGATGCTGGGCGCCATCGCCACGCAGTGGTACGTACCTCCCTCGGCTCCTTGTCGCTATACCTAGCTGGGGCAATGATCACATCGAAGCCTACTGATGTGATTCAATGTGAGAACGGAAAAGACACTGCAAAATCAGCCTATGTATTCTATTAAGAGTCGTACTCACCTTATATATATATATAAGGGCTCAAAACATGATCAAGCTGTGGTAGCGGCCAACTATACAGTGTGCGGTGCAGGTACATCATGACGGTATGGTCGTTCCACATGACGGAGGAACACAGGGCCTTCCACCAGACCATGGAGTGCGAGGCCGGACTACGGGTACTGAGGGTATTCTTTCTGCCTGCCTCCCCTCTCTAACCTTGCTTTCAGCCTTCTCACTGCCCCCTGACTGCCCGCCGGCGTAAGTCGCTGCTCTCTCTACCTGCGTCTTTCGCACTCTCTTCCCAATTATGGGTTCCTCTACCTTTCTAACAGCATGGAATCTGTTGTTGTTCACGACATAGAGAAATATAGTTAAATGCGCGTCTTTAATTAGTGGTGAGACTAGTCCTAAAGATAGTCTTTGTCGGGAAAGGTAGCCTCGTGTTTTTTTTTTTTAAGGTTATCCGATCTCTTCTTGGTAAACTTCCATCCAAATTTTATTCCTATATGTTTTGTTTGCGGGGGTTGAAGTTATAGACATAAATCAAATTCTACGTAAAATATTCGAACGAAACTGTATCCCATTTTATAATTTGTAAATGTACTTCCGATTAGTAACAAAGGTATAAATAGTCTTCAGTCTCCAATTCTGGTCACAAAGTTCGACTATAAGGTTCAAAGTGTGAGAAGACTCCATGAGAATGACTTGCAAAAAGGATGAAATACATATTGAAATAGAAACGTCAACGGAAGCTCCATTAGTTTCATTTACCTTTTTCATTCGTATTTGGAGACAGACAGAGTATTAAAGTAATGCCGTCCTCGAGATAGGGAACGATTCAATGAACCCAGTACAAGGTTGTAATTAAGGGATTAATTTTAAAAATGCAAGAGAACTAACCTATATTACATAGGATTACATTGAGAACGATGGCGGAGTAGCGATCAGATATGGTAGTGTAAACGCTTGCGTTCGTTGCTTTTTAAAAGCTTTTACCTAACTTTCTAGCATGTCTAACCTTTCACAAATTTCGCAATCAATTTTTAATATACCTCTAGAACACGTAGAAGCTAAAAAACTTGAACTCTTACTCAATCCGGACGACAACACAAATGTACAAAATTTCAGCCTTCTAAGTTAGAGACAATGTTCTGTAAGTCATCTTCGTGGAATACTTTTGTGACAAGATTTCTTGCTGGTTTTAGTTATTACAACAGAATGTACCATCCAAAAAAAAAAAAAAGAAGTATTTAAATAATTTTCATTGATAACTTCCCCTCAGCCGGGTTTATATTTATCAAAGCCTTGTTTTATGTACAAGTATTTTGTTTTCAAATATCCAACACTCCCACAGTATTCATGTTAAAGAATCATGTTCAAATTTGATAAAAAATAATCCCTTGAATCAATATTAAAATAAGAGCATTAAGCCTCCAGGGAAAAAAAGCTTGAGAGATTTTTAAATAAAAAAATATTTTAAAAAGAAACTTTTCCCTCGAGGCTTAATGCTCTTATTTTAATCATGTTCAAACTTTGCGGGTTTTTAAATGCATGTTCCAAGATATATAACATCCAATCACATCTCTGCTTGGCATCTGTGTGGAAGCATGAAGTAATGTAACATGTGATAGCCTCCTTGATCCATGGGAACATTTATACAACCCGCACGGAATAAGCTGTAAATATAAAGAAGTTTAATAGAGCTATTCCCATCACGAGTGTTGATTCCAACAAGGTTGTCTGTCTGAGCAGGTGACACCACTGGAGGGGTTCCTGGTGGAATGTCTGTTAAGCTTCCTCTGCCGCCTGGTGGCACTGGAGAGCACCAACTGGACCGCGGTGACCTCGTCTCTGGTCAACTCCCTGGCCTGTGTGGTGCTGGTTGTGGCTGGTGGGTTAAATGCTCTGTGGGTGTATAACATGTATATATACTACAGGCGCTGTTAGAACCCCCACATTTGAATTGTCCCTGATTTCCCTTTCTACAACAAAGATGCCTATACATATACAGTTAAACCTGTCTATAGCGCCCCCTCTAAATAGCGCCTCCCCCTCTATAGCGCCCGATTTTAAATACGTAGTACGATGCGATTTACATTAAAAGTGACCTGTCTATAGCACCCCCTCTCTATAGCACCCTATTTTGGTGAGTCCCAAGAGGGGGCGCTAACGACAGGTTTAACTGTATATATATACAATAACTGATGGGTCATCCTAGTGAGGGGCCAACTGCCACATATTAGGACTTGGTTTTGAATGAGAGCACGAAAGTAAATTCAGCAAAACTCCACTAAAACGAACCCGGTATATATAGTGAACCTTCCCTTATAAGGAACCTAAAATAATCATTTTTTTTAATTTTATAATACAGTGAAATATGGTTATAACAAACCATGGCTATAGTGAACCACAGGTTCAGTCCCATTGGGGTTCGCTATATTATTTCTATAATAAAAGGCATATATTGAATCACAAAAAGTACGCATTTAAAAATATTTTGGTTGGCATTAACCATATATATGCCTATGCATTAAATATTTTCACACATGCATATTTACACTGCGTGACATTGAAAATGGAACACCGAGAAAGAGGGGCCAGAAAGTGATGAAACTTGGCAAACAGAGAGAGGCAGGAACGAACAATAAGTGATATTTATTTCAAAATGATAGTCATAATACAGAGCGAGGACGGCGTCGGCTCAGTAGCAAGTAGGACCACCGCGGACGGCGATGCACGCAGCAACACGTCTAGGTAGAGAGTAGGGCTTCCAATCCAGGTACAGTGGACCCTCGGTTTGCGAGCATAATCCGTTCCAGAGCCATGCTCGTACTCCAAAACGCTCGTAGTGCGAAACTAATTTCTTATTTTTAATAATTGAAACTCGGGCAATTCTTCTTGCTACGAACAATTGCACAGTTTCCCACATTTTACATATTTCCCGAATCTGATCTGAAGGGAGGGATCCCAGTGAATTTTCATCCATCACGATTACGGGCAACCATCACGAGTTGCTCGTAATGCGAAATTTCACTCGTAATCCGAGGTAAAATTTTTCAAAAAATTTTGCTCGTACTGCGAAAAGCTCGTACTCCAAGGTGCTCGTAAACCGGGGGTCCACTGTACATATTTTCAATCCCGGGATTCGGGATTGCTTTTTTCTCAATCCCGGGATTAAAAAAAAACATTTTCGTCTTTCTACGCCAAGAGGTATATCGTTTCGTTCGTTCTATTTTTAATTTTTTCTTTTATATAGTGCCAATGACGTGGCATTTACTTCGATGAAAACAACCTGAAAGCCATATATTTTGCGCCTGCTTATGAACTAAATCATTGCTTTTGGGTTACAGTTTGAAATTATCTGTCAATTACTGTACACACATCTGGAAAAAAATTACTGTTCTTGGAACTCTTAGACCACATCTCTTAATGCAGTGTTGGGCAGTAATTCCGTGGACCGCCTTCTGGTGTACATGCAGCCCTTTTGTGGACCCACCGACGCATTTCAAAATCCTTTTGCACGCTATACACTGTGCATTTTGGCCAGATCCGTCTCGTAGGTAATAGCACAAGATTCCTTCTGATTTAAAAGGAATAAACTTCGTCATCACAATCAAGAAGTGATAAGCTTACCAAAAATGTCCGACGCGTTTTCTATTGAGAAATAACAAGGTCCGATAATATTGTTTTAGAGGCTTTGTTTTATGTTCGTATAAGTTGAAAACTACTTTAGGCTGATGCTTGATAGTGACGAAGCATTTAATGAAATGACATTAAATAAATTTAATTAAATTAAATGACAAAAAAGCTAGCGAGGGTTTCACAAAATGAACAGCAAAGCAGTGCGTTCATGATGACCCATGCATACAGAGTACAAGATGGAGAGTATAAACATAGATTTTTAAAAATATATATAAAACAATTTGGAGCCCAGATAAGAGGTTAATGGCGGGTCCATGTTACACGCAGGTCCGCCACAAAATAAAGGGATGCCGCTACTATCTAAGAAGCCACTATTTACATGTCAACAAAAGCTGGGGGCCCCTCCATGTATACTGCTGCATACTCTCATTCTAGAGGCTACCATTTTGGAAAGATCTTGCAGAATAACCCTTCGTTATTAGTGCATTGGAAATAATTTCAAATCTCTCAGAAAAAAAAAAAAAAGACCCGAAATGCAGCTGTATAAACAAAACGTCAAAAGTGTGCTATCTCATCATCTGTTTGATTACCAAAATGCTAGATAAGAAAAAGATATTTTTGCGCTGGTTTTCATGCACAAACCAGTAATCCCGGGATTTTTCGAGCAGAATCCCGGGATTTCGGGATCATTATTTGGCTCCGGGATCCCGGGATTGGAGGCCCTAGTAGAGAGTCATTCAGACTACGGATGGCGTCCTGAGGGATGGCTCTCCATTCCCTTTCAACCATTTGCCACAGTTCGTCTTCTGAACGCGGCTGAGGCAAGGTATGCATGCAATAATATCCCAGACGTGTTCGATTGGTGAGGTCAGGAAAGCACGGTGGCCAGGAAAGCATATGTACATCTTGCAGCGCTTGTTGGCTAATGCGAGCAGTGTGCGGTCGGGCGTTATCCTGCTTATAAAGGACATTGGGTTACCCCCTGAAGGTAGGGGAGTGTCACCGGTCGGAGCACATCATCAACGTATCGTTGGGCCGTCATAGTGCCCTGAATAAATGTTCCGCGTTGTCGCGCAGTGGGGCGTTCCACAAATGCTGCTGGATTGAACCTTTCTCCGACGCCACACGCGTACACGACGACTATCACTGGACAAACAGAAGCGTGACTCATCTGAGTACACGACCCTGTGCCATTCCGTTATCCGCGTCGATCTAGACCGACACCATTCCAAACGTTGGCGTCTATTCAATGGCATTCTTACCAAACGACATGAATGCAAGCCATTAGTAACCAATCAACGGTAAAGGGTTTTCTGGTCGAGATGAAATGACAATTAAAATAATTTTATTGACATCTTGTTAATACATGCAAAGTGCACAGTCTGCACTATTTAAAAAATATATATATTTATATATATGCATCACACTATTTACAAAGAACATGGCGCCTCTGCCAGCGCTGCAGAGTTTGGTGGAGAATCGCCAGCGGATCTCCAGCGACACCACGTACTTCGACGCCGAGGAAATGGTGATGGCGTGGTCCTCGAGACCAACTGGAAAGATCCAGGACTGCAGGTCCGGCGGCCGGCCGATGATGGAGAACGCCTCTCGGATGACAGGGCCAACGGCGCTGCAGGACCAGTAGCGGTGGGCCAACGATAGGTCGATGGAGCCGCCGGCGATGCAGACAGGCTGACTCGACGCCAGGTGGAGATGGAATGATCTAGGGCATCTTTCACATTTTGCAGAATGGACAAGTGGTACAAGTGGCATGTGGGTCCGCCACTGCTTGTCGAAGGATAGGCCGACCCACACGTGCTGACATCACTCTGGCTGCACCGGCATTCCTATAAATTGCCTCATTTCCTTTTTACAACCATCTTCTCCACAGTCGGTGCACCGTGGACGCACCAAGGTGTGTATCAGCTGCGATTTGACGTATGGACCAACCTGCCCTTTTCAGTCCGATCACCATACCCTCGTAAAAGCGTCTGTTTGCTTGAACTGCCTCCGTTTACGATGACCTGGCATTCTCTGTTATTATACGTGTCTTTTGACACAAGAACAAAATTTCTACAATGATTTTCCTTGAAGAAATAACGACACGAATACTGTCCTTTCTGCAAGTTCCTTCTCTTATATCTTACTCCACGTGTGCACGAAAGAAACTTGCATAATTTTCTGGCCACTTTTTCTTAGTGTTCCATGTTCAATGCCGCACAGTGAATAATAAGAGGGGGGGTGGGGTAAAAGCATTTTTATACAATACACACACTGTTCCTACAAGATAATACAAGTTATGAAATGGAGTTTTGCATTATGGAAGGCCAAACTTTCTACATGTGTGAATATTCAGTGAACTTATATCAATAAATACATGCAATCCTACCTCTATTCAGTGTCTTATTAATGTGGTTCTGCTTGTACCTTTGTGTAACTTTGTGAAAACACACACATACAACACATACTCTCTCAATATTCAACTTTGTCTACTAATATAGAATTATGTTTCCCACACACACTGGGGATTGTATCCACAGGAATGTAACCTGTTTCATTGATTGTTCCAAGTCTCAGCATCACCCACATTCTAATTATTGTAAATCTAAGCTGGTAGTTCTCCAAGATAGGGCCTATGAGATGTGCACAGAAATACATTGTAGATGGAGATTAATGATATACACTCATGGACAAAACTTAAGGAAGTTGTACCTTTTAGCATGTATATTGGGATTCAGACAATAACTCTGAAATATTTACAGTGACCTTTATTAAGACATAACAAGATAACAAAGTGTGAAAAAAATTGACTCTGTCTCCTTAAATAAAAAAAATAAAAAATAGATGACCAGTGACATCAAAATATGAAACTTTTGAAAGTTTTGTCTATGAAGGTGTATATAGAAAATATCGAAGAGAAAGAAAATGAGTAGAAGGTAATTTATATTTTTATTTTTGAGATGTGTGTGAAAATTTTCCAAATGTTTAATAAATATTTAAAATAACACCAAGATATATGTAAAGATTATATTAAAATATTTATAAAATATTGAGAGATATCTTCTTTCTTATCTCCACTCAATCATATTAAGGTATCAAGCTTGTAAAGCTTGAGACTTGATGGTGTCTGCCTGGAAAGAGTAGAGCTCATCAATGGTTGAGTCAATACAGTCAATAATGTGTTTTGGGGTTGCAGGTTGACACTTAGTACATAGTGGGGAAACCTTGCAACCATTCTGGAAAGTCATTGTCCGTAGATGACCAGATTTAAGTCTGGAAATCAAAGACTGTTGTTCTCTTATTGAGGGATATAAAAATAAGCACTTAATCCCATTGAACCCTCATTATCAGGAAATAGCAGTCCATATTGTAGGTTTCTCATAGTGTTTGTGAAAGAATTACTTCAGACTCTCTAACAGATCTTTGTCATGTGTGACCCAGGCCTGGAGTACACTGGAGGCTTCTTCAACCCCATCCTGGCCTTTGCCTTCAACTTCAACTGCAAGGGCAACACATTCCTGGAACATGTGATTGTGTACTGGGCAGGGGCCATTGTGGGCGGGGTGTTGGCCCGTGTCATCCACCGCTCTGTCACCTCCAGCTTCAGGGCTGGCAGAGCCCAGATCAAACTGGAATAACCATCCTAGGTCCCCTGGAGTTGGGTGGCAGCATGTACAATAAGGATTGTAGTAAAACCTACCATGAGAGTCCCATTTGGATTGATCACCTTTGTAAAATTGAAATTTGAGCTAAAATAACTCAATGAGACACCACTTCCAGAAAATACCCATGTAGTTGGTTGGTCTCTTGACTAAATCTGAAATAAATAAAAACGGATTTTAAAAATATTTTGAGTATTTACTTCCACTTGAATTCACTTGATAATAGTAACTATTTAAAACAGGCTGTGATATATTTTCTCATTCAGTACTTTTGTATGAAGATGGTAACAATGTTGCTACCAAAATGTCACACACACTATTTATTTATTTGGATTTGGTCTTATTACCTTATTTACTTCCACTTTTAACAAGTTAAAATGCTGTTACAAACCTACAAAATCTGCATGCCATATGGAAACAAACCTTTGAATATTTTTATAAATTACTTTTATTTATTCAGAATGAGGGGTAGGACTTCAATTTTGGATTCCCTAGTTGAGGCTAGTTAATGGCAAAGTTACTTTAGTGTATCTATAGGAGTGGGGCAGTTTGGACAGAAACTGTACAATTAGGACTTCTTCTTCTTTCTTATCTCCACTCAATCATATTAAGGTATCAAGCTTGTAAAGCTTGAGATTTTTGATTATGTCTGCCGGGGAGGAGTAGAGCTCATCAATGGATGAGTCAATACAGTCAATAATGTGTCATGGGGTTGCAGGTTGAGAATTGCACTTAGTACATAGTGGGAAAACCTTGCAACCATTCTGGAAAGTCATTGTCCGTAGATGTCCAGACTTAAGTCTGGAAATCAAAGACTGTTGTTCTCTTGGGAGGACAGAACCGGTGCTTGTCCCTCCTGCTTTGTACCAGTCATGTGCTGCATTAGGACTGAGGGATGTGAATCATAATGATAAGGCACAATTTGGATTATAGATTATAAACACAAGGTAATAAGACCAAAATATTTATTTAGATTTGTGTTACCTTGTGTGCCATAGAGTAATAAGACATCAGAGACATGATATTTCGGTGCATTGGTCTGAATAGTAATAAGAGAGGATAGGGGTGAAACTTCAACAACAGCTCTTTTATTTTGGCAGGAAACAACCAAGATGTGAACACTTGCTGCAACAGTCACAACAGAGGTTAATAAATGGAAGCCAGAGAGGTAAAATATATATATATAAAACTAGAGCTATAAGTTGAACAAACAAGGTATGTAGGAGGGAAAGTCTGATCATGAAACTAAAAGTTGCTGATGGCTTGCACCACCATCAGAATAAATATCAAATAATTGTTGATTTTTAGATGGAAATTTTGCCGGGAGGATATTGATAACAAGATGGTGTCCAGTTTTGACGTCTATTTTGATGGGAGAGGCGACCCATGTCTCTTTATATGTTGATTTTTAGTTGCACAATCAGGAAATATCTTTCTCTTAATTTATCAACCTGATTCCAGCAAAATTTCACTTTTTGTACTATTTTTTCATAAGGTATGTACAGTGGAACCTCCATATATAGGACATCTAATTGCAGAGTCAAAGTGTCCTTTAGGGAGAGGCATCCTTTTACTGGAGAGTTGCTAAATAGTAAAAATGGTAATTTTGCGAATGAAAACTGTCCTTAAGCCATTGAAGATAGAAAATAACAACAAAATCTACCCTACTTGCCTAAAATTTAGTTTGGCACCTGCAGCTCCAGAACCTATTTTGGCTTGCATTAGATGCACTAAACAGGACCTTTGGGAGAGGCCACTGCTTATCATCAAACAGCTTAAGGAGCATGAACTCATGGAATTTGTGTAATCTTTACACAGGGGGATAAGAAACAACAAACTGTCCTTTGTAGAGAGATGTCCTCTAGCGTAAGTGTCCTATCATGGAAGTTGTTCTAGTGTATTAGTAAAATTCTGTAGCACAGGTCACATTCTCCAAAACCATACAATTGATTTATTAGATAGGTGAACAACTACTTGGGGGCAATAACATTATCAAAATATGAATGACATAATCTAATGATGCATTAGCATGCCATCTCTTATAAGTAATTGAAACTAATTTAGACTCATATGATTATATTTAAAATTAAACAATTTTCTACTGCCCTTACTGAAAAGATATATTAACTAGACGAATGGCCCGGGCAACGCCCGGGTTTTACCCGAGTGCATATATATTTTAAAAACGTTTTAATTCAAATACTATTCGTTACAATTATAAATTGGCACCATGGATGTCACTCTTGTGAAACGTCCCGTTCCAAACTTCATATATTAACTTTATGAACGGAAAAATATGTCCAGGGTAGCTTAGTGGTCATGGCATCTGCCCGGTAAGCGGAAGGTCGTGGGTTCGATTCCCATCCCTTGACACTTTTTTTTATTTTATCCATTCTGACCAAAATCTATCCGTGAACTTCACACAGACAGAATAAGGCAATTATATAAGTAGATGGGAGGGTTCACTACTGATGAGTCAGGATTCCCATTAATTTATCATTACAGTAGAAAACTGTTTAATATTAAAAAGAATCATACGCATCTAAAATAGTTTCAAATTCTTATAATCTAATTTCCTACAAGAGACTACCTCCAGGAGTAACCATGTGATGGTCTCTCATGAGAAGTTCTGGGGAGTATACACAAGAGGCTGATGAGTCCATCTTACCTAGGAGACAAAGGGACTTCCAAGGCTGGTAGAGAGGTTGACTCCACAGGGAGGTCTGGAGGAGTAGAAGAAAGGGATGTGTTTTATCTGGCCGCTGCTCCAGCACTGTCACATCACCCCTCAACTCACAACACTGAAATATTCTTATTATATACACTCATGGACAAAACTTAAGAAACTTGTACCTTTTAGCATGTATATTGGGATTCAGGCAATAACTCTGAAAGATATATAGTGACCTTTATTGAAGATATACAGGATAACCAAGTGTGAACAAAATTGCCTCTGTCTCCTTTAGACAACTGACGACATAAAAGACTTTTCCACTTTCTTTAGTTTTTTCCATGAGTAGTATATATCTTTATTCTTCACTTTAAAGAGGCAAGCTTTCCAGCCAAAACTCTCTTTTTAAATACATGATAAAAAAACTTATTGCAAAAAGAAGTTTCACCTTATCATAAAACATCTGCTTATTATAAAACAGCTCGAGGAGCATGAACTCATGGAATTCATGTAAGCTTTACACAAGGGGATAAGAAACAACAACAACAAGTTTCACCTTTTAGAGAGATTGCAATTCTAATTGTTCTATACCATAGGAATTAACTATACAAATACTTGAGAACTACTGTCTCATGAAAATCACAGAATAGATAAGCCTTCTAACTGAATACAGTAAAACCTGGCTTGGGAGTTTCCATTTGGTTCCAAGGGTAAAAAAAATACTCTCACACAAGACAGGTTGATTCTTAAGGATAAATTTTCTCATAATAAACCTAAAACAATTCTTTCTTATTCAAATTCAATGATGCTCTTAAATCTAAGATATTCAACACATTTAGGCTTTTTAAGGGGCTTAAATAATTTAGATGTGAATACTTTAGACCTCTAATGAAAGACTGCTTCCTGTAAAAAAAGTATGTTTTTAGACTTATGGGAGGTTCCTGTTGTCACGACACATGTTGTGGATAGTGTCACAGAGGTGTAATACTTACAATGGTCAGTAGGGCTCCTCTCTGGAAGTCATTGTTGAAGGCCATGTGCTGGACCTTCTCCCCCTGTGGCCCGGTTATAAGTCCGCTACACCACAGTCAGTCAGTCCAGCACTACAGTCCAACATGGGGACAGACCTACCAGGGAACTGTGGTGAAGGTGTTGCCATCGTAGCAGGTGTAAAACACCGCCACCAGTTCTGGGTGTTCTGCACAACAACAACAACAACAACAGTGCCACAGAAGTACAAAGCTGCCACCACACAACTTACCCTTGAAGGCGATGGCCAGCCTCTCCCTGTTCTTGTTCCACACCATGTTGAGGACCTGTCCCCCGATCCTGGCCACACCACAAGGTCAGCATCTCAAGGTTCAATAAGTACCTGACAGATGGCGTTACTAAAGCAAGTACCGAGTTTTTGGAATGCTTCAACAAGAAAAACTGAAGGCCCCATTTGGCAAACCTACCAGACATTGGAACCAGATGGACAGGGCAGACAGGCTGGCTCCAGGGAAATCACAGTCAGTACATTCTCCGGTGTCAGTTGGTAGAGGACTGGGCTCTTGTCACAGATGTAGAACAGGCTGTCGTTGGGCCCCCACAGAGCTGTTCTGATGCAGTTGTTGGCTTCTGTCCAGTAGGAGGTGCTCTCCCACTGCTCTGTATCCCAGACCCTGACATCACACACACCTCATGTTTAAATTGATTTTTACAAAGAGATATCATATGAATAATTAACAAAATGGCTTGGGGGTTGGTGGAAGGGTGGTCTAAACCATTGGATTTTGACCGCTACAACTCTGGATTGCATCCCGCATTTGGCACTTTTTTTCGGATTAAAAAGAAAAAAAAATAAAAAATTTGCTCCAATGACCTCGAGTCCAACTCCGCCAGTGAGTGCAAGTAACCAAATGGGGCTCTGGCAGATTTGTAAGTGTAAGCTTAACTGCTTTTCACATGTGTAGACATGTGGTGCACTTACAGTAAAAGCAGTCGCCAACTTCAACCCACCATGATTATCATGGCCTGTACCATGTGTACTAGGGATAATAAAAAATATATTAAAAGGCTTCGGAGGATGAGTTTCTTATTTTATTTTATAGAGGAATAATGTGATATGGTTCAATTTGAATCATAGATTAGAAACATAAGTTAACAAGACCAAATTCAAAATAAATAGTGTGTGACGTTTGGCTAACAGCATTGCTACTAAAACATCACACACTATTTATTTATTTGGATTTAGTCTTGTCACCTTGTGTTTGATAAAGTGAGAAAGATCTTTCACAAAGATCCTGGTACAAATTCTTTATTAAACTTAATGGAGGGGGTTGGTGGATGAGTGCTTTTCGATGGCCAGGACCTGGGACTAAATCCCGCATTGGGAACTTAAGAAAAAAATTGCTTCAATAGCCCCCGAATCTTACAAAAAGTCCAACCCCACCAGTGAGTGCAAGTAACCAAACAGGGCTGTAGTACACTTGTGAGTGGAACTACTTTCTACATGTATAGACTTGTGTGGTGCACTTACAGTGAAATCACCAACTACTATGTGCGCTACAGGGATAATTGTTGTACATATTTTAATTACTTGTTACCACAGAGTGTGTGTAAGCTCACAGGTAAGTAGGCGCTAAAAAACAAGAAAAAAAAAAGTTCCTTTGTTTCATTATTAGTTTCCCTTTTATATTTTGTTCTCTCTCTTGTAAATCAATAAATATAATGTTTAATTAATAATTATTGGAATCAGTTTCATTAATAATTCTAAGCAAAGTCAAAAATTGGTAGCAGAGCGTGGTTATTTGATATAAAGCTCAAAAACGAAAATATTTAATCTGAAGATTAAGCAAGAAGTTTATTCTGATCGGTAAACTGAAGCACTTCTAAGAAGATTAAAGGTATTTATATAGATTAAGTTAAATTATATCTATATATTGCATGTTTAAAAGCTACCCAATATTTAAATAAATTTAAAATATATATTTGTTTTTAAATTATATTGGTTTGTTTATATTAGCTCAAAAGACGAAAATGGCTGAATATAATTTTTTATCCCAAAGAAAAATTGAACCATTAACAGGAACAAATTATCAAATATGGGCGTTGAAAATCGGCGCAGTTCTGAGAGGAAGAAAATTATTTAAATGTGTAATTTCTGATCCAGAACCTGATATGGAAGACAAAAGTTCTTGGGAGATTTGGAGTGATATAAAAATGATGAAGCTTTTGGGATAATCATCACTACGTTGACAAATGAACAAGCTGGAATGTTCATAGGAGAAACAAATGCTAAGAAAGTATGGGACTCACTGAGAAAAACATACACAGGCAATTTGGAAGATAAAATTATTGATATAGGCTTAGAATTAAAGAACATTAGAATGAAAGATAATGAAACTGTAGATAAATATATAACAAGGGCAAAAATATATTGCTGCTAGAAGTTCATCATTAGGGCATCAATTTACCTCAAGAGAACTTTCATTTCATATTGATATTGCTATTGTCTTACGATCAAAGAGAGAGGCAACAATTGAAGAGATTCAACAAACTCTAAGAGAAGAGGAGTCAAGAAGAAATATGAGATTAAATCAATCAGTTGAGAATGGGCATGAACAAGCATACAGAATTAAAAATAGAAAAGTCCAACAATTTCAGCCAAAAAGATGTTTTGTTTGTAATAAAAAGGGACATCTAGCTAATGATTGCTGGTTTCGAGATAAACAGAAACAAGGATACCAAAAGAAATGGACTCCTGGTTATAGAAATCACAAATACAGTGGGGGGTCGGTGGAAGGCTGGTTAAACCGTTTGGTTTACGACCACTACGACCCGGGTTCGATCCCCGCATTGGACACTTTTTCTGTTTAAAAAAGAAAATGCTCCAATGGCCCCCCGATTCTTGCAAAAGTCCAACCCCACCAGCGAGTGCAAGTAACCAAATGGGCTCTGGCACATTTGTAAGTGCAAAGTCGAACTGCTTTCACATGTGTAGACATGTGGTGCGCTTACAGTAAAAATGCAGTCGCTAACTACCCACCATGATTATCATGGCCCGTACCACGTGTACTAGGGATAAGCAAAAAAAAAAAAAAAACAAATACAGTAGGGAACATTCAAATAACCTAGTGGATACTATGAAAAGTGGAATTAATGAGCAAGCATTTGAAACATATGTAAAAGAATTTGAAGATTCACCAGATGGGAGAAATGATAGGCAAATATGGTGTATAGATTCAGGATGCACTGCACATTTTATCCCAAACATAACTTTGATGGAAAATGTGATAGATTATGAAAGTGAAATCAGCCTAGCTGAGAAGGGCAAAACTACCCAAGCCATAGCCAAAGGAGATATGAGACTTACTACATGCACAAGTGAAGGCCAAGAAAATATTCGCATCAAAGATATCTTACATGTACCAAGTTTAAGGAATAATTTCTTGTCAGTATACGAATTAGTCAACAAGGGAAATTCAGTTATTTTCAATAAGGATGGAGCAAAAATTTATAATGAAGGTAATGATTTAGTTGCTGAAGCATATATTAAAGATAGAATGTTTATGATAGAAACAAAGCTAAGAAATGTACCAATAGCAAAAAATGAAAATGTCATGGTTATAAATACACATTTATCAAATAAAAATAGCAATATAAGTTTATGGCATAAGAGATTAAACCATATAAATGAAGAATACATGAAAAAAATGATTCAAGGACACATTGTAAGAGGATTGGATCTAAAATTCGAAAGGTTACCAGAGTGCGAAGCATGCATAATGGGAAAACTGGTGCAGAAGCCATATAATATTACAGAAAATTATACAGTTAAATCCCTGCAGTTGATTCATATGGTGTGGACTATAAGGAATCTTTTTCACCTGTACTCAAAAAGGAAAGCTTGCGAACAATAGTAGCTCTTGCAACACAACAGAATTTAATCATAAATGCTTATGATGTGAAGACAGCTTATCTCTATGGTGAGTTAAAAGAGACAGTATACATGAGACAACCAGATGGTTTTATGCAAAAAGGAGAAGAAAACAAAGTGTGTAAATTGGAAAAAAGCCTGTATGGTCTACCACAACCAGGAAAATGTTGGAACAAAAAGATCAATGAAATTTTATACCAGTTGGGAATGATTAGAACCAAATGTGATCCATGTGTCTATAAACTCCAGAGAGGAGAAGAGTATGCAGTACTGGGTCTATATGTAGATGATCTCATCATTGCTGGAAGAATGCAACAGTGTGCAGACACCTGGAGATCAAAATCAAAATGCGGATGAATATTTGGACTCTAAGCCAGTAGATAAAACTGTATACCAGGAAATGATTGGATCACTAATGTGCCTTTCTACGGGTACTTGACCGTACATATCCTTCAACGTCAGCAATTTATCACAGTATAGTAATGATCCAAGAGAAATACACTTAACTGGAGTTAAAAGGATTTATAGATATCTGAAGGGAACAAGAAATAAAATGTTGGCATATAAGTCAAAAGACAACAATATCACAATAAGTACTGATGCGAGCTGGTGCACAACCCGAGACGCAAAATCCTATTCAGGCTATACAGTCAAACTTGGCGACAACTTAATAAACTGGAGAAGTAGAAAGCAAAATTTAGTAGCCTTGTCTACATGTGAAGCAGAACTTATTTCAATATGTGAAGGCATTTCAGAAGTATTATGGTTAAAGGGATTACTAGAAGAACTTTGTGAAAATTTAACTTTCCCAATTACATTGAAAAGTGACAGCCAGGCTGCAATAAACTGGATACAATCTGACAAAATTTCTTCACGAACAAAGCACATAAACCGAAAGTATTATTTTGTGAAAGGAAATCTATCCTTGATAGATAATGGGTCTGCCGGTCTAGTGTGTCTATCGTAATAGTTTTTCATTTTAACTTGAATATCAACTAGCTGTTTCTGGATCGCCTCATTGTTAATCATGGAGGGCACGAACTGGAATGTCTTCGAGGGTATTATAGACCTTAATTTCCTTGACATCAGAATTTGTGCAGGTGATGGCAAATTATTGTGTGGTGTGTTTCGTAAGTTGAGAAGAGCTAAGTAGGGGTCTGTACTTTCTTCCCCACATCTCTTTATCAATTTCTTTAAAGTTTGAACTGTTCGTTCTACCATCCCGTTACTCTGTGGATGGTAAGGACTAGATGCTACATGGACTATATTCCAAGTTCTAGTAAAGTTCTGGAACTCTTTTGAAAAGAATGGAGGCCCATTATCACTCACCAAAGTTTCAGGAATTCCAAAATTCAAGAAAGTTCTCTTTAATCTCCTTATTATGGTGTCTGTTGTCATATGGAGGAATCCCCATATTAGAAGATCATCTATATAGCAGACCACATTAGGGATATCACAAAAAATCTTGTGCATAATTTTTTGAAAAATTTCAGGTGCACTGAAAATTCCAAAAGGTAGCCTCAAGAATCGATAACGCCCAAATGGTGTACTCATCACCTAATATTTAGATGTATTTTCACTTAGCGGCACTTGCCAAAATGCAGATTTCGCATCTAATACAGAATAAAATTTAGCCTTAGGTATTTCTGCCAAAATGTTTTCAGGTGCAGGTAAGGTGTAATGCTCTCTCAAGACCCATTTATTCAGTTCCCTTGGGTCAATGCATATCCGATATTTGCCCGATGGTTTCTTTACCACTACCATTGGGTGCGCCCATACCGTCGGTTCTTCTATTTTTTCGATAATCCCGTCTTCTTCCATTTTAAACAGTTCTTCCTTTACTGGTTCAAGCAATGCTCTGGGTAGTCTTCTGGCTGGACTTATTTCAGGCTCCGCCTTGTCCGATATTTTAATGTCATATATATAACTCAAATGGCCATTTCCTTTGAAAACATCTTTATATTCATCCAAGAGTCCTGTAAGAGTAACGCTGATATCACTTATTGTTTCCACTCTTTTTACTAAATTTAATTTCTCACACTCATCCAGACCTAGTATAGGAACTGCTGAGTTGTCAACAATCAAAAATGTAACTTTTCTGCAAGCGTATTTCGTCTTACAATCTAGCTGGCATTTTCCTACTACTGGGATTTGTTGCCCTGTATAAGTATATATTTTGCAATCTGCTGTTTCCAGCAATGGCATATTAGGCCATTCTTTAATTAGCCTTACCGGCAGAATATTTACATCTGCTCCTGTATCAAGTTTAATATCAACAGGATGTTCTTGTATGTAAATTAGTTCCTTCCACGGTTTCCTTAACACTTGGCCGACCATGATTGAGGTGGTAGGTTTATATTTTTCATTAAAGTTTTTCCTTATAGCATCAATTGAATCTTTTTCAATGTTTCTTAATTGTTTTTGCGATGCCTCAGCCGCCTGACCTTGATTAATAGCCAATGACAGTGTCAAATCGGGGTTTTGTAAATATTTTTCTCTAAGTGTTGTATCCCTACAACCCAGAACAATTCTGTCTCTAATAAGAGAATCTTTAATATTTTCAAATTCACAGTCTTCAGCCTTACTTTTAATTTCTGTGACAAAATCGTCAAAAGTTTGATTTAGCTTTTGTTCACAAGTAAAGAAAATGTATCTTTTATATATGGTGTTTTTAAATGGTCTAAAATATTGATCATATTTATCTAGAATATCTTTGATAGTAGGGCTTTGCGCATTCTCTTCAAAACCAAATGTATTATATATTTCAAGCGCTGAATCGCCAATAATGTGTAATAGAATAGCCCTTTGTTGTTGTATAGTTTTTGAATCAAGATCACTTGCTATGATGTAGTTTTCGAATTGATCTATTGTAAACGCAGAAGGCGGTGGTAAATTATTCATAATTATCTTTTATTATTTATGAGAAAGCAAAATATTAAAAAAAATTAAAATAGTTATTATATCTATATTTTTATATTTTAAAACGATAGACTTACCGCTGCCACCATGTTATGTTGTTCGTTTACACTTTAATATTCTTTATAGTCTATGGTAATTCAATAAGAAGTCGTAAGCAAAACTTATTGTTTATTACTTAAGTTACATGCAAATTCTGAATGCTATTCAGTGATGATGATAAATCGTTGGCGTTGCCAAACTAAAAGTTTAATATACATTACATACCTAAGGACAAACTACAGAAATGTGCAGATAGCCTTGGACTTGCTGATTAGGGCTTACACACAGGGGAGCGTGTGTTGTACATATTTTAATTATTTGTTACCACAGAGTGTGTGTAAGCTCACAGGTAAATAGGCGCTAAAAAACAAGAAGAAAAAAAGTTCCTTTGTTTCATTATTAGTTTCCCTTTTATATTTTGTTCTCTCTCTTGTAAATCAATAAATATAATGTTTAATTAATAATTATTGGAATCAGTTTCATTAATAATTCTAAGCAAAGTCAAAAATAAAAATATTTAAAAAAAAAAGACTTAATAGATCAACAATTGTTTTGTCTCTTTTCTTCTTCTTTTTTTTTTTGCTTATCCCTAGTACACGTGGTACAGGCCATATGTCTACACATGTGAAAAGCAGTTCGAATTTGCACTTACAATGTGCCAGAGCCCTGTTTGGTTACTTGCGCTTGCTGGGGGGTTTGGACTTTTGCAAGAATTGGGGGGCATTGGAGCATTTTTTTTTTTTATCAGAAAAAAGTGTCCAATGAGGGAATCGAACCCGGGTCGTAGCGGTCAAAAACCAATGGTTTAGACCATCCTTCCACTGACCCACTTTTCTTTTTTTTACATTGCATATACAGAGCAACTTGGCATGAAATAAATAGAAAATTTGAATTTACAAATAAATCGCTCTTTAAATAAACTAGAAATCATAGTGATATAAGTTACAAATTTGGAAGATAATTTTAAACAACAATGTAGGGTAACAAGACCATATTGAAATAAATAAAGTGACGTTTCGGTAACAGCATTGTGTTACCATCATCAGACAAAAGTACTGAATGAGAAAAAATTCCACAGCAATTATTTAAAGAGAGTTAAAATCCTCTAAAGAATGTAAGTAATAGATTTAAAGCGTACGAGGATGCGTTTCTTAAAAATTTTAAGAAACGCATCCTCGTACGCTTTAAATCTATTACTTACAGCAATTATTTAAAAAACATGCTGTGCAATATTTTTTTCCTTATTCAGTACTTTTGTCTGAAGAGATGGTAACACAACCCTGTGACCAAAACGTCATTCAGAATTTATTTATTTGGGTGTGGTCTTGTTACCTTATGTATTTAAAGTAGAGATCCCCTGACTGCTACAGGGCGCATCCCCGGGTGGCGGATAGGGAAACGCCCTTCAGATATGAAGGCCAGCTGCGAAACAAGTAGAATAACTCTGACAAATAAGCAGCTGTGGACCAACAGCAACATTGTTAGAAGAGAAAGACCTCTTTCAAAATCCTGAGTTCAACTGACCCGGTTGATAGACCTCAGCAAGGGTCCCACTCCAGGGATACAGAGGAGCTATGTCTGTACTCATGTTAGAGTTGGCAGCAAAGGCTTCCATGTTAGGAACGGCCACAAATTACAGGCAAAATCAGACTTTCACCAAAGTGTGCCTGGATCATGTGATCAACGAAAGCTGCACCTCTACACCCCATTCCATGAGATCAGTGGACTCATGGAATTTGTGTAATATTTGTACAAGGGGATAAGAAACAACAACAAAGTAGAGATCACAAAAGAACTTACAAGAAGAGAGATGAGGTGGTAGCAGTGAGAAGCTTGGAGCCGTCCAGGGAGAAACTGAGCAGAGAGGTTCCACCGCTGCCGTAGCGGGTCAACACTACTGGCTGTTCTGTGCCCAGGTCCCAGATCTGTATTACACAGTACTGTACTATTATCTCTAGACATATATATCACAATTAAAGTCTATCAAGTGGTTCATCAAATTATCAATGATTAGGCCCAAATTGGTTATAGATTTTTTTTGTTTTTTGCTTATCCCTAGTACACGTGGTACAGGCCATGATAATCATGGTGGGTAGAAGTAGGCAACTGTTTTTACTGTAAGTGCATCACATGTCTATTCATGTGAAAAGAAGTTTGACTTTGCACTTACAAATGTGCCAGAGCCCCTTTTGGTTACTTGCACTCGCTGGTGGGGTTGGACTTTTGCAAGAATCGGGGGCCAGTGGAGCATTTTTTTTTTTTTTTTTATCATAAAAAAGTGCCCAATGCGGGAATCGAACCCGGGTCGTAGCGGTCGAAAACCAACGGTTTAGACCATCCTTCCACCGACCCCCTGGTTATAGATTAGAAACATAAGCCCATATCCAAATAAATTAAGAGTGTGGGACATTTTGGTAATGGGGCTGTTACCATAATCAGACAAAAGTGCTGAATGCATGAAAATGAAGTTCCATTCAATACTTATTTTAAATGATGGTAACAATGCTGTTACGAAAAGTCACACACTATTTATATATTTGGATTTGGTCTTATTACCTTGTCTTTCTATCAATGATTCAATACTTCTAAAAGTAAAAGGTTCCTAAATAGTGAAACTATCACTTTAAATAGTGTTGCATTGTTGATAACTTCGACTGTTTGATACACAGAACCATGTTACATACTGGACTGGCAGTGTGACACCATAAACTTACGATAACTTGATGACAAAAAAAAAAAGTTTGAAACTAATTAAACCATCAAAGCTCCCTTCTTGGTATAAATGCAAACCCAAAATAAACCAAACGAAATATTTCCTGTTTGTGAGAATGAACATTGTTGGATAATTTTCCCCCAACTGTCAAAACAAGTATCAACTTTGTTTTGGGTTATTGCATCAGTATGGTGCAAGCTTCACTTCAAAGACTGTACAAAGTGGTCCTAGAGGCTTCCTAATAAATCAAGGAAAAAAATAACTCCGCCTTTGCCGGTCCCAAGCCTGGATGAGAAAGGAGGAGGGGAAGCAGTAACAAGCTCGCTAAAAAAACCTGGGTTCAGCTGGCCCAGCTGATAGTACCCTGTAAGGGCTCCTAATCCAGGGATATAATCCAGGGATGAGCAGCATTTGTACTCTGTTCTACTATGTTAGGAGCGGCTGCACATGGCATCTGTTCCTCATGTCAGAGGCGGCCATTTCTTTTGGAGCTAAGTCGGCCTGCCACTGAGTAGTGCTCCCAGTCTTAATGATGAAGGCAGACGCATTCTACTTCACCCAGTCATGATTGGTTGTCAAGTCTCAAGCTCTACAAACTTGATACCCTAATATGATTGAGTGGAGATAAGAAGGAAGAAGAAGGAAAAAATATTGTAGACCAAAAGTGTGTGTAAGCACACTAAACTACAATTAAAAAATAATATAGAACAAAGGAGACCAGGTAAAAATTGAGACATTTCATTCAAATGAACATGACTGATTGTTTGGCATTATCTGTTTATTTATTTTTTTATCTCGGAATATTGACCCAAAACTTATCATTTTGTAATAATCAAAGATGACACAACCCAACCTTCAGACAGGCCAGGACAGACCAAGAATAGTCATTTATCTAAGGCAGTATCTGGAGCGGGCAGATATCCCGGCGCGCTTCTGCAATCCCATTTGTTGAGGATAGGAATATTTCGCGCTGCTTGTTTTGATTGTTTAGGAAGAATTTCTCCTACTCAAGAGCAGCCATTTATAACCACCTTCAAACCTGTTTCTATAGCCAAAAACCTTTTTTCAAGAGCATTGCTAAATCTGTAAACCCACTCCCAGCCAACAGCTCTGTCAAAATTGAATGGTTTCCAACTCATAACGGAATTCCTGGAAATCACTGGCAGACTCTGGAGCTCTTTGCCACCCTGAGGCCAGACAATCAACCACCCTATTAGACTAAAAAGACCTCCGTACCATCAAGGCCCAATGCCAGCATGAATGGAAATCTATTGCAGGACATGACTGGTACAGAGCAGGAGAGATAAGCATCAATTCATTCCTCCCAAGGGAACAGCAGTCCTTGATTTCCAGACTTAGGTCTGGTCATTTAGAGAAAATGACTTTCCAGGATGGTTTCAAGGTTTTCCACTAAGTACTAAGTGCAATTCTCAACCTGCAACCGCAAATCACATCATTGACTGTATTGGTTCAATTCATTGATGAGCTCTGCTCATTTCCAGCAGACACTATCTCAAGCTCTACAGGCTTGATACCCTGATATGATTGAGTGAAGATAGAAGAATAAAAAGAGAGGAAGAATTTCCACAATTAGTGAACTGAAGATTACAAAAATTGGACTCATCAGTGGTTCCCAGCGATTTCGCCAATTTAATCCACCAGATCTAAGCTACAATTAGTGTATTCTTCATTCTGCTTATATAGTGTGTATTTGACAGCTTATATAATTGATGATGATGTTTAATGGAATTATGTAGAAGAGGCTTCCAGGGCTGAATAACCCCATCCTCAACATACAACTATGTGTTCAGCTTCCCATCTCTGGTGGTATCTGTATGAAGGAAGACACCTACATGGATGGAGTTGTCGAAGGCCGAGGCGGACACAAGGTAGAGACCCTGGGGATGCCACTCGATGGCTGTGACTGGAACCTTGCCCTCGTGGCGCAGCCAGGAGAGATTGCTAGAAGCAGGCCTGGAGATACCACACAGTCAGTCATGGCACAGGCAGCGCAGGCACATGCAGGTTACCTGGTGGCTAGAGACTTAGGGGAGATGTTCCATATCAAGACTCCCGACTGACAAGCCACAGCTAGGATGGAGGAGGAGTTGGGCCTGTGGAAGAACTCGTACATTACAGTGGCATGGTGGTTGGCAATGACAACTTACATCCATGCAAGCTGCACAACATTCCGCTGGAGCCGGTTCTCCAGGTGAGGTACAATGTTCCTGTTGGAATAGATACGGATGGAATCATCACGCAGGCAGACAGCAAACTTGCTGGCGTGCGGATGCCAAGCTAGATGTCGTATCTGGCCTTTCTCCCTGCACACACAGCCAGTAGTGGCAAGACATCAATCTGACAGGGACATAGGTCTCTTCTACCCTAACTGTCAGAGAGGTGGCCTACACCAGGGAAACCTCTGTGCTGGAGATTGGACAGAGAGAGCTATGTCACAAAAAAAGAGAAAGAAACAGTGAGAAGTAAATGTAGTTACCAGTCTAGAACCGGAGAGAACTTGGCAATTGTGGTGTTGTTGGCTGGCTGTAAACAAACACATCACTCTCCTAGTTTACATACATAACATTGATAATAGATGTATAATCAAATGTTTTGGCTTGCATTAGATGCACTAAACAGGACCTTTGGGAGAGGCCGCTGCTTATCATAAAACAGCTCGAGGAGCATGAACTCATGGAATTTGTGTAATCTTTACACAAGGGGATAAGAAACAACAACAACAACATAATCAAATGTTTTACGGCTAACTTCCCAAGATTGAAAACAGGATTGTCTACAAGGTTTTTTTTTTCTTAAAGAGTAATACAAAGTATTATAATGAAGCATATAAAAAGTTGTATTCAAATACAATGCTGTTACTGAAACATCACACACTATTTATTTATTTAGATTTGGTCTTGTTATCTTATGTTTCTAATCTATAATCCAAATTGTATCTTACATAATGAAGTTGTCTTTGTGGGCAAAAATTGGCATGATGTGCACTCACCAGGGGGTTGCGGATGAGGAGATTCTGCAGGGCCAGAACAGTCTTCCTGCTGAATGTGAGGGACTTGTGGAAGATCCTTGTCCACTTGCCCACTGGAGGAACAAGATTCAGGACTGGTTCTTAAATCAAGTGGTGAGATGGGCACCAGTGTAGGATACAGACTGTATGTAATAGAACCAAGGAAATGAACCAGTACTTTTCCAGGGCTGCTATCCTATTTCTATGTAAAACTCCTCTATAGTGAAACCCAATAAGACTGAACCTATGGTTCACTATAGTCATGGGTTGTTATAATCATAGTTCACTGTATTATAAAATGGGGATTATTTCAGGCTCGTAATAAGGGAAGCTTCATTATATCCCAGGTTCGTTTTAGCGGGGTTTTACTGTAATTTGGTTTGTCTGTGAGTTCATACAGGTCTCCAATTTATTTAATATACTGCTAAGACATATAACAATAAAGTTGTAGTGTTTATATATGACCATATATCCATTACTCCAAAAATAATAATCCTTTGTATAATATCATTTGAGAGAAATTTTTCAACCAGGGAAAAGTGTCTTTCAAGACACTCAGTTGAATTGAAGAGGTTAGAATGTAGTTCCACTTTTACAAGAGAATTGGTAGAAAAGAAGAACCATGTTTTATCACCTGTACACATATATCTGTCGGTCATTTAAAGCTGATTGTGGTACGACAAGATATTTTCATTACAATTTTTGTCAAATTTTTAATATTTCTAAGAGAGCTTGTGAGATAATCATTTTTGGACATATTTACATATTTAAAATGTTAATGGATTATTGTTTCTATACTTTCTACACTTACATCTATAAGATATTATATTGATAGAGAGTAAGGAAGGAAATTTTAATGTATATTTAAAATAAAATATGTTATTATTCAATTTATTGATTTTATTGATTCAATTTATTGATTTATATTGATAGAGAGTAGTTATATGAGGATTTTCATCGACAAGTTTACATTAAAGAGAGAGTGCTGATATTCATTTCATTCAGAGCTTCCAAAGCCTAACATGATTCCATTCTATATATAGATGGTGTGTTATTGCTTTGTATTAATTTATGCCTAACTGGCTTTGTCCTTATTGTTTTCGGAAGAGTATCAATGCAAATATTTATATGTAATTCTACTGTTCTAAAATAGTATGTCTAGAGTTTGCTTGAATACCATTTCTGAGATTCCGCCCTTTAGTAGAATCGTCCAATAAAGTAGTAGAGCTCTAAGAAGCGGTTTGGTAGATTAAATTGGCAAAACCGCAAGGAGGGTTCCACCACTGATGAGCCAAGCCCTCCTAATATATTTTTTTCATCGCAGTAAGGACAGTAGAAGTTTATTTTATACTTAAAGAAACATTTGTGCTTTAATGCTTTCATTTCTTATATTAGTGTTTATTCTACCCAAGTTCAACTTGGAGTGGCTATTTGAAAATTGTGTATTTTAAGAGCTAGTGCTTCCTGAGTTATTTTCGGGGTAGTCCTAATTATAAGAGAAGACAAACTAGAACATGGTTCAGGCTTAAAGAGATAGGGAGCAAACAGTGCTGGACCACAGGACTTGTGTGGTACCAACACTGCTGTCCATGGATGGTACATACATTGGTGTGGGCATAGCAATAGTGGCACTTACTGTCTTCATTCTCTGTCAAGGAGAGCTCCTCCACCACTCCTTCAAAACCCCTGTGCCGCCTGCACAGGTTGAAGCCATTGTCATCAGATTGGAAATACAAGGGCTACAGTAGTGGAATTTGTAAGGCACATGAATGATCTAGCACCAAAGTGACAAATCCAAAATCCTAGTTACTCTGTTTAACTTCAACGTTTCCTCATTTCCTGAAGTGACCAAGGGGCTGACTAGATGATATTATTGACTAAATGGACTTAACAGCAACCAATGTCATGTGCAAGCACACTAACATGAATTGGTCATAAACATACATCTAGGGTAAAGTATGGAAGATGTTAGAATGTAGATGCCATTAATAATAAACATCAGCCCACATCAAGGCTTTTTCACCATTAGTTCCATAATTATTAGGTGATGAGGTACAATTTTTGGATTGCTGATAAGAATCACAAGATGAAAAGACCGACTCCAATTGAATCATGTGCAACATTTCCGTAACAACACCTGGCCCTCCCAATAATTTTTTTCACAGCAGAAAAGACAGTATTATTTTATTTGTATATAATGAATATATGTTCAACTAGAGCATTAGCTTGTAGTTAAGGTGATTGTCCCTGTCCTTTCAAAGCTTGCTTCCTATGGCTAGTCTCTTTATTGCAGTGTCTTCTCCTGAAATTGTGCATGTTTCCATCCTCTGCCATCCTCTTCCCAATCTTTTATCTTATATCAGACAATATCTTCCAATATTCTGATTCTCTTCTTGTCCATTGCTTCCAGTAAGTCATCAACCATGGACATAAATCAGTACTATAAATGCTAAAATGTGCTGATGTATAGAATGGAGACTAATCTAGTTTGATACCTGGGTGTTGTTTCGTCAATGATAGCACCAAATTTATTTCTGTGGTTAATAGAAGATGCAAATTTAAGTGAGTATTAATGCTGGCTCTCTATTTGACATCCTGTACAATAGTTTTCAACCTCCCTTTTAAAATATACAGTCGAGCCTCAATATAACGACATCACTTGGGGTCAAGATGGGGTTAAGAGAACCATGTTGTTATTATAACTGCAGTTAAAATATTTGGAACTTTTAAAGCACACTTGAAATTTTAGAAATATACTATATACAGTTACGAGCGTCTTTCCTCATCTCCTAATCAGTCATCTCTCTCTCTCTGTCACCGTTTGCTTTTATTGGTTGGCTTCGGTCACGCCACCTTTGCCCCACCCCCCCCCCCCCCCCCCTGCCGGCGGCGCGCGCCCGTTGGCTGCCGGCGTGCACATGACTTCCCTGTGCGTGCGCATGGCGGGCGGTAGGCTTTAGTTATTCTATATACAGTTACGAGAGTCTTTCCTACGGAAGCCAACAGTACATAGGCAGATAAAGCACATAGGCTATAGTTATTAACTAATATATGCATTTATTTAAGGCGCCAATTTATAATTGTAACAAATAGTATTTGAATAAAAACATTCAATCGGGTAAAACACGGGTGTTGCCCGGGTCATTCGGCTAGTGCTGCTATAACAACGTTATGAAGGAGACTACATCACCGCAGGAACTGGACTAGAAAGAAAGTTGCCATTTACAAAACACAATTTTGATAAGGTACAACTTGATTATATAGATTAGAATCAAAAGGTAACAAGACCAAATCAATATTATTTGGTGATGTTTCTGTAACAGCATTGTTACAATCATTAGATAATTTTTTCTCATTTAGTACCTTGTCTGATGATGGTAACAATGTTGTTACCAGAAACATAACAAACATTTCAATAATTTGGATTTGTTCTTGTTACCTTTTGATTCAAAACACAATCTGGGCTTTGACAACAAATGACTGACTCACCAGGCGTTAAACAACCGACGGCCCCAGGTCTCTTCACTCTCTAGAAAGTAGTTCTGCCCCGAGTCCTGGCACATGGGTGGCCGCTGGCTGTCTGAGGAGATCTTTGGGGTGGGGTAGCTGGAGAGCTGGGCCCAGCATACAATGTGGACAGAACCAAATAATTAGGGTGAAAACATTAAGCTTCCAGGGATAAGCTCATTATTCAAATCAAATATCTACCTTTCTGGCACTAGGAGAAACAAACAATACTAAAAAAATAAAATAATAATAAAATATGAAAAATTATTTTGCACAGCAAAAAAGATATATACAGTAGAACCTCCCTTTACCAGACACCCCACTAGCGGACACCTCTCTACAAAGGACAGTTTTCATTTGCAAAATTACCATTTTTACTATTTAGCACCCTTGGCAGAGCTGACTGCTATAGGGCGCGTCCCCAGGTGGCGGATAGGGGAACGACCTTCAGATATGAAGGCCAGCTGCGAAACAAGCAGAATAACTCTGACGAATAAGCAGTCGTGGACCAACAGCAGCATTGTTAGAAGAGGAGTAGACCTCTTTAAAAATCCTGACTTCAACTGACCCAGTTGATAGACCTCTGCAAGGGTCCCACTCCAGGGATACGGAGGAGCTGTGTCTGTACTCATGTTAGAGTCGGCAGCAAAGGCGTCTGCTTCCATGTTAGGAACGGCCTCAAACTACAGGCAAAGTCAGACTTTCACCAAAGTGTGCCTGGATCATGGTGCCATGATCAACGAAAGCTGCACCCCTATACCCCATTCCATGAGATCAGATGTTGATTTGCATGCTGCATCGCCCGTCGCGCAGAATAAACAGGGGCGCTTTCAGGACTTAGGTAGAGGGTTCTGTCCGATAAGTATAATACAGTCTCCACAAACTTCACACTTTGCAACTTCCAAGCAATTGAGCATTCTGCAGTGCAACATAAATGGATTGTGCTCAACAGCAACAAAAATAAAATTAGAAGAAATAATGGAAATAGCTGAAAAACAAAAGATACAAATTATAGCCCTACAGGAAACCAAATTAAATGAAAAGTACAATCTCAAATATAAAAACTACAATATCCTCAGAAAAGACAGAAATAAAGAAGGGGGTGGCCTTGCATTTTTAATCAAGAATTTGAACTATGAAGACATAGCTATTAATATTCCAAACACATCAGACCTCGAAGCCCAAGGTATCAAAGTCTACCTCAATCAAAACAAAACCATCAACATATTCAATATGTATCACCCATCAAACAATAAACTTATTGACGATGGAACAATGGCTCAATTTCTTACAGACAACACTATTATTGTAGGTGACCTTAATGCCAAACATCAACTATGGGGATGTTCCACGCCAAACCCAAGAGGCAAAATACTTTCAAACTTATTTGACGACAATGCCTTCATGTGCTTAAATGATGGGAATCCTACCCACCATTCCTACAGTTATAATACCGCACAAGCCCTTGATATAAGTTTCTCCAGTCCTGACATTTTCCACAAATGCGAATGGCAAATATTAAAAAGTATTGGAAGTGATCATTTGCCTATTTTGATAGAAATTAGCACCAAGACCAAAACCAGCTCAATTAAAGAAAATTTCTGGAATTTCAAAAAGCCTAATTGGAATCTTTACCAGCAAAACACCAATGAAGACTTTAGAAAAGCACCCACTAGAATAAAAGATCTGGTACAAAATTGGATATCTTTCAAAAACACCATTATTAAAGCAGCCAAAGTTTCAATACCAAGAGGTAATATTAAGAAATGGATTCCAAATTATACACACCAGGCAAAAGATATTCAAACACTTATAACTAATAGAAATGAACTACAAAAAAAGTGCACCCAAAACCAAACAAATTATAGAACTGAACTGAACATTGTGAATGCAAAAATAAAAAGATTATACGTAAATATGAAAAGGGAAAAATGGAAACAAACTTGTGAAAACCTGAACCCAAGAAACCCAAATACAAAACTTTGGCATTTGGCAAAACAAATTGACAGAGCCCAGCCACAAACTGAAAACACAAATATGATTAAGAATATAGATGGTACCCCAGCAACTAATGACAAAAATGCTGCTAATCTTTTAGGTAATTCATATCAAATAAGTAGTAAAATCAAATTTGAAATAAAAGATAAGAAAGTTGAAAAAAAGGCCCGCAAGATTATCCATGACTGTAAAAACGTCACTAGCACTCATAATATTTTCCATGAAAAAATCAATATGAAAGAGCTAGATTATGCATTAGAAAACACTGACCTGAACAAGACTCCAGGGCCAGATGGAATCCATGGCCAAATGATATCAAACTTGGGCAAAAATGGCAAAGAAAGACTTCTTGATATTTTCAATAACTCCTGGAAAACCGGAAAATTGCCTCAAGACTGGAAGACTGCAACAATAATTCCTATTAAAAAACTTGACAAATCTGCTGATGACCCAAAAAACTACCGACCTATCTCCCTCACAAGTATTTGCTGCAAATTAATGGAAAAAATTATACTCAGACGACTCACCTACCACCTCGACACAAAAAATCTCTTACCAGAAGAACAATATGGATTTAGGAAAGGACATGGGACAATAGACCAACTCTTATTTTTCACACAAAAGGTAAAAGATGCACAAAAAAAAAACCAACTAACCACACCATAGCTGCTTTTTAGACCTTACACAAGCATTTGATAAGGTATGGAAAAACAAGTTAATTACAAAATTATACAAACATTTCAAAATTGATGGAAAAGCTATCACTTGGATAAATGATTTCCTTAAAAATAGATACATCAGGGTCAAATATAATGGCACTCTATCTAAAACCTTCAAATTGTACCAAGGATTACCACAAGGATCAGTCCTTAGCCCAACTCTCTTCACCCTATTTATTGCAGGCATAGAAGAAAAAATTTCACATAAAACCAATATTGGACTTTTCGCTGATGACATTATTCTATGGAGCAGCAATACTAACTGGAAAAAAGCTGAAAGAGATTTGAACAAGACTCTTTTCCACCTAGAAAAATTTGCTAATAAACATAAATTAGAATTTAACCCCCAAAAATCTGAAACCTGTCTTTTTACTACCGATAAGAAACTATACAAAATAAGACCAAAAATTATTCTGAAAGCACAACAATTGCAATATAATAAACATCCTAAATATCTTGGCTACACCCTGGATCCAGAAATTAACTCCAGTAAACATATTGAAGAAGTTATTAGAAAGGGAAGAGACCGACTAAAAATCCTGAAATATATTTCAGGAAGAGAGTGGGGAGCCGATGCAACCACACTAAAATTAACTTACACATCTCTAATTAGACCTATCCTGGAATATGGATATCAAATCTATGGTACAGCATCTGAAACAAATCTAAAATCACTGGAAAGGATACAACTAAGTGCAGCTAGAATTATTACAGGTCTTCGAAATACCTGCCCTAATGATATTGTACTTTACGAGGCAGACATTATGCCCTTAAAGGATAGAAGAAGCTATAATCTGCCAAAATATATAAACAAAATCAAGAGTTATGGAAACAATCACAGAACTTCCAAGTACATACTTAATTGGGAATCCAATTTAAGACTCAAAAAAGAAGGCCCTCTACACCTGGCCAAAAGAAATGAATTTTTAAAATATAAAGTGGAAAAAAATTATTTAGTAGAAAAAATTTCTCCATGCAAACCACTACAAAATGTTATTTTTAATGCCACTTTAAATGAACCCACCAACAAACAATACCAAAATCCAGAATATTTAAAACGATTATCATTAGAAATAATTAATAACATTCCTAAAAATGCAATAACTATCTATACCGATGGTAGCAGAGACGAGCTAGGACACACTGGCAGTGGCTGTCTCATCAAAACCACAAATGGCATTGAGAAAATGAACAGAAGAACAGATTTTTGCTCAGTCTTCAGATCAGAACTTATAGCCATCTATGAAGCCTTAAAATCCATCAGAAATACTAATTATCAAGATATCTGGATTCTTACTGATAGTAGAAGTGCCATACAACACTTGAGTCACACAGGGGAACTCAGAGACAAAGTAAGCAGGAACATAATTGGTTATCTCCTAAAACTCTCAAAAACCTCAAAAATTCACCTTCAATGGATACCCTCACACGTTGGCATTGAAGGCAATGAAGCTGCTGATGTGCTAGCGAAAAAAGGCACAAAAGAACCCTTGCCACAGAAAAATAAACTTACTTTTAAAGAAATAGAAACAATAGCCAAAACAAAAATAAACAAGAACTGGAGGATCCCACCTAAGCACAGTTGGTACAGTGGAGTGAACCCAGGAGGAGCTCTGAACATCAGAAATAGACAGCATCAAACAACACTAACAAGATTTAGAACAGGCCATCTCAAGCCATTGAAGATAGAAAATAATAACAAAATTTATCCCACTTGCCCAAAATGTAGTTTGGTACCTGCAGCTCCAGAACACATTTTGGCTTGCATTAGATGCACTAAACAGGACCTTTGGGAGAGGCCGCTGCTCATCATAAAACAGCTCGAGGAGCATGAACTCATGGAATTCGTGTAATCTTTACACAAGGGGATAAGAAACAACAACAACAACAACTATTTAGCAACTCTCCGGTAAGAAGACACCTCTCTCTAAAGGACACTTTGTCTCTGCAATTAGGTGTTCTTTACAGGGAGGTTCTACTGTATATATTGTGTTCCTCCTTTAGAAGAGCTTTCATGCCCGATTCTAGCGATTTGAGAATTACAATTTTAAAAAGAAACTTATCACAATTTTTTTTGTGCAATAATTTGATAAAGAGGAAGCAATCCCTTGGAATATTTTGAGAAAAAAATATTTTCTTTTGCAGATTCATGCATACTATTTTTTATATAATTATTCCTGGAAGCCTGATGTTTATAGATTAAAATTGTTGAATGTGTGATACAAAAAAATAATCTCTGCTATTATATTAAATTAATATTAACAGATTATATGTTCATTATTATGTATTTATTTCAATACACAAAACGCAATATCCCGGCTAGGGATAATTGCGTCAATTTATATATATTTTTTACAACAGAAACAGTTATAAACATATTATACAAGAAAAAGTAATTAAAAATAAAATAGAGAAACAATAATATATATTAGGAACTTGAACCTTTCAGGTTTGAAAGGTAATCATAAATATATTTACAAAAATAGTTAAATCTATGATAATCTTCTCTGCTATGTACAAATTGATATAGATCTACAAGGAAAGGGGATAAATAATAAAAATATAAATATATATAAAAATATATATTTAAAAAATTAAAAAATATATATATTTATATCTGAGTGAGACCCCTTACTTATATGTTCATTAATTCTTTACATTTTATAACACTGTTATTGTTCACAGAGGAGTGTGAGAAATATAAATGGGATATATTTGGAGGAGATTGCCATTAGCCTTTAGCCCAAAACGATGGCCTCCAGGTAGGTGCTTCTCAGTTTGCCAAAGCTGGTATTGTGGCTTTGTCCAAGACTTGAGGTGGTTGGTCAAAAGATGGCACTTAGTTTAACCATCTATTTTGATGGGAGAGACAACCTTTTATTTTTATAGATCAATTTCCTCCCGGTAAAATTTCCATAAGTGACCACAGGAAATACCAATGCCTCTACAATTTTCTTCTTTGTCTTGAATGTGTGTGTGTGCAAGAAATGCCTTTATCTTGTCCAATTTCATCATTACATTTCATCCTAGTTTCTATTCTTTTTACCTCCTTTAAAAAGAGCAATCTCCGCTATTATCAATCCTGAATCCTAAGAATATATGTGAAGTGAGAAACTATTGATTTTTTTCTTGTTTAAATTCAAAACTGTGTACATTATCAGTAGTTATAATTTTGGTGGGGGTCAGTGGAAGGATGGTCTAAACCATTGGTTTTCGACCGCTACGACCCGGGTTCGATTCCAGCATTGGGAACTTTTTTTATTAGAAAAAAAAATGCTCCAATGTCTCCCGATTCTTGCAAAGGTCCAACCCAACCAGTGAGTGCAAGTAACCAAACGGGGCTCTGGCACATTTGTAAGTGCAAAAGTCAAACTGCTTTTCACATGTGTAGACATGTGGTGTACTTACAGTAAAAGCGGTCGCCTACTTCTACCCACCATGATTATCATGGCCTGTAGCACGTGTACTAGGGATAAGCAAAAAAATAATAATAATAATTTTGGTAAGAAGGTCTTACTGTAGGAATAATAATGGCACAATAAGGATTCTAATGAGAATTTCAATGGTATAAACTACCTCAACACAATGACACATTATACACAACGTACCTCATATTCAATCAGCGGGGCCAGGTTGTGAGGCAGCTCCGTCACCAGGTGGCTGCTGATCTCGGCTTGTGTCTGCTCTTCTCTGGTTGGTGGGGCCAGGAACACTTCCAGGCCACTCATCTGCCCCCACAGACAGCACTACATTATACTGTAAAACGACATTTTTATGGATACTTTTATTTTTCTGTTTATCATTACCTTCACAATTCTCCCTTTCATACCTCATCCCAAAGGTTAGAAATAATTGTTATTTCTCCTTGAAATAAATTTTGATTTTTCGTTGAAAAGAAACACATGCGGGATGGTTTTCAAATGTCGTTTTACAATCACAAGCCGCATTATATTGTATTGTACTACATTATACTGTTCAATACAATAATCCCTTGCTACAATATTAAGGTGAAAACATCGAGCATCCAGGGATAAGTTTCTTTTTTTTTTAATTTATTTTAAATCTCTCTAGCTTTCAGGCACACATTCGGACATGATAGAAAACATATACAGTTAAACCTGTCTATAGTGCCCCCTCTAAATTGTGCCTTCCTCTCTATACCGCTCAATTTTAAATACGTAGTACAATGCTATTTACATTAAAAGTGACCTGTCTATAGCACCCCCTCTCTATAGCACCCTATTTTGGTGAGTCCCAAGAGGGGGCGTGCTATAGACAGGTTTAACTGTATATATGTTTTCACCTTACTACACTCTATTACTCTCAGGATGCTCATCTGCTGAAAGGGAAGTTAGTTCTTCTACCTGACTTTACAGAAGTGGTTGCTCAGAAGCTTTACTGTAGCCTAACCTGGCGAAGAGGAGAATGGCCATCAGATATGGTGAATAGTCAAGAATGTAATATATTAGCTCATTAGTTTAATATCTGATAAGGCACAATTTGGATTATCTATATATATAAAAATGAATGTTTGTTGGTCCGTTCGTAAGTGATAATCTTCTACATCGATCGTGATGAAACTTTGGGAAGTTGTTTAGTATACTACCGGGATGGTTTCTGGCTAATTACTCTTTAGAAATAACCTTTCGTTGCATTTTTATTTACAATAAAACATAAATTCACTCGCAATCAGCGCCCCCTCGCGGCAGGCGTATGGCCTGAAATAGCCTCGCATGAGCGTATTTGTAACGTCAAGCTTAGCCTATAGGTTAGGTTCACAGCTTCGTACCCCCACAACCTAGGTTCGAGGCTCAGCGTGGCTGTTTTTTTTTTTTTTTCATTTCTTTTATATTATTGTAGCAAATTATTAAAAATATTATCTACTTATATATTTGCCTTATTCTGTCTGTCTGAAGCTCACGGATGGGATTTTTCATAACCATCGGTGGTTCAGTGGTAGAATGCTCGCCTGCCACGCGGGCGGCCCGGGTTCGATTCCCGGCCGATGCATTTTTTTTTTTTTTTTACAATTTTTAAAACTCATTTATATATTATACAAGAATGACATCCACGGCGCCAATTTATAATTGTAACGAATAGTATTTGAATAAAAGCATTTAATCGGGTAAAACCCGGGTCATTCGTATATAATAATTGTATAAACGAATGCAAGACAAAATCACCGCGAATGTTTCTTTTTTTTAAGGCAATTTCTTTTTAAGGCAATTATCGTTATTTATCGTTAATTTTTGTTTCGATTTTATTGAAAAAAAAACGATATGGTGCCTTTAAAAAATGATCTTTATTACTATGCAGTTTTCTATTTAGTCAATATACCTAAGTTCATGTTGCAAATGTAATTATCTCTATCGATTTAGTAGGTGAAATGCAAAAAAAAAATTGACATGATGAAATCTTTATGAAAATTTACATTTTTATTTTTATATTTTCAAGACACACACAGTTTGGGGCGGGACGTTTCACAAGAGAGACATCCACGGCGCCAATTTATAATTGTAACGAATAGTATTTTAATTAAAACATTTTAAAAATACACAGTTTGGAACGGAACGTTTCACAAGAGTGACATCCATGGCGCCAATTTATAATTGTAACAAGTAGTATTTGAATTAAAACGTTTTTAAAATATATACGCACTCGGGTAAAACCCGGGCGTTGCCTGGGCCATTTGTCTAGTTTTATTTAAAATGTAGGCTTTTTAAAATAAAAATTAACATAAACAATTTCTAAATAATATTTATAACAAACCTAGGTTCGAGGCTCAGCGTGGGTGTCTTTTTTTTATTTTCATTTCTTTTATATTATTGTAGCAAAGTCTTTTTTTACAGCATTATTATATTTTAATTGGTTTATTTTAAATATGTTTGTTATGAAGGCTCTATGTAATACTATTTAGAGCACATTTTACATTTTAAACACCTAAGCACCCCTCTTTTTAATATTGTAGCAAAGTATTAAAAGTATTATTTTATTTTAGATGTTTGCCATGAAACTTTGGGAAGTTGTTTAGTATACTACCGGGACGATTTCTGGCGAATTATTTTAAAATAATATTTATAACAATAATTATAGCAAATATTAAGACATATTTTTAAATTATCTGTTTGTGCATATTAATTTAACATATTACAACTTAGCCACAGCAACGCGTGGCCGGGTTCGCTAGTAGATTATAAACACAAGGTAATAAGACCAAATCCAAGTAAATAAATAGTCTGTGATGTTTCAGTAACAGCGTTGTTACTGAAATATCACACACTATTTATTTGGATTTGGCCTTATTATCTTGTGCTTAAAATATATACAATAGAACCTCCCTGTAAAGGATACCTAATTGCAGAACCAAAGTTTTCTTTAGGGAGAGGTGTCCTCTTACCAGAGAGTTGCTAAATTGTAAAAATGGTAATTTTGCAAATGAAAACTGTCCTTTGTGGAGAGGTGTCCGCTAGCGGGGTGTCCACTAAAGGCAGGTTCTACTGTATATAAATTTTTCAGTAACATGCTGTGAAATGTTTCCTCAATCAGTACTTTTGTCTGAAGATAGTAATAACGCTGTTACCAAAATGTCATTCAGGGTTCATTTATTCTAGTCTTGTTACCTTATGTGGATAAATATAATAAAAATTCACAATTTGAATAACAGATGAAAGTTTGAGGGCAACAAGTTCAAATCTAACTACGTGAACATGTGCATACTTCTTGGAAAAGCAAAAATGCTTTAAAAAATTACATTTAGTTTAATTGGTGGTCACACCGTCAGCTAAACACTTCTTTGGCAAATTCTGAAGATTTCACAAATCCCTTATAGATCTTACAAATTCAAAACCTGCCCTGGACTGGTGACAAAAACAAAACTGAAAATAGATGGCTTAATGTTATGTAGTTATGATATATAATTAATTGTGATGTAATTTTGATCTTCATTGAATAAAATATATAAATTTTGAATGTGCTTTAAACTTTAATAACAAGCACAAAACAGGTAATAATTATGTTACTGAAACGTCACACACTAAAATTATTTGAATTAGGTCTTATTTTCTTGTAGCTGTAATCTATAATCCAAATTGTGCTTTATCATAATTCAAATAAATTAAAAAGTGTGTGACGTTTCGGTAACAGCGTTGTTAGTTTCTTGTAGCTATAATCTATAATCCAAATTGTGCCTTATCATCAATAATGTGTTAATGGTTCATAATTTGCTAAAGCTGTTGCTATCACAGACCTGACTCTGTTAATTTGTGGTGACAGTCAATAGATGGCACATAGATTTTTTGTGTCTATTTAGACAGAAGTGATCTTTCTTTTGTAGATCAAACTTCTTCCAGCAAAATGTACATCTAAATAAATCCTTTAACATAAGGTAATGAGACCAAATCTAAATACATAAATAAAATACAAATTTGGATTTGGTCTACCTTGTGTTTCTAATCTATAATCAAGGTTGTATCTTATTATCCTTTGCTTTAAGGTTTTGTTATAGGTTAGGTTTACATAATTTCAGATTAGTCTCTCTTAACAAATGATAATGTGTTTCTGCCAAAAAGTACACTATTTAATCTTTGCTATAAACAATGTGGGGACTATAAAAATATTATCTGTTCCTTATATTTAAATATCATTTAACATTAGAGCCTGTGAGAACCAAAAACCCTTTTTAGAAATATTATTTCATTCTTAAACTCAAACTCTTCACTTCAACTATTTTATTCTTAAATTTTCAAACTCCATACACATAAAAGAGCCGCTCTATTTGCTAATTTTTCTCTTTTCAAAATGGTAATATCCAAATATTAAGCAAATACATTTCTTTAGATAAAATTAGATTTCAAAACTATATTTTGTTGACATAATTTGCCAATAGTAATATATAACTTTTTTTTTAAACATACCATTTATTTTTTTCGAATACGAAACTTAAAAATGACTAAAATTATAACACCTTTTTAAAATTGTATTATGGTAAACACAATTTGAACAGAAAAATAAGCAAAAATACCGGGTTACAGTGCGACTAGACAGTGTTTTTATGGAAATGACTAAAAATAATAATAATTTAATTTTATAATATTTTTTAATTAATCTTTATATTTTTAATTTTCTAATTATTTAGAGTGCGCTATAACTTCCTTTTTTTAAAAGTTTATTTGACCATGTAGAAATGTTTTATCATGATATTTTTGGTAGAAATACTGTGTTTAAAACTCATAAATCACTGTTTAGTAAATACATTTTGATAAAATATATAAAGAGGGCACACGATACACGAGGGCAGTAGATAATTTTATATTCCCTTTTTATTTTCACTTTGCAGGCATTAACCTCTCTCAAGATGTCACTTTGGTGTCAAAGACAAAAACTTACAATCTGCTGAAAACCAAACAAGATTCATGTGGCATTTAAATAAATATATTCAAAAGCCGTTAAGCATTTATAAACTATACCTATTTTAAAAATCCAGTGAGAGAGTCAATAAGCCTCAATGCTCAAATATACATTTTTGAAAAAATGTGGAGTAAGCAAAACATACATCAGAAAGTGAATGACTTTTTAAAAGTCGCCAGTTTTCAAAAATAATAAAATAAATCAAAATCCTGTCACCAATAAATTATTCATTTTTAAAAATCATTGAGTTAATCAATGAAATGATTTTTGTAGGTTTCTAGAATCGACAATAATCTTATGTTTATTTCTATAACTTAACCGTGATATCTGTTTACTTCAATTTGCCTTTGAATACGAGATCTATGTATTGAAATGGATGTGAAAACTTTGAGCCCATTTGTCTTTTGGGGGCAAACAAAGAAAGAGATAATACTTCGAGTTGATCTACGGAATGTAAAGGCAAGTTCAATAGATTTTATTCCTTTTTAACGATTTTGATAACTTATATCGATCGAGCTATATACTAAACAAAATACAATTACATTTAACTAGAAAGAAAAGTTTACTTAAAATTGTAGATTGCCCAGATTATGTCATATTTACATCTTGAAAATTCGCAGGATAATATCAAACTATGCTGTATTACATGTTTTCAAGCGAACTGTCCTGATTAATGATAAATTAAGATACATCGTGATTGTGTGGTGTATAACCTTTGCAAATTGTTCACGAAAATAAAACGATTTCAACTGAAATAAAAGAGGTAGCTGATAAATAATAAACCCATTTAAAAACCAAAATTATTGTCTCAATGATATATTATTTAAATGCAAGATTCAAAGTTGTTAAATAAAAGGTGCATCTCCTGATTGGTTATTTGGATTTTGCTCTTTAACATATTATCTAGCAATACATTGATTTTTTGATAAATCTACTGAATAAGGACTACTAACAACCCCATCTATCCTTATGTAATTTCAATTATTCAATTGTATGCCTGTTTCTTTATATTTTATTTCAAATTAAATTGGAATTTTGGTTATAGGACATTGAAAAAATAGAAATATTGTATACAAATTACAGTAGAATGTCCATGAGAGGACTCTTCTGCTAAAGGACACCACTCTACAATGGACAGTTCTCATTGAAAAAATTGTCATTTTTACTGATTAGAAACTCTCTGATAAGAGGCACCTCTCTCTAAAGGATACTTTGGGTCTGTAACTAGATGTCCTTTACAGGGAGGTTCTACTGTCTGCTTTCTTATCTCCACTCAATCATATTAGGGTATCAAGTTTGTAAAGCTTGAGACTTTTGATGGTGTCTGGCGGGGATGAGTAGAGCTCATCAATGGATGAGTCAATACAGCCAATAATGTGTTTTGGGGTTGCAGGTTGAGAATTGCATTTAGTACATAGTGGGAAAACCCTGCAATCATTCTGGAAAGTCATTGTCCGTAGATGACCAGACTAGTCAGGACTGCTGTTCACTTGGGAGGACAGAATTGGTGTCTCTCCCTTTTGCTCTGTACTAGTCATGTGCAGCAGCAGATTTCTATTCTTTCTGGCATTGGGCCTTGATGGTACGGAGGAGGTCTTAGTAGGGGGGTTGTTTGTCTCTGGCCTCAGAATAGAATTCATAATGGGGGGATATAGATCATCTCCTGTTGATGAAAACATCTAAGACACACCTAGGTAACTTTGCCTGTTAGCATTTAGCTGGACATAGTGGGGCGATGTCTTGGGGGGGCTGATCCTACCTGGAGTACAAGACCTACATTGCCAGTCACTCTCTTGTTGTAATGCTGATACAGCTGACAGGACTTGGGATGTGTAGATGGTTGATATAAAGACACAATTCTTTATGTAAAAATTCTAGCAGAATTTTTATTACAAAACCTTGACTGTTTCATATCACTTTTATTTTTATTCTAAATATATTGACTCCACATTTAAGTCTATTATTTTCTGCTAGTGAAGTTTTGTGAGTGTTCAATAGATGGTTCATCCCTCTCCTAGCTACAGTCAATCTACCAGAAGTTACTTATTCCTATAAATGAGGAAAAATTATGAGTAATTATAAAATTGAAGTTTTCCTTAAAGTTTATTTTATTGAACATCTCAAGTGATGTTTCCTGCTAAATTAGAGTTAAGTTGGGGTAGTCTGGTAGGGATTTCTGATTGAATTATTGTCAGTTAAATTAAAGAGAGGATGGAACTTGATTAGGGCCTCCAATCCCGGGATCCCGTTTCCCGGGATCCCGGAGCCAAATAATGATCCCGAAATCCCGGGATTCTGCTCGAAAAATCCCGGGATTACTGGTTTGTGCATGAAAATCAGCGAAAAAATATATTTTTCTTATCTAGCATTTTGGTAATCAAACAGATGATGAAAAAGCACACTTTTGACGTTTTGTTTATACAGCTGCATTTCGGGTCTTTTTTTCTGAGAGATTTGAAATTATTTTCATGCACTAACAACAAAGGGTTATTCTGCAAGATCTTTCCAAAATGGCAGCCTCTAGAATGAGAGTATGCAGCAGTATACATGGAGGGGGCCCCAGTTTTTGTTGACATGCAAATAGTGGCTTCTTAGATAGTAGTGGCATCCCTTTATTTTTGTGGCGGACCTGCGTGTAACATGGACCCGCCACTAACCTCTTATCTGGGCTCCAAATTTTTATATATATATATATATTTTTTAATCTATGTTTATACTCTCCATCCTGTACTCTGTATGTATGGGTCATCATGAACGCACTGCTCTGCTGTTCATTTTGTGAAACCCTCGCTAGCTTTTTTGTCATTTAATTTAAATTAAATTTATTTAATGTCATTTCATTAAATGCTTCGTCACTATCAAGCATCAGCCTAAAGTAGTTTTCAACTTATACGAACATAAAACAAAGTCTCTAAAACAATATTATCGGACCTTGTTATTTCTCAATAGAAAACGCTTCGGACATTTTTGGTAAGCTTATCACTTCTCGATTGTGATGGCGAAGTTTATTCCTTTTAAATCAGAAGGAATCTGGTGCTATTACCTATGAGACGGATCTGGCCAAAATGCACAGTGTATAGCGTGCAAAAGGATTTTGAAATGCGTCGGTGGGTCTACAAAAGGGCTGCATGTACACCAGAAGGCGGTCCACGGAATCGAAACTTCGAAGAGAAAAGTTAAAGACGAAGTTGATACACAGACCCCTACAAAAAAGACCCCCAAGATATCAATTCTCGATCATTTTTCGTCTGTTTCCATCGATCGATTGACTGATGCTGTGCTAGCTAGAATGATAGCTCTCGACGGATTGCCATTCTCCGTTTTTGTCACATCTAAGGATCTACGCAAGTGCCTCAATGCTCTTGGACATGAAATTCCTCTCTCCGCAGAGACAATTAAGATTAAAGTGTGTCGTTATGCAGACACATTTCGTGAGAAGGTCGTTCGAGAGCTTCAGATGGAGAAAGAAAAGGGGCAACTTTTCAGCCTTATGCTGGATGAATAGACGTCAATCAGAAGCAAGCGTTACCTGAACATTAATATTCATAGCCGTACCAAAGTGTGGAATCTTGGCTTGACTCGAATATCTGGAGTATTTTCCTCTGAACAATGCAAATATGTCATTGGTGCTAAGCTCTTGGAGTTTGGAATCGACTTTTCAATCCCGGGATCCCGGGATTGAGAAAAAAGCAATCCCGAATCCCGGGATTGAAAATATGTACCGGGATTGGAAGCCCTAAACTTGATTAAGTGAAATATACAAGGTATGTCCCATAAGTTCCCGGACTGGGTCCATAAAAAAAAATCGGTAAGATATATTTTTTTAAATTTATTAAAACTTTTCAAAGTAATCCCCCCTTGCTTCAACGCACCAGCGAGATCGTTTCTACCAATTGTCGAAACAGTTTTTATAGGCCTCTTTTGGAATGCTCTTCAATGCCAACAGCGATTTTTCTATTATGTCATCCCTGGTGTCAAAATGTCTTCTTTTTAGAACTGCTTTAAGTTTGGGGAACAGGAAAAAGTCATTTGGTGCGATGTCTGGGGAATAGAGTGGCTGAGGTAGGATTTGTGCCCCATTTTTCGCCAAAAAGCTCGTCATCAAGTGCACTGTGTGAGGGCGGGCATTGTCATGGTGTAGGATCTAGTCACCATTAGTCCATTTTTCTGGCCTTTTTTTTTCGAATCGCTTCCCTTAGACGGCGAAGAATGCCCAAATACATTTCCTTAATAACTGTTTGGCCTGCAGGAAGATACTCGTGATGAACAATGCCCTTGTTATCCAAAAAAGCGACCAGCAACACCTTGTTTCTGGATTTCAATATCCTGGATTTTTTGGGTCTAGGCTCACCCTGACCTCCCCACTCGGCAGATTGACGCTTGATTTCAGGGTCATAGCCTCGTGCCTGTGATTATCTTGTCTTTCCATTCCTGATCTGTTCTTGTCATTTCCAACATGTCCTCACAGGTTGCAAGCCGACACAGTTTTTGCTCATTAGTGAGGAATCTTGGGATGAATTTTGCAGGAGTATTTTTAAGCTTCAAATCTTCGGTTATGATCCTTCCAATCCTTGTTTTAGAGATGCCTGTGTCTTGCTCTAGCTCCAGCAAAGTGATTTGAGGATTTTATTTTATCAATTCGGTGATTTTTTTGCACATTTTCATCAGTCCTTTGAAATTTTGGGCGTCCTTGACGAGGATCATCTTCAATGGAAATTCTGCCAGCTTTAAATCTAGAATGCCATTCAAAAACAGTTGTTCTCTTTGGGGCGTCATTGGGGAATGCTTTATTAAGCATTTCAAAAGTTTTGGTTGCTGATATTTGAAGTTTCACATAAAATTCTATGCAAATCCTCTGCTTCAATTTCTGTTCCATCGTAAAATCGCCGCAGCGCTAGGTGTAACCTTTAAATAAATTAGAATGACCTTGACGCAAACGCACGTACCGCCTCGATATTGGTACCACCGTGTTGCCAGATATTTTTTCTATAATAAACAGTTAAATTTATTTACATCTTTCATTTATTTATTTTTTTATGGACCCAGTCCGGGAACTTATGGGACATACCTTGTATATTGATAATATTTATTACCAGATTCTCATCTATATTTTTACCCTTCACAGAACATGATCCCTTTCTGTTGACTCCTCCCCTTAGCACAGTTTGCAGATACAAGGCATCTTCAGGATGATGATTTTCCTTTTTTTTTTTATTGATTAGCTTTTATTTAGGATGTTTGGCAGTCAAAATTTATCCATTGAAAAAATGCCTCTTTATTAAGGTTACCCCACAATATCTCAAACCTCAGATCCTCTGAAGACCTTAATGGAGGGCTTTTACTGAATGGAGGGTGCAATTTGAATTGTGCTGTACCCATCCTAGAAATATCCTACATTTCATCATGCTTCCTTTCTACGTGTCGTGACATGTTAATTGATCACCTCAATTAAAGATGTTTGTGATATTTTTAGCCATTTTATCTAAATAAAATTACTTCCCCACTACATAAATCTCCCTATAAACCTTCACATTCTATAAGGTTTCTCACCTAGAATAAAATCCTCTCAAACTCCTAAGTGGCTTCTGATAACACCTGCAGATAAAACTCTGGCCATAAAAACCTGCAGGTCTATCCTCCACAGTGGATCTCTATGAGGACCAATAACAAGATTCAATGCCAAGAAGTATTATTTGAGACACACCAAGCTGTAAATTGGTCTGTCCAACCATATAGAGGACTATAGATGTGATGCTTATCAGTTTCATACAGACCATGTTTCCAGGTACCTAGTTCATTATATTTTCTGAATAATTGTGGTTCTGTGCATCAATGACCATATTTGTGGAATCAAGTTTTGTGTAAGTGAGGGTGACTACACGGAGGAATGGTATGTGCAGAACCCAGATGTGGACATCCAAGAAAGAACTCTCAGTTTCCAGGCCATTGGCATTGGTGCCCGGGGGCTGAACAACTACAGCTTCTGTCTGGAGTTCTACACCACTGTCAACCCACGGGTAGGTACAACACTGAACACGTCTGCAATAATTGTCCACCTTCCCATTATCTACAGCCTCTCCATAGCAGTATGGGGACTGATGTTTCACAAACCCCATGGGGTTAGATGTGATAGTGAGAATTTTATCTTTTTTATCTGTGGTTGTTTTTGCTAGTAAAAACTAGAGTAATGGAATAGTTTTGAGTATTTAACTTTCTCTGATTTGTTATCTGAGAATATAGAGCGAGGTATATATATGTTAATATTGAATTGTATTCCCCTTATAGAGTTAAAGTTGTGTTTGATCCAATGAGGCTTATGGCAGAAAGTGATGGAGGTACTTTTGTCTACACCCAGTTGTCTATTAATATATAAGTATTTTATCTTATCTTTTGTTTGGGGTTCTACTAACTCTGAGTAGTACTGAAGTATAATTATTATTGTAATATGTTGTGTGTGTTAGAAAGTTTGTGGTTTCTCAGCTAAAGTTGCAAAGTTTTCATCTCTACCCTACGTCTAACCATTGCAGGCACGTTTGAATAATCCTGCCAGCCATGGTATATAAATGTGTGTGCAGGCCAGCAGGTTCCAGGTGTCAGAACTACAGGTGGTGATCACCCTGGCCAAGATGACCCAGGAATCCTGGCCCAGACTTCTAGCAACTCCTTCCTCCCGCCCCGAGTGGCTCAAAGTCAACTTTGACCAGCTGGAGGCGGAAGACATGTCTGACGGGGAACAAGACCAGATGATTGCTCCACAGGTACAAGACCTCTGACAGGTTTAAAACAGCCGAGTAGTGAGGAGGAGATATTCCTAGATTTCTCTGTTTATAAGGTGACATTCTACCCACAAGGTAATAAGACCAAATCCAAATAAATAACAAGTGTGTGACATTTCGATAACAACGCTGTTACAGAAACGTCACACACTATTTATTTATTTATTTGGATTTGGTCCTATTACCTTGTGTTTATAATCTATAATCCAAATTGTGCCTTATCAAGGTGACATTCTATATACTCTTCATGTGGAATATATTAGAAAGAATTTTCCAATATTTGGAGGAATAAGGCACAATTTGGATTATAGAATTTAAATTCAAACAGCGTTGTTACCGAAACACACTATTTATTTATTCGGATTTGATCTTATTACCTTGGAGGAATATCATTTGTGAAATAGGAATTTATTGTAGAAGACAGTCAGCCTTCATCCTCTTGTCTATTGAAATCTAAACTTGTAGTCTTTGTAAATTGCACAGAATTATATCTGTTGGACCACTTCACCTTTTTGTGTAAGTTTATTAGTTGAGATTTGTGGAACTATCAGAGAGGGCAGCACTTTTGTTTATCTCGAATTTTGAAAGATGTAAAGCTGAGAACAATGAAGAACTTTTAGTACTGTCAAGTTTCTCACCATTTGGAACTCACTTGGATTGCAAAGATTATTCCCAATTAACAAATGTGTATTTAAAATACCCTTCTTGGCAAATTTGCCTACAAAAAAATAAACTTTTTTTAAATTGGACTAATCATTGCTTTTTTCTCAGTGAATTCTAATTAATGAGGGAAGATTATATATACAGTAGAACCTCCATGAGAGGACACTCGTGCTAGAGGACACCTTTCTACAAAAGACAGATTTCATTTGTAAAATTATAATTTTTACTATTTAGCAACTCTCCGATAAGAGGACACCTCTCCCTAAAGGACACTTTGGTTCTGCAATTAGGTGTTCTCCTTTACAGGGAGGTTCTAACTGTATAAGACTAATTTACTCTTAATCTTTTTCTGTTTAAAGAAAATAATAAAAGGACCATTTTTATATGAATCCCTTCCATCAAGTGAATGTGATGATGCTAATAAAGACTGACCGGGTGTACAGAAGTCCTACCAAGAACTCCTAAGGAACAACAACTGGAAGAGGCCCAAGAAACCCAAGAAATCTGGTACAAACATTTGATTCAGCCTCTAAGGCAAAAGTTTCCATTGAAATGTAGATTAGAATCTGATCCCTCTGATGTGCTGTTTAAACAAGCTTGTCAATTCAAATGTGTAATATCTACGTATGTGATGTTTCAATGAGAGAATTGTTGCCTCAGATTAGACCTTTATTAAGACACCTTTAGTCTTATATGCTCCCATGAATCCCAAATATGTAAAAAAAAAGACTGACCTACTTCAGACACTATAAAAGCAAATGGTTTGGAAAATATATTGATGTTAGGGAAAAAATTGAAGGGAAAGAGAAATACCTGCAATGAGCTGGCTAGAAGGGGTCAAGAAAAGTACGGGAAGGTCACTAGATAAGCTGCGAGTGAGGGTCACTAACAGATCAAATTGGATAATATTGTCGCGGAGATAAATAAAGCAAGGGCAAGTTTGGGGCTAATTAATTTATTATAAGGGGTATTTATAGGGAGAGAGAGAGAAAGTACCACTTACCCTCAGTTAGAACTAATCCTGAATGAACGGCGTTAGCCACCGTCCCGTTTTCCTTATTTTCAGATCAGCTTCCCAGAAGCCCCCACACCTGTGGTCCCCCCCGGGGTCCAGGGATGATTGACAGTTGTCCCATCTGGATGGAGCTACTTGACAATATTTATAAAGCAACTAGACGAATGACCCGGCTTCGCCCGAGAATTCCCCAGAGTGCAATTTCCTTCATACTGAAAGTACATCAATAATAAATAGTAGAAGTGCCATAGAATAGCAATACAGAAATAACACATAAACCACAGGCTAAAAGTGTGTGTGATGGCAAAAATTGTATATTACAACTAATATAGTGTTTTAGGTATTTGATTTAATTATTTTTTACAATCCATTTAGTTGTTTCAAAATCTATATAGTTTAAATCGATGGCAGCTTTTCTACCCAACCCCTGAGGTACCCGCCCCAGCGCATTAATCCTTGAAATTGCCCGAGTTGAGTGAGTGACTGTGATGGATCTTGACTGCGATGCCCATCTTCTCAGTAAAATAAGAAAAAATAGGTTTATAAAAAAAATTAATCCAAAATACTGGCATGTAGATATTTTTCTGTAAAAATTAAAAGAGCACATGGAAATTAAGCAAATATGTATGTTTGCTAATGACTGTGACTGCATTTTAAATGATTTTTTTTTTTCAAGATATAAAAAAAATAATAAAGGCCAGAACAAAAATTAATAAAAAATACAAAAGCCATTATTTACATACAGTAACGCAAATTTTGTAAAGTTTTTTTTTAAATTGCATTGTGTGTACTTCCGTAACTTTGTTAGTAATATAAATTTCTCTCTCAATACTTTTGTAAAAAAAAAAGTCAGACTCATATAAAAAGATATTTTTAAAAAAGTATGCAAGCAACTTGAAAAAAATTCAGAATGCTCATTGGTCGCTTGATTGGCCTGGTGTTGTTACTTCGCCTCGTATTTACTCCGTGCAAAAAAAAAGTTCTTCAAATGAAAAAAATAAATAGCCAAAAATTTTTCTCAGGTTTATTAAAAGCGACATGCAAAATTTGGTACAAATTGGTTCAGTAGTTTTTGAATTTATCGCAAAACAGACAACAGAGATAACGTTTTTTTTTTTTTTTTTAACTTATCCTTTGGTTTAAATTAGACAAGATCTTGGAGGTCGTGCTCGTAAAGAAGCTCAAGAACTCTTCTTGGTTCTCTGTACAGGGATCCTTTGTCCTTTCCAATGCAATTTAGTAAATGTTGGGGAGTGGCCTCTTCGGTTTTGCACCTAATGCATATGGAGAAGCTTTTGGCTCCCTCTTTATAGACTAGAGGGCGCAGGTGACCAGATTTCCATCTGGCCAACTGTGTCGATTCCCTTCTGTTTAGTTGGAGGGTCTGTTTTTTGGGGTTTTCTACCTGGTACCAAGAATGATGGAAACTATCTCTATGGTTCCTTATTAGTTCTCGTTTCAGTTTGTTAATATGGTCCCTTGCTGAAAGGTAGGTCTCGGAGTTCACCGCATCAGGATGTCCAGCTGCTCCTTCCTTTGCCAATCTGTCGGCCTCCTCATTTCCAGGGACTCCCACATGTGATGGAATCCATTGTAGACTTATTTTGGTATTTTTATTCAGTTTGTTGATTTCTGTAGCAATGTTTTTGAGGAGTCTGTCTTGTGAATAGTAGCAGTTTTTAATTGCAAAGATGGCAGCTTTTGAATCTGTATAAATTATTATGTTTTTAGTCTCGTTTTTCTCTACGAGTTTTAGAGCTTGTAGTATGGCTGTTAGTTCGGATCTGAAAACTGACAAGTTCTTTGGGTTTTTGATTCTTCTTTTTATTTCCATACTATCTTTAAGGATGAGAACTCCACTGCCAGAGGAGCCATTCTCCACCAGTGAGCCATCAGTATATATCTGTATGGTCTCTTTGTCTGCTTTTTCAATCCTCTCCATAGCGAGGCTCCTGAGTAGTCCAGGGTGGTCGGCCCTTTTGGAGCATTCTTGCTCTAGATCCAGGTTGTAGGAGATTTCTGGTGTTTCTTTATATGGTGCATATTGGTTCTGGGCATTTCTATTTCTCGTGCTGTTTGGTAGTAGTTCCCGGTAGGCTAGGTGCATTGGGCTAAGTCTTTTGAGTCTGGTTTTTGGTTTCCATTTTCGTATAAATTCTCCGGTTCTGTGTGATTTTGGTGCATTTACTCTCTTGTATATATAATCAGCTAAGCCAATTTTTCTCCGGTGTGTAAGAGGCAACAAGTTGGCCTCAATCCCTGCAATTTTGGTTGGGCAGGTGTTTCTGAATCCACATATGATTCTTGCAGCACTGCTCTGTACCTGATCGATTTTATTCAGGTTGGTCTTGCTCGCCGTCTGCCACACTGGTTGGGCATATTCTAAGATTGGTCTGATAAGGGCCAGATATGTTTGGCGCAGAGTATCCCTATCTGCGCCCCATTCATATCCAGATATTCTTTTCAGAATGTTAAGTCTCTTTTTTGCTCTTAACACTGTCTGGTTGATATGAGGTCCATAGGTCAGTGAGGGGTCTAAAGTGACTCCTAGGTATTTGGGTGTCCGAGAAAATTTTATTTGATTGTTGTCATATTTTTTATATTTGGGGTCCATTTTTTAAGGTGGTTGCTTATTGTAAAAACTCCTACTTCGGATTTATTAGGGATATATAAGAAATGAAAACACGAAACACATGTTTCTTTTACACACAAAACAAACTTCTACTATCCTTACTGCAATGAAAATATATTGGGAGGGCTTTGTTCATCAGTGGTGAACTCTCCAGTAGTTTTGCCAATTCAATCTACCAGGCTACTTTTTTTTTAGAGCTCTAATACTATATTGGACAATTCTACTTATATATGCTACACTGAAGGGTGGAATCTTGGAAATGGTATTCAAGTAAACTATGGACATAAGCTTTTAGGACAGTAGAATTACATTTAAATATTTGTATCGAGCAATGCTCTTCCGCAAACCATAAGGACAAAGTCAGGGGGGCATAAATTAAATAAGGCAATAACGTGCCATCTCTATATAAGAAATGAAAGCATCAAAGCACAAATATTTCTTGTACACATAAAAGAAACTTTTACTCTCCTTACTGCGATGAAAATATATTGAGAGGGCTTGGCTCATCAGTTCTGAACCCTCTAAGCGGTTTTGCCATTTTAATCTACCAGACCACTTTTTTTTTAGAGCTCTAATATCTATTGCCTTATAATTAATTTATCCTTATCTTTGTCCTTATTGTTTGCTGTAGAGCATTGCTCTATGCAAATATTTATATTTAATTCTACTACACTAAAGGTTTCTGTCCAAAATTGGCTTGAAGACGATTTCTAAAATCCCATCCTTCATTGCAGCATATATAAGCAGAATCGTTCAATACAGCATTAGAGCTCTAAAAAAAGCTGTCTGATAGATTAAATTGGCAAAACCGCTGGAAAGGTTCACCACTGATGAACCAAGCCCTCTCCAAATTTTTTCATCACAGTAAGGACAGTAGAAATTTGTTTTATGTGTAAAAGAAATATTTGTGCTTTGATCCTTTCATTTCTTGGATCACAACAACAACAAAGTGTTATGGGGGGGTCGGTGGAAGGCTGGTTAAACCGTTTGGTTTTCGACCACTACGACCTGGGTTCGATTCCCGCATTGGACACTTTTTTCTATTTTAAAAATAAATTTTAAAAAATGCTTCAATGGCCCCCGATTCTTGCAAAAGTCCAACCCCACCAGCGAGTGCAAGTAACCAAACGGGGCTCTGGCACATTTGTAAGTGCAAAGTCTAACTGCTTTTCACATGTGTAGACATGTGGTGCACTTACAGTAAAAAAGCAGTCGCTAACTACCCACCATGATTATCATGGCCTGTACCACGTGTACTAGGGATAAGCAAAAAAAAAAAAGAAGAAATTTGTTTTATGTGTAAAAGAAATATTTGTGCTTTGATCCTTTCATTTCTTTGATCACAACAACCACAAAGTGTTATTTACAGATTCTCCTGAGAGAGATACAGAAATGGAAGGAAAAAGAAGTTATATAAATTTATATAGGAAATATGTGAATATAGAACTATATATTTTTTTATTATATCCATAGGTTATAGGTATTCTCTGCTCTCCTTTTTATTTATAGGATTACTTATTTGGCTTTGTTTGTCTCTGAGTTTTATATAATTTGTGCATCAATGTTTTTTTTTGCTTATCCCTAGTACACGTGGTACAGGCCATGATAATCATGGTGGGTAGTTAGCGACTGCTTTTTACTGTAAGCGCACCACATGTCTACACATGTGAAAGCAGTTCGACTTTGCACTTACAAATGTGCCAGAGCCCCGTTTGGTTACTTGCACTCGCTGGTGGGGTTGGACTTTTGCAAGAATCGGGGGGCCATTGGAGCATTTTTTTTTTTAACAGAAAAGTGTCCAATGCGGGAATCGAACCCGGGTCGTAGTGGTTGAACACCAAACGGTTTAACCAGCCTTCCACCGACCCCCTGCATCAATGTTAAAGTTGTAACACACACTCAATTTATCCCTTTATGGATCACAGAGGTATATCCACCAAGTCATCCAAAACCACATAAAATAGTCTCCATACATACTATATCACTCAACCAAATGGTACTATTGGATATACCTCAAATGTCAGCTAAGAAGAATGGCTTCACAAAATAAAATAGAAGCCCACAGTTAGAACAAATCAGATTATATGGGGCTGAGCCATTTACTTAGACATAAAATTCTCTCCCACTTTTTTTCCTTGTAAAACCCAAGAAACTTTCCTTCTACCACCCAACTGCAACAATAGAATGTCCCATCTAAGGAATACATCAACAACCTTATCTGAAATCACTGCAGCAGGACAATGGACGACATAATAGAAATAGCCAGTGATGATTCTTCTGACAATTGGCCTCATTCAATAGATACTACCACTTCTACAATACAGACCTTTCCTTTATAAACAGTTGTTTGTATCTTGTTCATTTATTTATGTTGTAGCAGTGAAAAAAAATCAAGATGTGTGTACCCTAAAAGAAGGAAATTTTTTTATATTTCTTTTCAAAGAGTTAACTTTTTTTTTATTATCCCTAGTACACATGTTACAGGCCATGATAATCATGGTGGGTAGTTAGCGACTGCTTTTACTGTAAGCGCACCACATGTCTACACATGTGAAAATCAGTTCGACTTTGCACTTACAAATGTGCCAGAGCCCCGTTTGGTTACTTGCACTCACTGGTGGGGTTGGACTTTGGCAAGAATCGGGGGCCATTGGAGCATTTTTTTTTTTTTTTTTAATCAGAAAAAAAGAGTCCAATGCGGGAATCGAACCCGGGTCATAGTGGTCGAAAACCAAACGGTTTAACCAGCCTTCCACCGACCCCCTAAGAGTTAACTAAAAGTAATAAATGACAGAATTTAATAAAAATCTATAATCAATAAATATGATTATATAAATAAGAGAATACAAAAATAAGAAAATGAAACATTCCTAAAAATAAATAAATTAGGCCTAAACCTTTGTTTACCTGAAAATCAAGAGTTTGCCGACTAGTTTTTTTCATGTAATCTCTAGTGTATCTCATTTCTTTCCTTTATATCATATACACTCATGGACATAAGGAAGTTGTACCTTTTAACATGTATATAGGCATTCAGACAATAACTCTGGATGATATTTGATATACAGTGAACAAAATAAAAAATAGACAACCAGCAACATCAAGGACCTTCCACCTTCATAAGTTTGGTCCATGAGTGTTTCTCTCCTTGGGTTTTTCTCTATTGGTACAAATAAAATTTCATTTTGATTTTATTATGTTAACAATGTTTTTTAGATAGAAAATAATAACAAAATCTACCCCACTTGCCCAAAATGTAGCTTGTCACCTGCAGCTCCAGAACACATTTTGGCTTGAATTAGATGCACTAAACAGGACCTTTGGGAGAGGCAGCTGCTCATCATAAAACAGCTCGAGGAGCATGAACTCATGGAATTTGTGTAATCTTTACACAAGGGGATAAGAAACAACAACAACACAATGTTTTTTTTTTTTTTTTTTGCTAGAGTAGAAATGAGGTATTGCCAACCTGGTTGAACTAGAAATAAATAGTTTAAGATGAGTAATCCTTTCAATATATTATAATAACGAATAGAATCAAGAAGGATAAGTTTCTTTATATGTAAAATCGATTCTTGAAATCGATCCTTCTTGATTCTATTCGTTATTATAAAATAAATAGTTTGCCTGAAACCTCTCTATATAAAATTGCTTCTAAATGAATTGTTTGAAGACCAATTTAAGTTAGCTAGAGGCCCATTTTCAAACTGCTTTGGATATCTGTAGAAGAGAATGTGTTTTGTGGTCCAAATGACATCCTATCATCACTAAACAGGAACTTTGGGACAGGCCGCTGCTTAGCATGAACTCATGGAATTCGTATTAATATTTGCATAAGGGAATGAGAAACAACAACTTTCTTGTAGTGAAAGTCATTTTCGCTTTAGAATATTATTATGAACTAGACGAATGGCCCGGGCAACGCCCGGGTTTTACCCGAGTGCGAATATATTTTAAAAACGTTGTCTTGGGTGGTCGCTATAGACAGGGTGGTCTGTATAGACAGGTGTATGTATCACACAGCTGATAACAGGGTTGTCTAGAGTGGCCGCTATAGACAGGGTGGTCTGTATAGACAGGTGTATGTATCACACTGCTGATAACAGGGTTGCCTAAAGTGACCGCTATAGACAGGGTGGTCTGTATAGACAGGTGAATGTAACACACTGATGATAACAGGGTTGCCTAAAGTGACCTCTATAGACAGGGTGGCCTGTATAGACAGGTGGATGTATCACACAGCTGATAACAGGGTTGTCTAGAGTGGCCGCTATAGACAGGTGTATGTATCACACAGCTGATAACAGGGTTATCTAGAATGGCCGCTATATACAGGGTGGTCTGTAAAGACAGGTGGATGTATCACACAGCTGATAACAGGGTTGTCTAGAGTGGTCGCTATAGGCAGGGTGGTCAGTGGTCGCTATAGACAGGGTGGTCTGTATAGACAGGTGGATGTAACACACTGCTGATAACAGGGTTGTCTAGAATGGCCGCTATAGACAGGTGTATGTATCACACAGCTGATAACAGGGTTGTCTAGAGGGGGGCAGGGAGGACATGTGTTCGCCGGCAGCCAATGGGCGCGCATTCTATCCGTGAGCTTCAGACAGAATAAGGCAATTATATATATAGATCTTAGAAAGAGTGTGTGGCATATTCTCCGCTAGGTGGCCATTGTGGAAGGATGCAAGAAACTTTAGCTCTATGATAGGTACAAACTCTTTTTTGTATGTGTGCTTACAAAAACTCTTTAGCTTATTCACATGAAATTGGCTATTGTGTGTTGTTAGTTTAAACATTTAACTTGGCTTTGCTCCCATTGCTCATTTCCTAACTAAGCCAATTTGAATCTACACACATCTTCCATAATGAAGGCAAAAGACTGCTGAAAAACTTCCTCCACGTAATCTCTAGTTTGCCAAACAAAGACTTGAAAAAAGTGAGTTATTTAAATGTTGAAGCAACTAATCCTCTATGATAATACAACTGATGACTTGTGACCAAATAAATATCAATGAATTATTCCAGAATATTGGACATATACTCTTTCTTGATAAATCAAGAAAAAGATGACACATATGCATTTCAGGCTGTTGGCCGAGCTCGAGGAACATGAACTCATGGAATTTGTGTAATCTTTACACAAGGGGATAAGAAACAACAACAGGCTGTTGGCCTTTGTCAGCTTTATGCTGGAGGCTATTTTTTATTTCTAAAATTTGACCACCTGATCCTCATCCTGCTCAGATGTTTCCTCCAATTGGTGTGGTGACAGAGGACTACAGGAGGGCTTACCTCTTCCTCTACAACCTGTTCCAGTTTGTGGGATTCCTCTACATCCTCATTGTCATGACCATTCGGTACCTGAAGAGTGGACCAGGTAGGTTGTTGCACTGTCACATAGAATGTAAACAACATGTGGGTGGGTTCACAGACTCCATGAACGATACGTACAAGGTGGTGGGAATGCCCTTCAAGTTCTGTCAGGCTCTCCAGATACTGGAGATAATCCATCCCATGCTCAAGTTCACCGGAGGCTCTCCATTTATGCCCTTTGTCCAGGTGTGTAGACCCCACTGTTCCTGCTAACTATCTATGTGGCATTGTTGTAACTAAATGATTTGAAAGACAGAGCAAATTGAGAGTTCCTACCTTTATCAGATTGATGATAGTAGTTTGATGTAGATGGAAGTAGATTTTTTTTTTTTTTTGCTTATCCCTAGTACACGTGGTACAGGCCATGATAATCATGGTGGGTAGTTAGCGACTGCTTTTACTGTAAGCGCACCACATGTCTACACATGTGAAAAGCAGTTCGACTTTGCACTTACATATGTGCCAGAGCTCCGTATGGTTACTTGCACTCGCTGGTGGGGTTGGACTTTTGCAAGAATTGGGGCCATTGGAGCATTTTTTTTTTTAAACAGAAAAAAGTGTCCAATGCGGGAATCGAACCCGGGTCGTAGTAGATGATGGTGTTACAATGATGTCACTTCTAGCTTTTCTTATTTGGTCCCTGTTACCTATTGATTTACTGCTATACAGTACTACCTCCAGTATAAACACCATTTATTAATAAGGAGATTTGTAACAAGGTCGACTACATGCTGATGCATGAAAGCTTGCCATTTTAAACTAACAAAGAAAGTCACATGTTGTGCCAATCTCTCCTCAGAGGTGCTGTGAACTTCCAGGTTGGGGGCCGGCTCTTCATCACCTTTGCCATGATTGATGCTGAGCCACGCATGCACTCCAAGCCTGTGGTGTTCTACATCTTCCTCATCTACTCCCTGGCAGAGATAGTCAGGTAGTGCTTTTGGGAACAACCTCCAACTACAGGAAATCTTCAGTAATACCTGGGGTGTAGGTGACTGGAAAAACCATGTACTTGTGATCCTGTTCTTTATAGGTTTTACTTTGATTCTTTCTATAACTGCCTTGTCATCAGAACAGAGCATGTGCAAACATGTATTCACCTAAGTCAAACGTTCTCAATTTTGGAAATATAAGTTGGTTGCATTACTTCTCCAGTTTCTCTGCCCTCCTTGAACAAGTCCTGGTCTTGGCTGGCATGATGCCTCTCTATTTCCTAATTGTCCTTATATATACAGTAGAACCTCCACATGAGAGGACACTTGCGCTAGAGGACACCTCTCTACAAACGATAGCGGACACCTTTCTACAAAGGACAGTTTTCATTTGCAAAATTGCCATTTTTACTATTTAGTAGCTCTCCGGTAAGGACACTTTGGCTCTGCAATTAGGTGTCCTTTACAGGGAGGTTCTACTGTATAACAAAAAGTGTGAAGGAGAAATGTCTCTTTTATTATAATGATTGGACATAAGATTTCAAACTTCATGGTTATTCTATAGGTGGAACTCTAATGAATGTTAAGAGAAAAAGTCTTTTTTTTTTTTTAATGTGAGATATATCATTTGCATATATCTAATTGAAATAAGGTAAGATTTTTTAAACTTAAGGTTATAGTAAAAATAGCTTATTATAATATCCTTAGCTCTCAAAATGTTCATTATACTTCTCTCTATCTTGAGATTTTATATATCTGTAGTTCTCACTACAGTCCATCAGTCCAATACCATTCTCTCTCAATTCATTCTACCTACCAGAACGTTCTTCATCAATCCATTTCCTCTTTATAATACATCCCATCCAGTTCTTGTCCAATATCCCAGTTGTGTGGGAGCAGGTATCCCTACTACATGTTGAAGACCTACAACTACGCCGTGGACTGCCTCACCTGGTTGAGGTACACCCTCTGGATAGTTCTCTACCCTCTGGGATTCCTTTGTGAAGGTAAGTAGATCTGTCTGTTGTTTTCTTATCCCCTTGTGCAAAGATTACATGAATTCCATGTAGGTCTGTAACTGAGTGAAGTGCTTTTGTGGGATAGTAGACGCTGTAGTGCACAGAGATAGGTAGTACATAATCAAAACGAAATTATTTATTCTCCAAGGAGATATTTGAAATTGTGTTGATGAGGTGTGTAAGTTCACCAAATGATGCCTGTGGTTGGTAGATGCTGGGGTGTATAGGTACACCTGACTGTGAACCACAGGCCACTAGTTTAGCTAGAGCTAATTGCATCCTCTGATGATGATAATGTGCAGGAGTCATCATCCTCAGGAACATCCCCTACTTCGAGGAGACAGGCCGCTTCTCCCTCAGCCTGCCCAATGCCCTCAACTTCTCCTTCTACTTCCCCACCATCCTGCGGGTCTACCTCTTGCTAGGCTACTTCCCCGGTAGGTGCTCTTTGTACCTTTGCTGCATGGTCTTCTTTCAACAGACACTTGGGTTCAGTCACACAATGGACATTGAAACATTTAGAGAAAATAAAGTATTTTGCTAGCAGATTCCCCATCACTGGATTTGTTCACATGAGACTATCCATCTCTTGTAACTATTGCTAACCCACATGCATTTTGCAAAGGAGAGGAGATTCTTGAGGATTAGATTTTGGGGAAAAAAAATTGTAAGAGTCTCCACTGAGTTTTTCTAAGTACTCCTTGTAGTGAGTTAATCCATGCTCTGAAACTACTCTCCGGCTGGAGGTATTAGAAGTGAACTGGACTACGGCAACATTATAGCAACTCTGATCAGGCCAGATATTCCAGTTTCCTGCTTACAGTCATACACATTTTACTACAAGGTCATTTTATTACAAGGTAAAAAGACCACATTCAAATAAATTATGCGTAATGTTTTGGCTATAACCTTGATTGAAGACTCATCTAAAAGAGTTTTGAGTTGAGGCAATCTATTAAATATTGTAACATAGTATTTATTAATTTTATTATTTTTCATTAACAGAGTGGTCATTTTTATGTTTATATCTTGCGAATCTGTAAATTTCCCTCGTGGCTTATCTTTTGTTTACAATTCATAGTTTGTCCTTCCCTGAAATAAATTGCTGTCTCCTCCTGAAGTTTTTGTCTTCCCTAATTTTCCACGTGGCAATATAATTAAATTTTTAAAAAAGGGCGTACCTAGATCTGTGAAAAAAATGACTTTTCAAACTTGATGGCTTACAATGTTTTAAAGAGTTAGGTAAGATGTTTTGTTGTTGTTGTTCTTATCCCCATGTGCAAAAATTACACAAATGAGTCCATGCTCCTCGAGCTGTGTTTGATGATAAGCAGTGACCTCTTTCAAAGGTCCTGTTTATGCATCTAATGTAAACCAAAATGTGTTATGGAACTGTAGGCACCAAGCTACATTTTGAGCGAGCATGGTGGATTTTGTTATTATTTTATATCTTCAATTGTTTAAGATGAAGAATGTTTTTTTTTTAACCCTCACCGGTGTGTGTTGCCCTAGCTCTCTACTTTGTGATGACCTACATGCGACGTCAACGACAGCACATCCTGGCCCCTCGCCATAAAGTGGACTAGTCTACCCCACTCCTCTATTTATATATTCTATTTTTATTACACACTCTATATATTCTATCTTTTCTATCAATCTAGCGCTTTCACTCCCATGTTCCATACATAGGAAGTTTAGGAATACTAGGACACTCGCGTCACTAGTCAGTATTTCTGTTTAAAGTATTTTATTTTTTGGTTCTACCGAACCTCCGTAGTCTTTTGGATGTCATTCATGTTAACTATGCAACTTTTTTCCGACCAAACCTGCCAAAACTCTTTGAATAGTAATACATTTCTGGAAATACAAAAGGAAGAAAATGTTGATTATCCTTCCTATATGCTAGTCTAATAGAATATAGCTTGAGATCTTCACTATCTCTTTCAACACTTTAAAGTCACTTGTGACATGGTAGAATTTGGATTTTCTCTCTCTCTCTTTCACTTCTATACATCTATCCCCAGAGGAAACTATTTTTCTATATCAATTCCCAGCAATTTGATACATTCTTGTGTTGATGACCCCTAGTCATGTTGCTGCTGTAATAGACATACGTGTCAAATGGTCACCATTTTGTTGTTGACATTAGAAATTTAAATTTTAAACAAAGGCTTCAATTTTTTTTAGTAGACCATCATATTTTGTTTGTTTTTTTATGTTTTTAATTATGTTGTAACCTCTCTCTATATATATAATAAAGGGTTTTTTTATTTTTAATTATATATTTTAAAGAGTTGTTGTGTATTTTTTAACCCTTGAAACACATATTTAAACTCCCTTATCTATTAGAAATATATGGCAACAAGACCAAATCTCCTTAACTTGTAAACACAAGGTAATAAGGCCAAATAAATAATAATGTGTAATGTTTTGGTAACAACACTGTTACCGAAACGTCACACACTATTTATTTATTTGGATTTGGCCTTATTACCTTGTGTCTATAATCTATAATCCAAAATGTGCCTTATCCTCCTTAACTTGTATGTGACATTTCACTAAGTCTTTTTTTTACCATCAAACAAATACACTCATGGACAAAACTTAAGGAAGTGGAAAATCTTTGATATCGCCGGACATCTTTTTTTTTTTTTTTTTTGAAGGAGACAGATAAATTTGTTCACACTTTGTTATCTTGTTTGTCGTCAATAAAGGTCACTTTGTATCAAATATCTTTCAGAGTTATTGTCTCAATATACATGCTAAAAGGTACAACTTCCTTAAGTTTTATCTATGAGTGCATACTGAAGGAGAAAAAATATTATAGAATGTTTTTTTTTGTTTGTTTATTCCTACTACACGTGGTACAGGCCATGATAATCATGGTGGGTAGAAGGCGACTGCTTTTACTGTAAGTGCACCACGTGTCTACACGTGTGAAAAACAGTTCTACTTTGCACTTTCAAATGTGCCAGAGCGCCGTTTGGTTACTTGCACTCGCTAGTGGGGTTGAACTTTTGCAAGAATCGGGGGCCATCAGAGCATTTTTTTTTTAAATCAGTAAAAAGTGTCCAATGCGGGAATCGAACCCGAGTCAAAAACCAACGGTGTAGACCATCCTTCCACCGACCCCCTTTGTTCATAACATGGGAAACCCTTGATGCCGAACCTGACATGGGTTCATACATAGCTGTTGGTTAATAGTGCTTCTTTTCAAAAGTAAAAGACAGCCAACTTACCTCAGTGCAAAGTATGAAAATCATGGCCAAATCAAGTCCCTATACAACTTTTACAAAGCAGTAAGTAGGAAAAATAACTTGTGGATTTATCTTTTACTCCTCCGTTTTAGATTAACAAGATTTAGAACAGGCCATCTCAAGCCATTGAAAATAGCAAATAACAAAATCTACCCCACTTGCCCAAAATGTAGCTTGGCACCTTCAGCTCGAGAACACATTTTGGCTTGCATTAGATACACTAAACAGGACCTTTGGGAGAGGCCGCTGCTCATCATAAAACAGCTCGAGGAGCATGAACTCATGGAATTTGTGTAATCTTTACACAAGGGGATAAGAAACAACAACTCCTCCGTGATTGATAATTGTGAGGATATCGCTGCAAGCTGGCAATGAGAAAGGATAATCTGTATAAGACTGGTGTCTTGATAAAGGCTTTGTGTGTTAATAGTGTTTACTTCAGCACATAATTTTTCCATTCATCCAGTATTGTCTGATTGTGTTTTTGAAGATTTGTATAGGTATATCCCCACCACACTAGCCCATTACTGTATTGATGATTGTTACTTGGTTATGAACTCCTTATTAGATATTCACTGCCAATCCCCATATCTGATGTCTGTTACACTATCTGCCACTGGGGGATCCATCTGATAGGATTCCTCTCTCCCCAGAAGTTACACAGTGTTTGTTGTCAGTATCCTTCAAGTTGAGTTCGACTTTTGATGACTCTATGGAGAAATATTCTCCAATTAGTCTGTTAGTGACCATCACTCACAACTCATCTAGTGACCTTCCGTAGCTTTCTTGACCCCTTTCTAGCCATTCCATTCTACAGTACATTGAAACTACTAGAGAAATTTTTCCAGGAGGATATTGACCTATAAAAATAAAGGTCACCTCCTCATCAAAATAGGCTCCAAAACTAAGCGCCATATATTGACCATCTCCACAAACTAGCGGACTCAGGTCTGTGACAAAGCCACAGCACCAGTTCTGGAAAGATGAGAAGCGCCAACCTGGAGGCCAAGGTTTCGAGCTAATGGCCTTTGTCAGTCCAGGATGGTTGATCCACAAGGGATCAAATGTAAATCTTCAGAATTTACCAAAGGTTAGGGCGATTTTAATGGAAGAGGTGTGAGTGCGTGTATGTAATCATTCATCTTGAAATCAAAATTATCTCGCAGCAAAATTTCCGTCTAGTTTTTGAAAATGACACAATAAAATAGCAATGTGTTTATCCTAAAATAGTAATTTCTCAAAGCTCAGCTTACACTTCTACATTCAGGAGGCGGGAAACGCTTAATTTTAAAGGTGAAAAACTTCAATAGAATGCAGATATTTCATAATGTAAATAGTCAAATCACCCAATATAAAACAAAGGGGGAACTACAATGTATTATTGTATTAAATTTTATTCAATCATTGAATATTTTATCATCATCGATAAATTATAACATCTTCAAATTCAAAACCTAATCTTTGTTATAAATACGAATGAGATGAAATGTTTATTTCTCTACAAAGTTATTGATATACACGTACAATTATAAAACAAACATTTGGTCTTAAAATCGATTCATTTTAAGTGAAAATTTGTATTCGACACTTTAAAATATCTATTCTATATCCGATTTGATCTTAAATCCAAAAGTGTTTATTTAAAAATAGTTTCTATACCGTGTTTTAGGTCAAATTTTTTCTTCAAAAATTAGCATTTATTTAATTTTTTTATAAAAGAAAATACCCCTATCTTTTCAGATATAATGAAATTACGTACCAAAAATTGTATCCACATTCACCATATTATCTTCCTTTACTTCGAGAAAGGTTGGAATGTAGCAGCAAAGTCGCAATCTCAACGTACTTTGTGGCGAAGGAACGATCAGCAAAATCCAAGTTGATATACGGCGATACAGTCCTTGCCTATGAAGATGGAAGATGTTTATCCTCAAATTTCGATGACCAGGCCCTTCAAGGGAATATAGAAAAGGAACAAAGCTTAGCAAGAATTTTGGCTGAAGACTTCAATGTCTATAAGTCCCCATGATAGGTAAAAAGAGCAGCTGTTGTTGGTTGGCTATCTACCATATGACAGCCAGACTTGGTCCCCCAGACTTCAATGTTGACCACTCATTCATAGTCTCTAAGGAATCACTAATTGGAATTAAGGATGAAATTGCTATGATGCATTAATGTACCATCTGTTATAAGAAATTGAAGGTATTTTTTAAGTATAATTATCCAGTATCAGTATAAAAGAAAACAGCTCAATGCACAGCAGTATGATAGGTTAAGCTTAGGAAATCGCTGTGAGGGTTCACTTCTGATTATCCAGGCCATGTCATTAAGGGGAGTAGAAAATTGTTTTATTTTAAAAATAATCATACATGTCAAAAATAGTTTTAAAGAATGAAAATGCTCATGAATAATCATTTAAAGATGTTTTGTTGAAATATCGTTATTTTTATGCATCAACCCAATAGATTTGTATTTGGAACTTTGAACAGAAAAAATAAATTCTCCAAAATATAGTTTAGAGCCATAAATATGGTAGAACTTGGATTACCAACTCTATATAAATATTTTCCAGTTGTTAATTCATCATATATACCCAATTGGTTAATTTTGATTTGGGAAAAAAAAAATATGTTTAGCTTCATATTTTCTTAAGCAATGGATTTCATTTTTAGAAATTTTGAACATATCAATTCATATTTTCAAATAGAAGATGTCTCTAGATTAAAGCTTTTTTTTTTTTTTTCATTTCGCGGTAAGTTTATTTCAATCGAGAAGCTGGTTTTCCTTTATATATTCAAAGCATTTAGATCAACAATCTCTAAAACCAACAATTATCATCTCTGGTCAGTTCCAGCAGTCGCTTAGGTAAGATAGATTTCTTCACATCGCAGTTAAATAGAGTAACTGCTCTTCAATTGAGAAAAAAAAAATTAGAAAGAAAATTTAGAAATATTTTGTTTCGATCATAATATTCCAATAATGATATCACCATGTATCACTAACATCATGTTCGAATTTTCATCTCTCTCTCTCTTGAGTAGTTCTGATTTATTTATACAATTCCTTCTCGGCAAAATATAATTTAAAAAAAAAAACTTAAAAGAAACCTTTCGCCTCACGTTTTCGCGCTTTTTATAATTTGTTCCAGACGATTATATAACCCATGATATGGATCCAAACTCTTCTTATTTATTTATTTTTAAAAATCAACAAGAAATCCGGGGTTAGGTTTCTTTAACTATTTTTATTTCTCTAGCTTCCTCTAACAACATGACCTTCATGCCTTTCTAGTTCTCCCTGTTAAAGGACATGTAACCCCCCTGAAAGCTAGAGAAATAAAAAAGCTAAAGAAACCTAGCTTTGGATTGCTTGTTGAGGCAGGGATGAACATGTATTATACAACCTGCACCCTTCTTTCTTTCAACAGGCTTGCTCACTGCCAACTGGTCAAGAAAGAGAGGAAGACCAATACTAGCAATACATCAACCAGATCTCAACAGCTCATTACTCACAGTTATCCATGAGATTGCGCAAGAAAGAGAAAATTTTAAGAATTTTATCGATGCCAGCCATAGGTTTTTAGAATTATACATGGCTTCCTCATTTTCTACTTATTGGTTAAATGTTGATCTTTCCTTCTTTTTTTAAACATATTTATCTTAAATATACTGTGTGTGTCTCTAATTTTTTTTCCTAGTGTGTGACATATATATATAAGCAGAACAGCCTGTACACTAGTAGAGTTCTATTCAAGAAAAGATCACCTCACCCGTCGGAATAGACATCAAAACTAGACGCCATCTATTGAGCGTCGCCGAAAACTAGCGGCCTCGTGTCGGCGACAAAACCACAACACCAGCTTTGGCAAAATGAGATGCGTCCACCTAGAGACCATGGTTTCGGGATAACGGTCCTCTTCAGCCCAGGGCGGACTTTAATTCCATGAGATCCACAATGAATCTAATGGAATATTCACAATCTGCCAAAGAAGTGTTTAGCTGGCAAAGTGGCTAGGCCAAATCTTTGGCCAAAATATAAATGGAAATCTTGCCGGGAGGAAATTGATCTATACATGCAAAGTGCGCCTCTCCCGTCAAAAAAAAAAAAAGTCAAATATCTTTCAGAGTTATTGCCTGAATCACGATATGCATGCTAGAAGATACAACGTCCTTAAGTTTTGTCAATGAGTGTGTGGGGGCCGAGAGATTTCCTTCCAGCCTGCTGGGATGACAGACCACGCCGTCGGCAAACATACAAGTAGGGCCTGGAAATAGGAGATGACCCTCGCTGTGTGGAGCGGCGCGGCATATCGGCGGAAGTCAATCAGAACCTAATGGACATTCTAGGGTGTTGTCCTTTTGTCCTCTTTATCGACTTCCTATAAAAATGTAGCTAAGGCGTAATACTAATAAACACTGACTTTGAGATACTTCTCTGGGCCATCGCTGGACTTAATAAATCGACACACCACATTGGTGAGCTGGACGTGATTGAAAAAAATGTCAAACGAAGATTCCAAGAAATAAACAAATGCAAAAATGTTAATCATGTTTGGAAAGAAATATCATCCAAGATATTGGGATATCATCTCAAGACTAAGATAAGTTTTTATATTATCTTTTTTTTTTTAATTATTATTTGATCGCTATTTACATCTAGCTGTTGTGTCGAATTTTAAATTTACGTAAGATGGAAACGGAAAATAAGCCTAGCGATACTTCAGAAATATACAAAGTTAGTGTTTATTGGTATTACGCATTAGCTACATTTTTATAAGAAGTCGATAAAAGAAGACAATTTAAAATTCGACACAACAGCTAGATGTAAATAGCGATCAAATAATAATTAAAAAAAAAAAAGATAATATAAAAACAAGTATGATTGCTGAAACATCTAGGTGGGCTCACACATCACTGATGACCCAAGCTCTCCCAATGTATTTCTTCTTTGATGGTTGTAGAAAATTCTGGGTTGTGATTGTGGGTACAGGGAAAGGATACAGGTAACTAGAAATGAAGCATCAGAGCACGAATGTTTTTTTTTCAAACATAAAACAAACTTCTACTGTCCTTACTGCGATGAAAAAATATTGAGAGGGCTTTATATTTCCTATATATAGATGGCACTTTATCACCTTATGCTTAATTATGCCTAACTGGCCTTGTACTTATTGTTCGCGGAAGAGCATTGCTTGATGTAAATATTTATATGTAATTCTGCTGTCCTAAAAGCTTATGTCCATAGTTGCTTGAATACCATTTCTAAAATTCCACCCTTCAGTGTAGTATATATAAGCAGAATCGACCAATACAGTATTAGAGCTCTAAGAAGCGGTCTGGTAGATAAATTGGCGAAACTGCTGGGAAGGTTTACCACTGAGGAGCCAAGCCCTCCCGGTATTTTTTCATCGAAGTGAGAACAGTAGAAGTTTGTTTTATGTTCGAAATAAACATTCGTGCTTTGATGCTTCCATTTCTTATATATAGATGGCAGGTTATCACCTTATGCTTACCAGTGTTCGACCCTAGTAGACACGTAGAGTGGTTGGACGGAGTACACTGGCGAGATGACCACAAGTGCATTGATGCTACGTGTTTGGAGCTTATTATGATTAAGAGACAGCAGCCAGGCTAACACACAAACACTTCAAAGTAAAAGATAAAAAGAACTGTACAGGTTCGCCAGCGATAGAGCGCTAATATCGTTGATCAATTTTGCATAATTACTTTCTAATCTAAAGGAAAATAATGAATCTTGTTCTCCGCAATGAGTTAATGTGTGTTAATAGTTAATGTGATTCGTTTTTAAATATATTATTTGCAATTTCTCTTGCTGAATGGATTATAATTTTCATATCTATTTACATAGATATTTACATATCTATTCACATATTTACATTTTTTAGCAGAATAAAAGTTATTTTTTAATCATGGCCATCCACATTTGAATACATATAATTTTCACAGATGATAACGTTATGTGTTACCCTTATAAATGGTTTTCACATATAGTATGCAATAAAATGTATTCATTTTTTACTTATCGAAAGTGAATTGTGCGGGTAGGTCTGATACAAACTTATATGCTGACAATATATATGATGGCAGGAGCAGCAGAATGAGGCTGATAGCAGTCGCTGCGTCCCTAGTGGCAGCGGCACGAGGCCAGATCTTCCTTCCTTATTACGACCTCAACTATGGGAATGAAGAGGTCACCAGCATGACTGAGGTACAGCTTAACGACCCCTGTCTGCGGGAGGACAACATCGTGTCCGACGTCGATCAATCGACCCTCAAAGACCCTGAAGAATGTAACACCCTCGGATTCCAGATCATCTCTCTCTTCATTGCCAACGCCATCTTAGTGTGCCTCACTTTCCTCTTACTGGTCACCATCTTTTGTCTCGATCACTTCCTCTGGACGACCGCACAAGCCAAACTGAAACCAATTCCAAAAAAGCGAGTCATTAGAATTTCTAAAAAGAGAAAAACTTTTCATTCGGATTCCGAATTAATAGCCAAATACTCATCCCCTGGAAACGAGGATGATAGATAATTTTTTAAATAAATATCTTTAGAACAAGCTAAATGAACGTTTATTTGATTTTTGTTCCACTAGATGGCGATCTACCATCTAAAATGCTCATGTGAGCGGTCAGGAAATGCCAAATTTTGTTTTTATATATAATTTGTTTCTAATAAGAGGCCATAGGAAAAAACGCCAATTATATTTATTTTTATATGTTGTGTCGATTTTAAAATTTACATAAGATGGGAACGTAAAAGAAGCCTCGTGATGATACCTCAAAAATATGTAAATTTATAATGTAGTATTAATTAAAATACCGCCATTTTGGGTTGAAATCCTGAAAAATGGTTATTCCAGGTAAAGGCGCCGTTTAAAATAAGTGGAATTATTCAGGAAGAAACTAAAAAATTTTAATTTTAATTAATCTCCCAATTAGAACCAAAATATATTGAGAGAGAATGTTTGGGATATAAATAATAGCGAAATCGATAACAAATACTCGAAATGTAAATTACAACTAGTTGAATTATTCAGAGAAAGTGAAAGTTTCGGCATTAAAACGTTAATTTTTGGTATCGAGCTCTCAGAGACATGAAGCCAAGCCAGTTATTCCAAAACTTAGATCCCTCGCTACCCCTGATGTCTCTGACTCGATAAATTGCCAATATCTACAAATAATGTACTTATTGTAACCTATGAGGACATTAGCAAATTGGCCATAATGGCCGATAAAATAAATGACATAAATCCTTCCAAAGAAATATATGATGCAGAAGTATCTTCTTCCTCAACAGATCGCTTGATCGCCAAATTGGAAGATCTTGAACGGCAGGTGTCCAAATTGAGACTGGATAGATCAAGATCTTGATCCAAATCTAGGACTCAGTCAAGGCCGAGAAAGTCATTCTCAAAGATCTTTTAATCCAAGGGGAAAATAATGCTATTACTATTTCCGTTTTGGTCCTAATTGCTTGCAAAATAAATGCAGACCTCTGTGCAGTTGGAAAGAGTCGGAAAACTTTAACCGCGGACAGAGTAGCGACAAACTCTTCCGCTGGCATCCAGGATTGTCGCAATCTCTGATTATTTGTTTTACAGCAAAAAACACGAGATCGCGCTTTTTAGTGAACAGTGGTACTGATATCTCTATAACACCATCAAATGATAAAAATAGGATGCCTATCTCTGATTATAAGCTTTATGCAGCCAATGGTACAGAAATTATAACCTATAGAACTTATCAATTTGGATTTCAGACTTCGATATCAATTTCAATGGTCTTTTGTAATCGACAATACCAACAGAGCTATAATAGGGGCAGACTTTTAAAACAACTTGTTAATTTATATTAAAAATAAACGCTTAGTTGATGGAATAGCTAATCTTTCTATAAGAGGCGTTATTCAGTCAATCTCAGACATGGGGAATATTAACACCCTGAATTCATCGTCATAGGTCAGCGCTATCCTAATAAAATATTTTGACCATTGTAGACCACCTTCAGATATTCTAAAAGTAAAACATAACTTTAAGCATTATATTCCTACAAGAGGTAAGCCAATCTACTTAAAATCTCGTCGTCTAGATCCACAGTGATTAATTATTGATAAAGAAGAATCTCAATATACAAGTATGATAAAGAATGGAATAATTAAATCCTCAAATTCTCCTTGGTAGAGCCCACTACATATAGTTACAAAAAAGGACGAATCACTAAGACCTTGTGGTGATTATAGAAGGCTCAATGCAATTACATTCAAGTTTAATGTCATGTGTTTCTGACTCGAAATTCTACTGCCACTTTTCAGAGATTCATGCATGAAGTCTTAAGAAATTTGGGCTTTGAATTGGTCTACTTAGTAAATATGAATTAGAAAGTATTGAATAGTTGAAAAAATAATTTTAAAACACAATTAACATGGTATTATCAAATCATTTTGGGGTCGGCTTGTGAAAGATTCAGGGCTCGTGGTGGAGCAGGTTTTCTGCCTGAAGATGGTGATTTCAACACTCACCATGGGCCTGTGAATTGCCCATAGGGATAAGCATGCTGGAGTCTGGCTTGGTACTGGTGGAGTCAAGTCAACCACCATAGGTCAGATGGCTCGACCACAGGGATGGGATATCAGAGTCAATCTCAGACTCTGACTTGGTGTTGTTAAGGCTGAAGGTGATTTCTGGTTCCATCTCTACGCCTCAAAATCACCAGAGGTTTGTAGCTTAGATAGTGAATGGTGGAACATGGCTAGATTAGGTAGGGTTCTGTGTGAATCATGGAACACAGTGGTCACGAGGTGTCCTAACATTGGAAAAGTATGTCCAGTGTGTTGAATGAAGAATTAAATGTTGAATTTGTTTATGGATGAAAACAAATAATCCATATTTTCTCGGAGTTGGGAAGCATCCAAAGCGCAAACACCTAGTGAATATTTTCGACAAGATTTCGTGTAGTCTTGTTCCACAAAGAAGGAGGTACCTAACTCCATACTTGTCAGACCTAGGGCTTTCTCTAACTGCAATGATGGTAAAGAGATTCATCAAGGGTAATCTTCATATAGATATTTAAAGTCCAATTTTCGTGATTGCGCTAAGATATTTGAAGATAAAAACTAAAAGCGTAGAAAATAAAGATAGCCAGGCGCCTAATACAATGAATGAAAAAAAAACATTTTGACCATTTCAAAGTAGCATTTCCGATAGAAAAGTCTCTACAGCAGACATGAATAGCTAATACAGGTTCATCCAGACTATCCAATAACCAATTATCTTGATTTATAAACTAGAAAATTGAAAGCGCATAGAAACTTTCTAGAGTGCTGTAATATTATGGAAAAGAGAGGGGGGTTATTTATTATCGCCTTTCCTTCCATTAAATTATCCCGCTGATGATATTCCAAATCATGTTCCGTTTGGGAGAATTATTAAATTTTTAAAATATATAATCTCACATTTTCACAATTATTTTGCAAACATCCTTATTGGCTTTATATCATTATTATTTTAAAAAATATATATAGTAAAGTGCTTTTTAAAATTTCATTTTGTAACCAAACCATCTCACGTAAGGGCTATAAATTACCAACATAATTATAGGTATATAATAATTTTCCAATTTTTTATTTCAATAGTTTGTATTTTGATGAAGATATTTTTCGACACAAAAAAATAAAATCAACTTATTATTTTTATGCGGTCTTTGAACTTTTTATTGACTTTGTTAAGTCGTCACTGTTTGTTGTTTTTATCATCGTAAACTATAAAATGGCCTATCTCGGTACTTGATTGCTAATACCAAGTAATACCCGATTTTTTTATTATTGTCGTTTGCTATGCTTTCGCACATTTTAATTCGGTTGTGTGATGTTTTCAATGTTGATAATCATTGGATTAATCACAGTTGGATTGATGATCATTGATAAAATAAACATTTTATTAGGAGCTACCATATGGAGTTTAATTTCGTATATTTTAACCAAGTCTATTTTAAAAAACATTTTAGGAGTTTGTTCCTTTGAAGGAGAACAGAATCTACATAATCAGACACCAGATGACCAAGTTTCTATACATGGACCCATTCCATCACAAGTTTATACTTTTTATGAAAAATATCTTCCTACAAAAGCATTAACAAAAATACTTTTATGTAATAAATCACCATTTTTCAAGAAAATAGTAACAGAAAGTGTATCAAGCACTCATTGCGGGAATAAACATTCACATATTGAAGAAATCAAAACTTATGTTCAGAACATTTCCAAAGAATATATTCATGTGTGGTATAAGGAGGTCAGTGACCAACAAGAATTTGTTAAAGAAATCAATTTTTTATTGGAAGATGTTCTCACAAACATATGTAATTGCTTAAGTAAGGTAGACAAACATGAAGTAATTCACAAGGCACTTTTGTTATATTCCAACCATTTTAAACATTATCTCAAGGCTTTAGAGAGTGCTCATCAGAAGATAGGAATCAAGATCAAAAATGAAACCATGGGAAAGATCCCTACACTCAAGTCTGAATATGAGGTAAGTGGAATATAAACTTTCCAAGAGATAAGCTAATTGATTTATTAACCTAACCTGAACCAACCTATCTTAACCTTAACTGTTTTTGATAAAGCACAATTTGGATTATAGATTATAATACAAGAAAATAAGACCTAATCCAAGTAATGATGGTGACAATGCTGTTGCAGAAACGTCACACACTATTAAATTATTTGGATTAGGTCTTATTTTCTTATACTAAACTGTTGTAATTGTTGCTTATTCCTCAAGTCGTTTAAACAATCTCCATTAGGTTCCATTGTCTCAGTTTTGTAGACATCATGGAGAAGGAAAGAGGGGTACTCCGGCTGTTGGTCTGAAGACCTGGATGTACCATTCGGTAGCATCCTTAAAGCACCAATGTTTCTTTTATACAAAAAACAAATTTCCACTGTCCTTACTGCGATAAAAAAAATATATTGGGAGGGCTTGGTTTATTGGTGGTGAACCTTCTAAGCAGTTTCACCAATTTAATCTACCAAACCATACTTTTTATAACTAATACTGTATTAGGTGATTCTACTTATATATGCTACGTTGAAGGGTAGAATCTTAGAAATGTATTCAAGTAAACTATGGATATAAGCTTTTAGGACAGTAGAATTGCATGTAGCCTAGTGGACATGGCATCTGCCCGGTAAGCGGAACACTGTGGGTTCGATTCCCATCCCTGGACACATCCCTTATCATTACTCTTCACAATTCAACCTTTCATACCTCATCCTTAAGGTTAGAAATATTCATTATTTCTCCTTAAAATAAATTTTGATTTTTCGTTGAAAAGAAACACATGCGGTATAATTTTCAAATGTCGTTTTACAATCACAAGCCGCATTATATTATATATAGTATTAAAACTATAAAAAGCGCGATTTAGTTGATTAAACTGGCAAAACTGCTGGGAGGGTTCCACACCAAATGAACCAAGCCCTCCCAATATTTTTTTATCGCAGTAAAGACAGTAGAAGGTTGTTTTATGTGTAAAGAAACATTCATGTTTTAATGTTATCATTTCCTATATATAGATGGCATGTTATTGGCTTATAATTAACCAATCCTTATCAAACCTCATAATGACTTGTATAAGCACTTGAATCTAGTTTGGGTTGGTAAATCAGTAAGCTTGTCCCGAGACCTCCCTACTTTACTATTACCTGCAAAGTGCAAAGTCAAACTGCTTTTTACATGTGTAAACATGTGGTGCACTTACAGTAAAAGCAGTCGCCTACTTCTACCCACCATGATTATCATGGCCTATACCACGTGTACTAAGGATAAGCAAAAAAAAAAAAAAACTATTACCTAAGGAGGTCTGTGGAAGGATGGTCTAAACTGTTGGTTTTCGACCGCTACAACTCTGGTTCGATTCCCACATTGGGCACTTTTTTCTGATAAAAAAAAAAAAAATGCTCCAATGGCCCCTGATTCTTTCAAAAGTCCAACTTCACCAGCGAGTGCAAGTAACCAAATAAGGCTCAGACACATTTGTAAGTGCAAAGTCGAACTGCTTTTCACATATGTAGACATGTGGTGCACTTACAGTAAAAGCAGTCTCTTTCTTCTACCCACCATGATTATCATGGCCTGTACCACGTGTACTAGAGATAAGAAAAAAAAAAAAAAACTATTACCTAACATGTAGGTTTTTAAAGATAAACGGTGACTTTAAAAAAAAGTCTTCAAGGGAGGTTGGAAGACATTGCTATGATGTCATTCTAACAGAATCTTTTATCAGCCAATCAGAATCAATATTTTCACATTGATAGGGGTGGGGCATAACACTAATACTTCCTACTTTCCAGTCAGTAATATTGAAATGACAGAAAATTAGGAAAGACAAACACAAAGTACAAGGTAATAAGACCAAATCCAAATAAATAAATAGTGTGTGACGTTTTGGTAACAGTGTTGTTACCGAAACATCATACACTATTTATTTATTTGGATTTGGTCTTATTATCTTGTGTTCACCCAAGCACATGACTGGTACAGAGCAGGAGGGACAAGCGCCGGTTCTGTCCTCCTATGAAAACAACAGTCTTTGATTTCCAGACTTAAGTCTGGTCATCTACGGACAATGACTTTCCAGAGTGGTTGCAAGGTTTCCCCACTATGTACTAAGTGCAATTCTCAACCTGCAACCCCAAAACACATTATTGACTGTATTGACTCATCCATTGATGAGCTCTACTCTTCCCCGACAGACATCATCAAAAGTCTCAAGCTTTACAAGCTTGATACCTTAATATGATTGAGTGGAGATAAGAAAGAAGATCTTGTGTTTATAATCTATAATCCAAATTGTGCCTTATCATAGGAAAGACAAACTTCAGGCTGACCCAGTAATTTATTTAAGGCACACACTAAATTTGATAAAACACAAGAGAATCAATGAAGGAAGTTTATGCAGAGTAATGGAATATATAAACATCAAAATTATTGATCTCATGGTAATAAATAACTAATATAAATAAATAAATAGTGTGTGATGTTTCAGTAACAGCGTTGTTACCATCTTCAGACAAAAGTACTGAATGAATGAATTTGTCTGAAAATGGTAACAAACACTGTTACCGAAACATCACACACTATTTATTTATTTGAATTTGGTCTTATTACCTTGTGTTTATAATCTATAATCCAAATTGTGCTTTATCAATTAATAAGCTGTTAATAATAAATACTTTGCTACAATATTGTCACCCTCCAGTCAGTTTATAAAACATGATTGCATACTAGGAACACATGGTTATAAAACCAAATAGTGTGTAATGTTTAAGTAACAATGTTGTTACCAAACTTCATACAATTCATTACTTTTGTCTGATGATGGTAACAACATTGCTACTGAAACATCACAAATTATTTATTTATTTGAGCTTATTTACCTTGCTTTTCTAATCTATAATCCATATTATACTTAATCATGATTTCATACTGAACATGGCTATTGGTTGGTATTGTTTGTTTCTGTATTGTTTGCCATCATTCTTTTTTATATATTGCCCCATAGTTTCACACAATTCCATATTTTACTAAGAGGGCCCCTTACTCTGTTTATAGATAACTTTTCCAGTACGGCTTATGTCTATATTTTTATTAGAGTCAAGCTTGCTGATCCCACTTTTTTTCCTTTTGAAAAATGACATTTTTATTCAATTACAAGTACAAGGTATATTTGAACTCGGTCCAATACAATATTGAGGCAGTCTGGAGATTGAAATGGCTGGAAGGGTTCACCTCTGATGAGCCATGCCCTTCCTCTTTCAATTTTTGATCATCACAGGATAAGGGGGCTGTAGAAATAATTTGAATAAAAAAAGTATATATAGCGATAAAGCACATTTTGGATTATAGATTATAGCTACAAGAAAATAAGACCTAATCCGAATAAATTAATAGTGTGTTCGGTAACAGCGTTGTTACTGAAATGTCACACACTATTAATTTATTTGGATTAAGTCTTATTTTCTTTCAAATGAATCAATTTAAATCTCCTTTGGATATCTGATATCAGAATATAAAACGTTTATGGAGATAAGTATCTTTATTTTGATCTTCTCAAGCTTTCGGGCTTGTCTGTCCTTCTACAGGAGAAACAATATATAACGAAAATATAACGCCGCCTGATGCTAAAACTATTATAATAGTTTTAGCATCAGGCGGCGTTATATTTTCTTTATATATTGTTTCTCCTGTAGAAGGGCAGACAAGCCCGAAAGCTTGAGAAGATCAAAATAAAGATACTTATCTCCATAAACGTTTTATATTCTGATATCTTATTTTCTTGTAAGTGTATATAGCGTTATTGATAATGATGTTAGGTAATTTGCAGCTGACTTTACTGTAAAGTAAGCCACGTGTGTCAATATATATGTAGAAAGCTATTTTACACTAACAAGAATATGACAAAAAGATCTTTTAGTTTTTGTTTAAGTATGATTTGATCAAGTTTAGTTAAGTTGATGTAATAATCTTCCATTCTGAATCAAAGTTGTTATTATCATATTTACTATATCTTCTATTATTCTATCTATCAATTTGATGGAAAAATCTCCAAAATATGAGAATAATACTTTGATTCAGAATACAAGGTAATAAGACCAAATCCAAATAAAGTGTGTGACGTTTCAGTAACAGCGTTGTTACCATCTTCAGACAAAATCTTCAGTAACAATGCTGTTACAGAAACGTCACACACTATTTATTTATTTGGATTTGGTCTTATTACCTTGTATTTATAATCTATAATCCAAATTGTGCCTTATCAATTCGATTCAGAATCTAAAGTGCAAAACCCAAGAAGCCAAATTCATCACGTTACCAATAATCTTCCATGTAAATAGCAGATCACTCTTCAATTGAACTGAGATATCTGACACAAGGCTGAGGGGAGTTCTGTTTAAAAAGTACTTTCTCCTTCCTCCCCATATCTCTCTCTCTCCCTCCACCTAATCTAATCTACTGTAACCCAGTATAGCGGGGGTGCTGCCTGCCTATATCCTTATAAACCCTTCTCTAGGATCCTAACTTTCTGTGGATATATTGGTGGATAATCTACTGTAACCCAGTATAGCGGGGGCTGTCTGCCTATATCCTTATAAACCCTTCTCTAGGATTCCCAAGTTAACTTTCTGTGGATATATTGATGAATAATCTACCATAAAACTCCTCTATAGCCAACCTCAATGGGACTGAACTTGAAGTTCACTATAGACATAGTTAGTTATAGCCATAGATCACTGTATTATAAAATATAAATGGGGATTATTTCAGGTTTGTTATAAGAGAAAGCTCGCTATATACCAGGTTCATTTTAGCAGTTTTTTTTTTTTTACTGTATTTAACTAATTAATTAATAATATCTTCAGATATATAATGGAATTAGTCTAAGAGAAAGAGAATGAGTGAGTAAAGGAGAAAAGTTTCCTTTGCTATTTTTATATCATTAAAACACTTTGAAGTGAAGGGACCTGCTATCCCATCTATTAGCACGGGGTTTTCATCTTCCTACAGTAAAACACATCATTAGTCTTCTTCTTCTTTCTTATCTCCATTCAATCATATTAGGTTATCAAGCTTGTTTGACAACCATCATTAGTGGCAGGCCGACTTAGCTCCAAAAGAAATGGCCGCCTCTGACATGAGGAACTGACGCCATGTGCAGCCGCTCCTAACATGGAGTACAAACGCTGCTCATCCTGTATCCCTGGATTAGGAGCCCTTACAGGATACTATCAGACAGGCCTGCTGAGCCCAGGTTTTTTAGTGAGCTTGTTACTGCTCCCCCTCCTCCTTTTTCATCCGGGCTTGGGACCGGCAAGGGTGGAGTTACATCATGAGTGACCCACAGGATGCATTACCTTGTTTTGTGAACTCAAAAAAATCACTTGTTTTGATCTAAGACAACTTTCGATGAATGACCACCTCAAGATGCTTTTTTAGATTCAAGTTAGATCTGTGGAAGAACTGAAAGGTTTTCGAAAGCTTGTGTTTTAACGTTATAACAATAAAAAGGGAACTTTTCCCCCTTTACTCTTAAAAACTTTCTATTTAGAAACTATTTTTGTGACTAAAGATTCCTGAAATAATTACAAAAGTATAAACACAATACCAGGATAATTGCAATAAGTTACTTTATTAAGTTGAAATGGCAAGCTTTCAAGTGTTGACTACCTACCTACCTAAGGTATTAGAGAAACAATTGGTCTGATGATGAGCTAACACTTGAAAACTTGCCATTTTAACGTGATTAAGCACAATTTGGATTATAATTCAAGAAAATAAGACCTAATCCAAATAATTTATTAGTGTGTGATGTTTCGGCAACAGCATTGTTACCATCATCAGACAAAAGAATAAAATGACAATGAATTTTATTCTTTTGTCTGATGATGGTGACAATGCTGTTGCTGAAACGCCACACACTTATAAATTATTTGGAATAGGTCTTATTTTCTTGCATTGCCATTTTAACTTAATAAAGAAACTTATTACAATTATCCTGATTTGATATATTGTGTATGCCTGATTGATGTATGAACTATTTTCTGTGTCTATCACAGCAGAGACATACTGTGAGTATCACTGATCAATACTGAGCCCTTTTAGTATTTTGCCAGTTTCCTCTCCTATAGCACTGACCTATAAAAAGTTGCACAAAGATTCAAATGTCTTAACATGTTGTATGTTTGCTCCCTTTTCCCCTGTTAAAAGAGAAAAAAAAAGCTCATTTTTGAGTGGAAAGTTGATGAAGATTTTACTGGATGAAGTGGCATTTATAAAAGAAACAGTATATGTACTTATTTAGATAAGGCACAATTTGAATTATAGATTATAAACACAAGGTAATAAGACCAAATCCAATTTATTTATTTGGATTTGGTCTTATTACCTTGTGAGTATACTTATTTACTTTATGTGCTCAATTTGAAAAAATATCTTCCTTCCCATCACTGTAAATGGTGGGTGTGTGCAGGGTCAGCATCCAGCAGTGGAGGATGAGTGGAGATACGCCCGCGCAGTGGCGGCCACTGCCATAGACCTGCTGGGGCCGCTGGACATGCTGGACTCTCCGCTGCCGCGCAGGCTGGTGGAGGAGGTGCTGGCGCACAATGTGCTGATGCCTCTGGTGGACCTGTTGTCAGACCCGGCGTGGATCAACCGCGTGGTTGTGCTGCTGCTCAATTCCTGCCCCCCTCAGCCTGCGCCACCCTCCTCGCTCATGCTGCCCCCTCCAGAGACAGAGGAAGAGCCCCCCACCCCGGTGGTGGAGGACAACAAGGTGTGGAAGCCCTCCTGGGACGACCCCAGGGCCAAGACCCTCTCCAGCACTCCGCGCCACGAAGCCAGACCCCGGTCCCACCTGGATCTCAAAAGGTCCCGCAGCATGGACTTCATCCGGCCCCCTGGTCCAACGGAGGATGTTGAGGAGGCTGAGGAGGCCATGGAATGTCCCAGTCTCTTCTCCAACCTCCTCATTGTTAACACGGAGACTGTCACGTCGTCCAAGGACCCTTACACCATCTACTGTATACAGGTAGGCCAACCTGCCCAGCTTCCCTCTCACACTTCCAAATCTCACCCAATCCCTTGCTCAGTACGATGGCCTCTTCAGCAGCTCACCCCCCGACAAACCAGGCTTTGTCACCAAGACCATCCTGGTAAAAAGGAGGTACCGGGAATTTCTCACCCTCCACAGTCGGTTAGAGGACAATCCAGCCCTCAAGAAACATCTTAAAGGTACTGTCCCTTCCCTTGCACTTCATTTCAGGCTTGCGGACCACAATGCCAAGATATTTTCTAAAAGACCACCTTATAATGGTACAATTCACTCTTGTAAAGTTGATGGCTTCCATCTAAAATCATCTATACATGGATTTTTAAAAGTTTTTAACAGTAAAAATGGATGGCCTTGTATATATTACCTCGTGTTTCTAATTTGGATTTGGTCTTATTATCTTGTGTTTCTAATTTTGGATTTGGTCTTATTACCTTGTGTTTCTAATCTATAATCCAAAAATTGTGCCTTATAATTACTAAGGGAATATGTGTAGAACATAAAGTTGCAGGAGGTTGGTATTCATGTATGACACAGATTTGATAATCCCTCCCGTAGGATGATATGAGTTGAAGCCGCCTCTATATTGATGAGGGCTAAATCATGAAGCCATGGTATACAGGTTGGGTTTTTGTCTGAATTTGCTACAATTGTTGTTGTGGTGTTCTGTAAAGTTTTTTTACTAGGGCAATAAACCTAATGCATTGTTTTGATACATATTTAAAGGGAAAGGTGCTTCTCTAGGTATATATGGTTAATATGTTATAATACCTTGATAAAGGTTGGCATTCAGCCAATATATCCAATATATGCCTTTTTAATTAAAAATATATACATATATATGAGTACAACATAACATTGAGGAAGGATTATAAACACAAGGTAATAAGACCAAATCCAAATAAATAAATAGTGTGTGACGTTTCAGTAACAGCGTTGTTACCATTTTCAGACAACGCTGTTACCGAAATGTCACACACTATTTATTTATTTGGATTTGGTCTTATTACCTTGTGTTTATAATCTATAATCTAAATTGTACCTTATCAATTGAGGAAGGATGATATTCATGTACCAAAAGAGGCACTTCTCCCTTTAAATCTACATCAGAATGATGACACTATACATCACCCTAGTAAAAAACTTTACTATAGATAATAAAGAATGAGCCATAACACCAGTTTTGGCAAATTCAGGTTAGCTTTTTGTCTGCATTTGCCAAAACTGATGTTATGGCTCATTCTTTATTATCACTAGTTTTTCAGTAGTATATTTTTTTACTAGGGTGATGCAATAGATGCAATGTAGATTTAAAGGGAGAGGTGCCTCTTTTGGTACATATATACGAGTATAAATCTCTATATATATAAAAATGAATTCAAACCAAAATTTCCATACATAGGTAAAAAAATACGGGGAAGACGATAGGCTATTTTAAAAAATATATAAATCAATTATTAAAACTATATATTTTTATTCAGAAATTGATGATGACGATATTGCTGTATCATGTTTGATTATCAGATACAAAATTATATCGGGAAAATATATTAATATTAATATTTAATATCTCTATATATATAAAAATGAATGTTTGTATGTATGTCTGTCTGTATGTCCGGTATACAAATTCGCAGTAGTTCACTAATTCAAACCAAAATTTCCATACATAGGTAAAAAAATACGGGGAAGACGATAGGCTATTTTCAAAAATATATAAATCAATTATTAAAACTATATATTTTTATTCAGAAAATGATGATGACGATATTGCTGTATCATGTTTGATTATCAGCTACAAAATTATATCGGGAAAATATTAATATTAATATTTAATATTTAATATTAATATATATATAAAAATGAATGTTTGTATGTCTGTCTGTATTTCCGGTATACAAATTCGCAGTAGTTCACTAATTCAAACCAAAATTTCCATACATAGGTAAAAAAATACGGGAAAGACGATAGGCTATTTTAAAAAATATATAAATCAATTATTATTTTATAAGAAACTAACTAAAGGATGTCCACAGGGTGGACCTTTATCTCCACTTCTATGGAATATTTTGCTAAATGATTTGTTGATAAATTTTGATTCAATGAATGCAGATATTATATGTTATGCAGACGACGTTACAATAATTTGCTGGAATAAGACTATTGAAGGACTAAAAACCGCAAGTGAATACACCTTAAATTATGTGATCCAATGGTGTAATAGAAATAAATTAACGATCAGTACAGAGAAGACTAATATGCTATACCTACATAACAGACAAAAAATACCTATTAAGGTTAATAACAATATAATAATGCCGGTCAAGCAAGTAAAAATTCTGGGAATGAAATTTTCTAATCACAAATGGAAAAACAAAGTTAACTTTACACCGCATGTTAATGATATTCTGTGTAAGGCAGGACGTATGAAAAATTTATTATGTTCACTAAGTGGCAATATGTGGGGTTTAGACACTCAAAAGAGGTTAACTTTATTCAAAACAATCATTAGGCCTGTACTTACATACGGTTCTGAAATTTGGTTCAAATATTTAAACAATCGTTGTAAACAAAAACTGAACTCCATGCAGTACCAGATCATTTTATGGGCAGTTAGAGCATACAAAACCACTTCATCAAGCTGCGTGCATAGCTTGGCAAAAATTCCACTCCTAACAGACTATATAGAATCCAGAATAATCAAATTTGATCTAGCTCAACTGTCCATTGAAGATCTAATTACTTACGAACCCCATGCTCCAAGTATAGTCAAATATTTCTTACACGCAAAAATGAATGAAATTTTTGAGAACACTAATGAAATTTTTAGAAGCTCTTTTTCGTATTAGGAATTCCAAGATTTTTCCGTCCAAATTTTTATAATATCCAATTCATTACAGATCATGGCAATTTTGGGAAATTTTTGGCAACTATCGGCGCCGTGAAGGAACCAGGATGCTTCTGCGGAGGTGAAATTCAAGACGCGAGACATCTACTTCTGGAGTGCCCAATTTTCCGGGATTTTAGGGAAAATAGATTTGGTCGTATTGGACAGCTTGATGAATTTGTAGACAAAAAAGAAAAGTATAAAAATTTTGATCAATTTTGTAAATACATATACAACTTTCTCTTGAATTGGAAAAAAGAGAAGGAATCTTAGAAAAAAAAAAAAAGAACTGCGATGCTTGCTCTGTGTGTTTTGCTTTGTTGTTTGTTTTTCTCTTTGGACAATTTTCTTTGGTTGATTTATGTAAAATAATGAATTGAACAGGATTGTATATAGCCGAATTGCTGTAATGCAAGTGAAATGTATTGACGCAAATATCCCTGAGTTTGGGATATCGCGTTTCATGATGTTAATAAAGTTGATAATTATTAAAACTATATATTTTTATTCAGAAAATGATGATGACGATATTGCTGTATCATGTTTGATTATCATCTACAAAATTATATCGGGAAAATATTAATATTTAATATTTAATATCTCTATATATATAAAAATGAATGTTTGTATGTCTGTCTGTATGTCCGGTATACAAATTCGCAGTAGTTCACTAATTCAAACCAAAATTTCCATACATAGGTAAAAAAATACGGGGAAGACGATAGGCTATTTTAAAAAATATATAAATCAATTATTAAAACTATATATTTTTATTCAGAAAATGATGATGACGATATTGCTGTATCATGTTTGATTATCAGATACAAAATTATATCGGGAAAAATTCCAAAAAGCAGAGACCACGGGTGAAACCAGTTCATTTTTTTTGTACGCAGGAACAAAATTCTAACAGAAAAACATTCATTCGAGCAGAAAACAAAAGCTAGATCATCTTTCTATAAAAATATCGCTTCTCAGACACAAAGTTTGGAGCGGGACGTTTCACAAGAGTGACATCCACGGCACCAATTTATAATTGTAACAAATAGTATTTGAATAAAAACATTTAATCGGGTAAAACCCGGGCGTTGCCCGGGTCATTCGGCTAGTTTACAATAAAAATTAACAATTTAACCTTTCATTTATTAAAGCAAAAAAAAAAAAAAAGTTTTTGAACAATTTGTTCTTCTACCTAGGTTGATAATAAGTATGTGATGGGAGAAAATGAAACTGTTTACAAAAGAAATATCAGCACATTTCATTTTCTCCCGTCATATTTATTATAAGCTCTTAAAAGAGCAAATCTGTTTGAAAGCTTGTGTGTGTGTGTGTGTGCTTTTTTGTATAAAAAAAAAAAAATCCTTGTTAATTTTTTTATTGTAACTTTATAAAATACTTTATCAATTACAGTAAAACCTTTCTATAGTGAACCCCAATGGGACAGAGCTTTTGGTTCACTATAGCCACGGTTCACTATAGCCACGGTTTGGCTATTTTTTTTTACTTTTCAAAATTTTTAGACCCTATAATTAAAGGACAGCCATACACACAAGAAGAGACTGCCTCTTAATAGTGGTCACTTTGTATTAATTCCCATAATTGACCAATTTCCTTACATTAATACTGAATAATAATAGAAATCATTAGATGATAGGTTCTTTTTTACATTAACATACATGTACCTCTATGTCTAATTTAAAAATAATGACAAATCCTAGGCAAAGTTTTATTAAATATATATTCGAAGATATAAAATGATTTTAAAACATCATTATCACATTATATAATACAATGTTTACTTGAAAAAAATGGCTTTAACACCTTGTTGCTTCAAAGCATTCTTCAAGCATTGCACCATTCAAATAAAGTTAGTGTTTTTCTTCCATTTCATGTTTCCACATATTCTTCAAGGTCTAGATTTCGTTTTTTAACCTGTCATGCAAAACATTGCTGACTTTAAAAATCACCATAGTTAATGGTATAAAAATAATGTTTGTTTCATCACGGGACCGTTTATTTGAACTTTTTTTTTTTAGCCCTAAAACGTACGATCGCGATCGCGGCAAAAGTTGAGGTTGACTCCTCTTTGTTACAATTTTTAATAGCTTTATATTTTATCTTTTATAATAGAAAAGTTATATTCTCTAATTTTAATATGTTCTTAACATTTTGCCTGTGTTGTTTCACTTTGAAAAGTTCTGAAATGACCTCTTTTTTTTTAAAGAAATAACACTTTTGTTTTTAAAATGCCTTTGTTTTCTTCATTTTGGAAGCCATTTGCATTTTTTATATTTCGAATTTAATGGATGCAAAGATATTATATTTAATAAAAAGTATAATGTGTAAAAATTTATACAACATACAGCAAAAATAAAGTGCAAAAATCAAAACAAACAATGCCGCTAAATTTATTGTTTTGAAATCGCGATCCGCGAGCTGAAATAGGCTCAAAATTTTGTTGTTTTAATTTTTTTTTATTACAATTCTAAGTTCGTTATAAGCATAGTATTTTTAATAGATTTTATCATTTTGGGACCGAAAATAGGTTCGTTATAGGGGTAGTTCGTTATTCTAAAAATCGCAAAGTTCGTTATAACGATGGTATTTTCAATGGAATGGAATTGGGAATCGGCGTGGGTTCATTATAAGGGAAGGTTCGTTATATCCAGGGTTCGTATTAGCGGGGTTTTACTGTATATCTAATATAAGGAGATTGTTATAAATAAAGTATTCTCCTAATTATCAGCAGTCCCAATAATGTTTCTTTAGGTGAAGAAACTTGTAAGAGATTTTGAATATTTCAAATATACATTCACATTAATTGGGACTCCTTATAATTGTGTGGTACTAATTTATCTCATTCCCCCAGGGAGTCCCACTTAATTCTAGGTGAACATAATGAAAGAAGTCTCCTGCTTTTCACATGTGTAGACATGTGGTGCACTTACAGTAAAAGCAGTCGCCTACTTCTACCCACCATGATTATCATGGCCTGTACCATGTGTACTAGGGATAAGAAAAAAAAAAAAAAGTCTCCGTCCATCAGGTTGTTGTTGGAGCAGGTGTGAAGGGGCCTAGCAGGTGGCTGTCGCGGCCTGGCTCCTCCACAGACCACCGGAGTGTTCAGGAGCGAAGAGTCTCCCTCCAGCACTACCTGCAGTACCTGTGCAGCCGGCCCAGCCTGGCCTCCAGTCCTGAGCTGCAGGAGTTCCTGGCCTACGGCTCAGATGCCAGGCTGGCCTACGTCAACCGCAAGACCTCCCGGGAGTTCCCCCGCATTGACAAGGTATCCACTGTATAGAATTCTCTATGTCTTGGAAGTATTATAGAGGCAGGACCATGGCTGCGATGGGTGCTGTGGGGGAGATTATTCTGAGGTCCAAGCTCAAATCCTTCCATGCAAGTATGAGATTGTTGGATTCTATGATCTTGACAGTCCTACTCTATGCGGCTCCAATCTGGGCACATGATCAAGACTTAATCTTAGATAGAATCCAGGATACCTTTCTCAGACGTTTTCTGTGCCTTCCAAGCTATACTCCGGGCTATATTTTGAGGGCCGAAACAGGAAGAAACTCTCTTGATATCACAGTGAAAAAACTAACTTTAAAATTCTGGACTAGAATTCTGAAAATGGACGGCAGCAGGCTAGCTTCAATTTGTTTGGCACATTTGTGGGACATTTCAAATTCTTCAAAACAGAATATCGGACTGGTAAAAAGTATAACAGCGCTACTCAATACCACCGGTTTCTCATGGCTTGTTGGATGTACAGACTTCAATATTCTACAAAGATACATCCCCCTAATTATTAGAACTGCAACCGATCAGTCCTTGCAGATAGATTATGTAAGAATAAAAAAATCAGTACTCTACTCTCACTATAAATACTTTCACTCATCACCTACAATGGAACGTTATCTGAATGACAATATCCCCCTAACCTTAAAGAGAATCATTGCACAAGTAAGAAGCCTTTTTGTAGTACAGAGAATTAATCATGTTTCACTATTGAAAACTAGGACCATAAAATGCACCTTATGCAACGGTGAATTTAGTCTAGATTTTCCACACTACATGTTCTACTGCACGGCAATGGAAGAAGAAAGAGAAATTTTTCGTCAAGAGACCGGCTATATTAGCAATTCGCCTTATGTTTTAATGGCAAAAGTCGTAAAATCCAGACCCTTTGCATTCACTTTTTATAAATACTGGAAATCAGCTCAGTTAAAATGTTTAGCACAGATACCGGATCCAACTCGATAATTGGTCGAGGTCAATACCTAATATTTGTATATAACTATGATGCTAATCTGTTATTTATTTATTTTGTCCTACCGGGAGAATCCTGTATGGCACGTGTGCCCAATAAAGGCTATTGTTGTTGTTGTTTGTTGTATGTCTTGGAAGTACCTTGTTGATGTTTGGAAAATATCTGGCAGCTAGGATGGCTGTCACCTTATTCTTATTTTAAGGGAGTTCTTGTGTCACCTAAATTGCCATTTTTGACAACCACAACCCACATTAAAGAAGTTTTAAAAATTGCCTCAATGGCTCTAAAGTATTGCACATACCCAACCCTACCAGTATGTCCCAATAATCAAGGAGGACCGACACCTTGTGTCAAGTCACACTGCTTCTATATATGTAGACTGCTTCTATATGTTACCCAATGATTATCATGGCCTCTTTCATGTTATTATAGAAAGTGCAGACTAGTTAGCTGGAAGTCATACTTCTAGTTTTTCTGTTGAAAAGCATGTTGGCCCTCGAAAGTTAGAGAAATAAAAATAGCTAAAGAAACCTAGCCCTGGGTTATTTGTTGATTTTATTAGAAAGTACAGACTGTTATTCTTTGACAACATGAATGATCAGGGGGTCGGTGGAAGGATGGTCTAAACCGTTGGTTTACGACCGCTACGACTCGGGTTCGATTCCCGCATTGGGCACTTTTTTCTGATTTAAAAAAAAAATGCTCCAATGGCTCCCGATTCTTGCAAAAGTCCAACCCCACCAGCGAGTGCAAGTAACCAAACGGGGCTCTGGCACATTTGTAAGTGCAAAGTCGAACTGCTTTTCACATGTGTAGACATGTGGTGCACTTACAGTAAAAGCAGTCGCCTTCTACCCACCATGATTATCATGGCCTTTACCACGTGTACTAGGGATAAGCAAAAAAAAAAAACATGAATGATCAGAAAATTTTCCACCACATGGTAGTACATAGTATAACCTATTTAATTCAATGTGAAAAAATAGTACAAATGTGATATTGTACTGGGATAAGGTGCATAAATTATGAATCCGTGGTTTGCTTTTCTTGATTAATCAAGAATGGGTATTTGGCCAATTCTGGAATAATTAAAAATCAATGAATAGTTGATATTTATTCCGATAGATGGCGCAAGTCATCAGCAACTTTCAGTTGCCCCATAAGGAGATGCCTTTTATTTTTTTTTTTTCACTCTAATTCAATTGACCATTATGTACAGCAATCTCTATAACTCAAATATTTTTTCATATCCTTAATCTCCACAAATTACCTTCATTGATTTAACAGTCTATATTTCAACAGAAAGTATATATATTGTTGTAACCTGTCACTGATGTTGTATGGTGACACCAGATCCTGGTGCGCGGGGTGATCGGAGCAATTGACCGGCTACGCCTGGCACTGCCCACTCTGCCCCAGGACCCCCTGCTGGACATGGTCAACTGCGACAAGCTGCTCCCAGGATCTGCCTCCAGGCGCAAGTCAGAGGTGCCGGACCTGGGGTTTGAGCAGGAGAGTCTCCTAGACATCCACATCTCCAACTTCCTCAACAACTTCTCCTTCAGCTGGTCCCTGGACTCCCTGGAAGAGCTGCCCCAGGCCGGACTGGTGCCGCCCCAGTCAGGTCCGCTGGTGGCAGCTGACAGCCCTCTCTCTAGTGAGTACCAAACTACCATCTTCTATAAAGATAATTATACAATACAACACACAATATATCAAAGTTTTTTTTTTTTTTTTTTTTGCTTATTCCTAGTACACGTGGTACAGACCATGATAATCATGGTGGGTAGTTAGCGACTGCTTTTTACTGTAAGCGCACCACATGTCTACACATGTGAAAGCAGTTCGACTTTGCACTTACAAATGTGCCAGAGCCCCGTTTGGTTACTTGCACTCGCTGGTGGGGTTGGACTTTTGCAAGAATCGGGGGGCCATTGGAGCATTTTTTTTTTAAACATAAAAAGTGTCCAATGCGGGAATCGAACCCGGGTCGTAGTAGTCGAAACCAAACGGTTTAACCAGCCTTCCACTGCTAGCTTTTGAGCATTAGCTCTTTTTTTATATCTCCAAAGCCAGTTAGAATTTTGAAAGAAAGACTATTGCTCAAACGGTGAGTTATGTGGAGAGGAAGTTCAATATATATATAGGAAGTCCCATTGTATTCATCATTGTTCCTGGCTTTTGATAGAAAGACAAAAATTGACATTATGCCTATCAACATACCCATTCAAAGATATGAAAGCTATTCTCTGATTCCTTGGTTGATAAGAGCTTTGTCTACTTGGGAGAGAAAATCACATCCGGGGGGAAGAGTTTCTTACAAAAAAATATAATTTGACTCAAGCTTTCGGTCCTTGGAGCCCTTCTACAGGAGTAAGATTTATTATAATGCAAGAAACTCTTTTCTGGATGGAATTTTTTTCTCTTAAGTGATAAAAGGGATTATATTATTTTTGGAATATCTGTCTACTAGTATTACAGTTTAGCAGAAATGTTGAGAATATTGTTGAAAAATGAACAAGTTGACTACAAGACATGCATAGTTGTTATGTCTTTCTACCAAGACTGTATATAGCCGATTACCTATTTACACATTGATACTTTCTACGTTTGCTTTTTTTTTTTCCTTTCTTGGACTCCGGGATGGCAAGATGAAATGTCTTAATAAATGGCTTTAGTTGTTGTTGAGTGTTAGCTATTCATTAGGGCTCAATAAATTAATAAATCTTAACACTTTTAAAAAAAATATATCAGCATATTATAAAACAACTTAAAGTTTCACAGCATAAGTTTCTTTTCTGTGAAAAATCAATTTTAATTTCAAAAGAGAAATATTTACTATTTCTAACTTTTTTTTTTATAATCATACGCCGCAGTCCCTTATAATATCAGCATATTGTTTGGAAGGTGGAAAGAGCATTATCTGGCATTTAGAATAGCTCTGCTCCATAATAATTGATTCTGTTTGTTTACTTGCATACACTAATAGAATTGGATTTTGCAAGTTGGAATCATTGAAGATCTTAATTTATATATATATAAAAAAAAAAAACCAGTTAAATCTGTCTATAGCGCCTCCTCTAAATAGCGCCTTCCTCTCTATAGCGCCCGATTTTAAATACGCACTACGATGCGATTTACATTAAAAGTGACCTGTCTATAACACCCCCTCTCTATAGCACCCTATTTTGGTGAGTCCCAAGAGGGGGCGCTATAGACAGGTTTAACTAATAATAAAATTAAAAATAGCTACTCAATATAGGTTTCAGTCTTGGTTTTTGACAGAGTGGGTACACCACAAGGTCCCAACTCTCTTTCCATTGGTCATACAGTAGAATCTCTCTCTAAAGGATGACCCCTAGATACAGAGAGTCCTTTAGAGAGGATACCTCTTAATTGGTAAAATAGTGATTTTGGCAATGTAAACTGTAGAGAGGGTATTCGCTATCAGGAGTGTCAGCTCATAGAGACTCACCGTATAACAACATCCCCATGCCACCTGTAAATGCAAAGCTCTCACTAAGGCTATCATTTAAATGTTTCTCTTTTATTTTTTGATAGGAGGTTGCAGTTTGAATGGATGAGTGTCATCCATTCTGTAGTTGTTGGTGTCCATCAAGTCGAGTTCAAATTTTAATGACCCCACCTGGACAATTATTCCTCAATTTGATCCATATAGTTTTCTCAGCACGGTGCTTGATGCAGAGTGGTTTGTTTACTAGTGCCTTCTTCCATCTATGCTGTCGGTCAAATAAATTTGGCTCTTCCTCCTTTTGAAGAAATTTCTTCCCCCAAGGAAAAGAGAGCACCCTTCTTTATCACAAGAATGACATTGAAGGCTCAGCTTTCTTTCGGTCCTCTTTTGTGTTAGCCATCCCATTATGAGGAGCATGAACTCATGAAATTCGTGTAATATTTACACAAGGGATAAGAAACAACATTATGATGTTGCCCGCCCTCTACCAGAGATGTACTCTCACTTCCCATTCATTGAGATTGAGACCAAATGGATTTTCTGTCACACAACCATCCAGTACTTAGATGACACCCAGCAGAGAGGTTAATTCAGTGGATGTGGCAGGCCAGCTACGGACCATCCACCAAGACATTCCACTGGGCAGCGCTCTCATCGACATAGTCTTCCAGGCCTACCCCCCGCAGGATCTCCACCTGGTGTTGACCAGCAAGCTGCTGGCTGGCAAGTGGCTTGACAGGTAAGTCACTGCTTGGACGCTCTCTTGTGGGAATCCTCTGTGATATCAGTAATTAGCATTATCAGAGATTAATTCAAATTGAAAGGCAGAGTAAAGACAATATCTGAATAAGTAAGTTGTGGATATTATTTCAATAGCAGCATTGAGCCATTAGAGTACTTAATGGTACTTTATATTACTGACTAGAATAACATTTCTCTCAACCCAAGGTAATAAAACCAAACCCAAATAAATAAATAGTGTGTGACGTTTCAGTAACAGCGTTGTTACCGAAATGTCACACACTATTTATTTGGATTAGGTCTTATTACCTTGTGTTTATAATCTATAATCCAAGTTGTGCCTTACCATTTCTTTTAACCCTTTTATTGGATCTCAGGACAGTAAATATAGGTGAAAAAATGTTATCACTAGCCACTAACAACAACAAGATAATCACAATGCAGTGGTGTGGCTACAGAGTGGTAGAACAAGGTGTAGAGGAGCTGCTGACTGCCGAGCGGTGCGTGGAGTGGCTCCACCTGCTCCACCTCCAGCTCTGGCCCCCCGCCTCCCTCACCTCCTCCCCCACCCAGTCCCCGGACGAAGTGCGGCTCCAGGCCTTGACCCTTCTCCACTCCCAGCTGCCAGGTACTGGATACACTTGGTACAGAGCAGGAGGGACAAGCACCGGTTCTGTCCTCCCAAGAGAACAAGTCTTTGATTTCCAGACTTAAGTCTGGTCATCTACGAACAATGACTTTCCAGAATGGTTGCAAGGTTTTCCCACTATGTACCAAGTGCAATTCTCAGCCTGCAACCCCAAGACATATTATTGACTATATTGACTCATCCATTGATGAGCTCTACTCTTCCCCGGCAGACACCATCAAAAATCTCAAGCTTTACAAGCTTGATACCTTAGTGTGATTGAGTGGAGATAAGAAAGAAGAAGATGAAGAAGGTACTGGATACACTTGCCATCACTTACTCTAACTGTTTGGCTTCAGTATTCTTTATCTCTGCTCTGTGTGGTAGAGTCTATACCCATAAGTCTTCTTGTTCTTCTTCTTTCTTATCTCTACTCAATCATATTAGGGTATCAAGACCTCTGGGAAAACCCCAGGACTATAATAGAAAAGCTGAGACAATGGAACCATATGGAGATCATTTAAACGATTTGAGGAATAAGCAACAACAACATATTAGGGTATCAAGCCTGTGGAGCTTTGGATTTTCGATGGTGTCTCCTGGGGATGAGTAGATCTCATCAATGGTTGAGCCATGGAATTGCACTTAGTACATAGTGCGAATACAACACCCATAAAGGTTCTTGATTTCAATAGATTGTATACTATGGATTATTTTTTTCCCATTTGGTTCATTCAGTTCCTTGATGTCCACCTCAGTCTAGATTTAGTTGTTTTCATATCTGTATGGTATAGACTTGCATCATTATTGTGGAGGTCTACTTGGGAATGGGGTGGTTTCCCAATGCTTTCTACATCATAGTAATCATTAAAACTGTCAGTTGAATATTCATAATATTCTGATCAAGATCTGTTTGACCTGTGGCCCTCTAAGGAATCAGTCAGTTTAACTATGCTACTTGTCTTAAAATTAAAGATACTTCAGTCAGTAAATCTTTAAAAAGATTTATGAATGCCGCCGGCCAGGCAACCCTTATCTTCACGATATATTGTGTGTTGTGTGGTGGAAAAATAGGTGTCTTCAATAAGCTGTGGCCAATTGGCCCATGTTGTTGTTTCTTATCCCTTGTGTAAATATTACACAAATTCCACGAGTTCATGCTCCTCGAGCTGTTTTATGATAAGCAGCGGCCTCTCCCAAAGGTCCTGTTTAGTGCATCTAATGCAAGCCAAAATGTGTTCTGGGGCTGCAGGTGCCAAGCTACATTTTGGGCAAGTGTGGGGTAGATTTTGTTATTATTTTCTATCTTCAATGGCTTGAGATGGCCTGTTCTAAATCTTGTAAGTGTCGTTTGATGCTGTCTATTTCTGATGTTTAGAGCTCCTCCTGGGTCCGCTCCACTGTACCAACTGCGCTTAGGTGGGATCCTCCAGTTCTTCAATTGGCCCATTTTTCAAGCCTATGCCCAAAGGTCATAAATTAATAGCAGTCACCAGTGGTGACACTGGACTCAGAAAAGAAGAAAGAAGAAGAATTGAAGCTTTTGATAAATAGACATGGAGAAAGCTACTCAGAATGTCATAGGGACAGATAAAAAAGACAAATATTTCAATCTTGAATGGTATTGACCCTGGTAGATCTCTAACATTCCAAATAAGTAAACAAAGACTGATCTACTCAGGATGAATAATAAGAGCAAAAGGTTTAGAAACAATGTTGATGTTATAAAAAATTGAAGAATGATCTGCAATTAGCTGGCTAGAAGTAGTCAATAAAGGTATTGGATGGTCACTAGATGAGCTGTGAGTTATGATCACTAACAGATCAAACTGGATAATATTTGTCCATTAAGTCACCAAAATTTGAACTGGATGGGTATCCATAACAACATATAGTAAGAAGAAATGGGCTTATGAAGAAAGTTTTGGAGGGTGGAATGAATGGACTGAGAGTGGTAGGAAGAATTGGACTGATGGAGAAGCCATGTAGAAATAAAGAATTCCAAAAATCTGGAGAAACAAGGTACCACTGTAGACCTGCCAAAGATCAGATTAACTGATTTCCGCCTTTGCCGGTCCCAAGCCCGGATGAAAAAGGAGGAGGGGGAGAAGTAACAAGCTCACTAAAAAACCTGGGTTTAGCTGGCCCGGCTGATAGTACCTTGAAAGGGCTTCTGATCCAGGCAATACAGGATGAGCAGCGTTTGTACTCCATGTTAGGAGCGGCTGCACATGGTGTCTGTTCCTCATGTCAGAGGCGGCCATTTCTTTTGGAGCTAAGTCGGCCTGCCACTGAGTAGTGCTCCTAGTCTTAATGACAAAGGCAGACGCATTCTACTTCACCCAGCCAAGTCTCAAACTTTACAAGCTTTATACCCTAATATGATTGAGTGGAGATAAGAAAGAAGACTGATTTCCACTGAGGTTGTAACAGAGATTTTGGTGGTTTAACAGAAGTCCTGAAGAAGTTTCGGGGTCCCCAACTGGAGTCCTCCTGCCGGCTGCTTCTGGACTCTCTGCAGTATCCTCCACTCAACAAGTACTGTTGTCTCTGCTTTAATTATACCTACATATATATACTCAAGGACAAAACTTAAGGAAGTGGAAAGTCCTTGATGTCTACAGTTGTCTGTATTTTTGAAGGAGACAAAGGCAATTTTGTTCACACTTGGTTATCAGGTGTGTCTTCAATAAAGGTACAACTTCCTTAAGTTTTGCCTCCATGAGTGTATATAGAGTATATATTTGTAAGTGCAAGTCGAACTGCTTTTCACATGTGTAGACATGTGGTGCACTTACAGTAAAAGCAGTCGCCTATATCTACCTACCATGATTATCATGGTCTGTACCACGTGTACTAAGGATAAGCAATAAAATATATAAAGTACTAGACGGGTGACCCGGGCTTCGCCCCGGGATTGACCCGTGTGCATATCTACCCGAGTGATATATATTTAGATAAGATTTTTTAAAATAATTGTTTGTTATTAGCATTATCTATTTGTTTGCATCATCATAATTTCATCTAATCTTTGATAGAGGGCGCTGTTCGTGAGCTAAGTAGAATAATTTGAATATATGTTGTTGTTGTTGTTTCTTATCCCCTTGTGTAAAGATTACACAAATTCCATGATTTCATGCTCCTCGAGCTGTTTTATGATGAGCAGCGGCCTCTCCCAAAGGTCCTGTTTAGTGCATCTAATGCAAGCCAAAATGTGTTCTGGAGCTGCAGGTGCCAAGCTACATTTTGGGCAAGTGGGGTAGATTTTGTTATTATTTTCTATCTTCAATGGCTTGAGATGGCCTGTTCTAAATCTTGTTAGTGTTGTTTGATGCTGTCTATTTCTGATGTTCAGAGCTCCTCCTGGGTTCACTCCACTGTACCAACTGTGCTTAGGTGGGATCCTCCAGTTCTTGTTTATTTTTGTTTTAACTACTGTTTCTATTTCTTTAAAAGTAAGTTTATTTTTCTGTGGCAAGGGTTCTTTTGTGCCTTTTTGAATTTGAATATATAGTTTTTATAATTGATTTATATATTTTTTAAAAAGCCTATAGTCTTCCCCATATTTTTTTACTAATGTAATTAGTGAACTACTGCGAATTTGTATACCGGACATACAAACAAACAAACAAACAAACATACAAACATTGATTTTTATATATATAGATATACTGTACTTGGTGGTATATGGGACAGGTAACTGCTTCTTTTGCTAACAATGCATTAAATCAAATCAGGAAGCTAAGAAGGATGTCTTGATACTGAAGCGTAAAATGGAAGTGATATGCAGTGATATTATTTTATATTTCACTAGCCGAATGACCCGGGCAACGCCCGTGTTTTACCCGATTGAATGTTTTGATTCAAATACTATTTGTTACAATTATAAATTGGCGCCTTAAATAAATGCATGTTAGTTAATAACTATAGCCTATGTGCTTTATCTGTCTATGTACTGTTGGCTTCCGTAGGCGTCTCTTACAGGGAAAAAGAAAGAGAGGATTCCATTTGGTTATTAACTAATATATGCATTTATTTAAGGAGCGACCCGCTCCAACACAATAATTACATAAACGAAAAGGCGAGTGGGGGGGGGGGGGGCAAAGGTGGCGTGACCGTAGCCAACCAATAGGGGGGCGCCATTCCAAAAAAAAAGGCAAACGGTGACAGAGAAGAAAACTGATGACTGATTGTTGATTAGGAGATGAGGAATGACGCTCGTAACTGTATATAGAATGTGTGGAAAACAGAAATCCTTTATTGAAATGTTATGCTGTTCATTTGTTACTAACATGTTCAGCTTATTTAACTTTCATTAATTGGGGGGGGGACACGTTGTTGTTTCTTACCCCCTTGTGCAAAGATTAAATTAATTCCATGAGTCCATGCTCTTCGAGCTGGGGGGACACTTGCTAGTTAGTTATATGCTAGCATCATTCTATCAGGATATAGTGTTTCAAATTTGATGTGCTCTAAAATTATTATTGATTCCTGATAAGGCACAATTTGGATTATAGATTATAAACACAAGGTAATAAGACCCCAAATCCAAATAAATAAATAGTGCATGACATTTCGGTAACAATGTTGTTACCGAAACGTCACACACTATTTATTTATTTGGATTTAGTCTTATTACCTTGTGTATTATTGATTCCTGTGAACTCAGATTAATAAAAATTTATTACTTGATACTTTTAAGAATTGGGAGTGATTTTTACATAACCAGCAAGCTTCAATCAGTAAAAGTTTGTAGAATCTAGATTGAGTGCTCATTTGTAAGCGCAAAGTCGAACTGCTTTTCACATGTGTAGACATGTGGTGCACTTACAGTAAAAGCAGTCGCCAACTTCTACCCACCATGATTATCATGACCTGTACCACGTGTACTAGGGATAAGCAAAAAAAAAAAAAAGATTGAGTGCTACTCTTAGGTTACCATTTACATTACAAATTGAGGGGTGTCTACTAGAAAGTTGATTCTACTGATATTCCTGTAAGTGCACCTCATGTCTATATATCTAGAAAGCAGTTTGACTTTTCCACTCACAAGTTTGGTTTGGTTGCTTGCACTCACTGGTGGATTTGGATGTTTGCAAGAATAGGGGGCCATTGAAGCAATTTTTAATTTTCTTCAGAAAAACATGCCCAATGCAGAATTCAATCCTGGGTCATCACCTCTTCCAACCTCCCCAAATGTATGGTATAGTAATATCCCTCTATAGAAAACCCTAATGGGACTGAACATATGGTTCACTATAGCTACAGTTCATTATTGGCATAGTTCACTGTATTATAAACACACACACACACAAAAGCCTTTATTAAGACACACAGGTCTTACAGAGGATTCTCCTTGGGGTTACAAGACGGAGAAACCTATGAAAGTGGAAATAAAAGATGGAGAAAGATTATATACATATGGTAAATATATACAGATTATAAGAAAGAATAAAAAATAAGACACTGTATTATAAACCAAAAATGGGGATTATATTTTAGGTTTGTTATAAGGGATGGTTCTCTTAGGTTTGTTATAAGGGATGGTTCTCTCAGGTTTGTTTTAACAGGGTTTTACTGTATCACTCTCAGTTGTAATTTCGCCCGTTGAAGAGCAAGAGCTTGAAAGCTCGCAGTTTTTGTAATAAAGAAACTTAATTGCAAAAGGTTTTTTTTTTTCAATATTTTAATGAAGATATTTAACAATTTTCTTATATTTGACTGTATAAAGAGTTGTGAGGTGTGGGTGCAGGAGCCTGGTGTACCAACTGGTAGACCTGGTGGTGGAGACAGTCCTGGTGCTGGAGACCCGTCCTGGCTGACTGACATTCCCTCCCTCCCTCCCATCAGATGTCTATTTTTTTATTGATTTTTTAATTTATCTTTTATTTATACAAGTCTCTCCCCTCCAGGAGAGAGAAAGAGCTGGTGGTTGATATTGTACATAGGAAGAGTTTTTATTTTAGAACAAATGTTGATATTTTATAATAAGTGATATATATATATATCTCCCCCCCATTATTTTAATCCCCACTTGTTAGCGGCCAACATCCCCCCCCTCCCTCCCCTCTGTGGTTGCTGCTAGGGTGTTGAATAAATCTGTAACGTAGTTGTTGTTTCTTGTATGTGGTTTTATAACTGATGGACTCTGTGAACAGATGGGTGACAACATCTCTGGTTGGATAAGGCACAATTTTGTCACACACACACACTATTTATTTACGGGGCTCTGGCACATTTGTAAGTGCAAAGTCGAACTGCTTTTCACATGTGTAGACATGTGGTGTGCTTACAGTAAAAGCAGTCGCTAACTACCCACTATGATTATCATGGCCTGTACCACGTGTACTAGGGATAAGCAGAAAAAAAAACAATTTTGTAAGGCACAGTACTTTTGTCTGAAGATGGTAACAATGCTGTTACCGAAACGTCACACACTATTTATTTATTTGGATTTGGTCTTATTACCTTGGGTTTATCTCTGGTTGGAAAAAAACGATAAGGCACAATTTATATTATAGATTATAAACACAAGGTAATAAAACCAAATACAAATAAATAATGCTCTTTGTTAGTAGAAGTAAATAGAAAGCAATCTTTGAATCTGTCAGTTTTTGAATAAATATAATTTATTTCATTTAAAGAGTGGAGTGTTGTGGATTATCGTGTGGAGACGCTTAAAGTGTTCTCTGCGTGCTATATCCGTGTCTGGCAATCTCCTCGCATACCTGTGTAACCCCGGTCCGATCCCTACCAAAGCAGCAATAAAGATAAGTACTGTGTTTTTTATTTTATTTAACAAATTGTGATTTATTATTTACTTTTTTTTTGGTGTTGTACTTTTGAGTCCACGATTTTCCTGTGTTTAAGTTACTCTTACTGTAGGCCCTAGTATATTGCATCTTGTGTTAACCCGTACAAAGTAACTTTTGTTATAATATTATTTATTTCACAAAAATTGCAGGGACTCTTACTAGTAAATTATAAAGCTGGACAACACGTGAAGTAAGATAAGTTTCTTTTAATAAACGAAATTCAAGCTTTCGGGCAAAAGCCCTTCGACAGGCAAATTGTTATTTTTCTTAATATAGTTATATTTTTGCCTGTCGAAGGGCTTTTGCCCGAAAGCTTGAATTTCGTTTATTAAAAGAAACTTATCTTACTTCACGTGTTGTCCAGCTTTATAATTTATTTCATTTAAAAATGTCAAGTTACTCATTTTCAAACATCTACAACATATTTAGTGTCATGTGATGGACCCACGTCCTTGAACTCAGCCTGGCCTCTCTTGTATATTCTATTTGAACATTAAAAAAGATATGTACTTATATTACAATACAAATAAATAAATAGTGTGTGACGTTTTGGTAACAACACTGTTACCGAAATGTCACACACTATTTATTTTTTTGGATTTGGTCTTATTACCTTGTGTTTGGTTGAAAAAACAGAAATGGGAAATAATAAATGTTAATTGTAAGCATTAGCATACATATCCAACACACTGATACACACATAATACACTTAAGACATAACCTGCAGCTCCAGAACACATTTTGGCATGCATTAGATGCACTAAACAGGTCCTTTGGGAAAGGCTGCTGCTTATCATAAAACAGCTCGAGGAGCATGAACTCATGGAATTCGTGTAATCTTTACACAAGGGGATAAGAAACAACAACAACTTAAGACATAAACATAAAGTATAACAGGCAAACATGCATAAAGAGAGGTGTATTCTGGCAAGAGTGACCTCTCATGAAGGTTCTACTGTAATTTGGCATTTTAAACTGTCCATTAAAGGGAGGTGTCCTCTCGTTAGAGTGTCCTCTCTTGGAGGTTCTTCAGTAATTTAGGCAATTACAACTGTCCATTGCTCTCGCAAGAGTGACCTCTCATGGAGGTTCTACTGTAAATAGCAAGTCTTCAGAAAGAGGAAGCCTCTCCCTAAAGGATACCTTGGTCTTCTACTAAAAAGAGCAAAGTTTCATGAAGAGTTCAATGTTCTTACTTCACCAACCACTAGATGGAGTCCAGTTTTCTACAGTCCTCTAGCCTCAGGGAATATTATATTGGATCATAAAAAAACAACATTACTACATAAAATACTAAAAAAGAGATTTTCAATATTATTGTTATCTCTATAGGTTGTTCTGTTTTTATATATAATCTATAGAGATTTTTTAATAAATATTTCTTTTTCGTATATAGTTAAACCTGTCTATAGCGCCTCTCTCTCTATAGCGCCCGATTTCAAATACGTAGTACAATGCGATATTTACATTAAAAGTGACCTGTCTATAGCACCCCCTCTCTATAGCATCCTATTTTGGTGAGTCCCAAGAGGGGGCGCTATAGACAGGTTTAACTGTATATATGTATATATCTTTTATCAAAATCTCGGATATTAATTATGTCTCATGATTACAAATTATTAGACCATCAAGCAACAAAAGTTTTTAAAAAATAGGTAACAACAACAACAAAAGCCTTTATTTAGGGCATTCCGCCCCATATTTGATTCGCCGTATTTACACATCAACAAGAGGAGAGGGAAGAGGAAACATTTACAACAAAATAAAGTTTGTCTCACATTCAGTTACCTATTTACAGATACGTCATCCTCCAGTATCCTTTGCCCTGCATTCTTTCTCATGCGCCCAGCTTCTGTGCAGAACTTAAAGTATCTAACAATCAGTAATTCATCATCCAGAGCTGAAGAGAGAAGTTGACATATGCGATGGTATCTAAATTGACCAAAGTTAGGGCTTGGGAAAATTTCAGTACGTTTTTCTGTTAAGAGAGGGCATTGGTAGAAATAGTGAACCAAATTATCATCCATGAGATCCTTACAAAGTAAACAGTTCCGGCCATTTTCTTTCCAGAATAGGTAATAGGTATTGTATATATAAATATCATCATTTACAATTCTTATTACCTATTTAAAAAAAAAAGTTTTGTTGCTTCAAAATCCCACTCTAATAATTTGTAATCTTGAGACATAATTGACATCTGAGATTTTGATAAAAGATTTGATGTGTTCCCGGTTTGGATAGTTGAAAAGGGAGGATACACAATGTGACTTATTAAAAGTTTCCTTACTTAAGTATATATATATAGCAAATTAGGCCAACAACCCCATGTATATAACCCGCAGGAAGACCTTAATGTTGTATAATAGCAGCACAGCTGTCAGTGATGCACTATCGGCATATGTCTTTACATCATCACATTCACAAGAAAAAAAAAAAAAACTCTGTAATTGATTAAGGGTTGAGCTAAAACAAGGTTCGGGCATATAATTTTGTCAGAACAATGGTCTAAAGATGGAAACAGCCGCGACACTATTATACAATTTCATCAGACAACCCATGAAATCGTTATTAAATTGGGCAATCTATAAAACACTGAAACACAGACACTCGCGGCAATGTATGTGGCCGGTAATTTATGGGAGACTTGATTATTAGTAACATTCCCTTCAAATAGGTAAGAAACATACAACATTTCATTTAAACAATTGGAATAGCACCATAAGGCAAATTATGTATGAAATAGGTAACAGAGGAAACAAGAAAATTTCTCTAGATATTTATTTAAATATCTTAAAATTTGGGAACATGTCTATACTGACGAGATATGCTATTTACATAGTAAAATTTAGATAGAGGTGACCTGAAGTTACTTTATAGCCCTTTAGGGCCCATGCGAAATCTAGGTTGGCTACTACACAAAAGGGGGGGGGGGGGGAGGCGCTAAGTCATAATGACAAATGGCTTACCTTTTCTCGAAAGTGCCGGCAAGGTCTGGTCTCCTCTACGTCTCAGGCCCGTCTAAAAATCGTCCTTCTCACTGAGCGACTCCGATCGAATCTCGCCTTTTGGCAAAGAACCTTCTTTTATATCATCTCATTCTCCATTTTCATTCGCCGAAAGAAACACCAATCAAAATGGCCAACGGCTCCAGTATCAATTTCATAGACGCCCCAGGCCTCTCCCCTTCAAAATAGAACATATAGTATTACCAAAACAAAAAAATCTAAAGAGAGAAACAACCCCTGCGGTAGTGTAAGATTTCAGACTCCAGCCCCCCCGTCTTTCCACATGGGTTGAAATACAATCCTCCCTTTTTCTCGGGATGGTATATATATCGCCCCCCCCGTCTTGGCTAAAATTGACCCAGGCCCTTTTTACCTGGACTGTAATGTGATGCTTTCCTTTCTCTGGAAGGATATTTTATAAGTTTCAGTCTTTAGAGATCTTCCTTCTCCATTTTTCTCCTTTTTTTTTTTTTTCTGGTCACCTTTACCTAAATTTTTGGCTAGGGGAATATATGTACATATGAAACAACAGTTTCCAGCTCGGATGTCTCTGGATGTCTTCTTCTTTACCAGGCATCAGCTTTCGGCATGGAAGTCTGGTGTCACCAAGTGTCTAAGTTTCTGGGCAAAAAAATGGTCTGTAAGTCTATGTGGGAGGGAAGCCATGTATCCATTTGATTTGATTATACATACGCCTTCTGTTGGGGTATGGTTACAAAAACGTGCCCCAACAATCCTCCCCCTGCCAAGTAATGGACAAATGCGTTTGTGCTATTCATTATTCATCTGCCTTTCATCAGTTACTATGAAAGCAGGCCCATTTCTAGCAAAATGCATTTTCCATTACTAGGTGAAGTCAGGTGTACCGAAACCTATAGGGAAGATAAGGCTAATCAAAATGATGGTATGCCATTCTAGATGCTTATTATTCCGAACATTAGTGGGCATTGTGCATCCTGGCAAAGGGTTTTTTTTATGTGCTATTATTCTGTCAGAACACTGTTATCAAAATAGGTTATTGGGGACAGTCATATCATATGTATGGAAGTAAGCAAGGTCATCTGTCTTACCATTCATGGGTATATATACCACCCTTCCACTTTCTTCTTTGGTCTTGAGGAGTAGGCCTTCCTAGTGGTAAGTCCTCTCAACCCCATCCTTGCCTCTTGTGGTGCTGGATTCATTGCTACCTTCTTTCTGCTAACAATACAGTTAGAGCATTTCCCTATTACATATTATATATAAAAATTTGGGCGCCAAGAAGTCGTTTAGAAATAACTGACTAGTCCAACTCCTAAAACATGCCAGCATCTTTATTTAAGTACCAATCAAGACATTCGTGTGGTATAGTTATACATATACAATCAAAGGAAAGGATAATTATAGTTAGCTGAAAGAAATATCTTGGTATATAATGATTAGCCTATGACATGATGACTTTTGCTAAATAAAAATTACAGAAAACAAATTATGTAAGTAATTATTAATTAAGGCACGAATATGTAATGATAAAATGAATCTTTCCATGTTATATGATGGGTATAATATATATATTGAAGAAAACACGTATCATGCAGATAGTGATTAAATATGATAAAAAAAATCATCCCATGATAGATGATAAAGAAAACTACTACAAAATTATATATGATGACAAAATATATATACTTATACAAGTAAGGCGGATAAAAGACAATAAGGATAAAATAGATCATGCCTTAAGGGAAGAATAAGCCATGACAACATGTTAAAAAAAATCGCAACATGGCCGGTAAATATTACTAATATCATGAATATCAAAGGAAATAAAATTGTTGAAATGAATAGCATATGATTATAATATAATATATATGATATAAAATAATAACATATTCAATTAGAAAATGAAAACACATTATATATATTTGTGCGCTGAAGGTTCAAGGTTTAGTATCTCAGTTAAGTTTTTCAATCTTATTCAGTCTGGAATCACGAGTTGGTCACTGGGTAATATTCGTCTATCCCGATCCTACTGGAGGGTGGGTTCTCTCTTGTGTGTTAGATTCCTCAAATTACAATACTCTCTCAACCCAGATGGGTACGTCATTTAGAATCTTGGTCAAATGGAACATAGCCCAGACCTCTATTAAACTACACAGTCCATTTAAATCTAGGGTGACAACCGTATGAAGAGAATTTTTCTGTTTTGGCAGAGCGACTAATCAATTTCTACTATTTTGTTTGTGGCTCCGTTTACCTTGCCTCTGGGGTGTGTACAGTTCAGCTACCTCCCCCTTCCAAGAAATTCATATTACTTTCATCTACTAATATACCCTCTATTCATTGACCTGAATCCTACAAATCTACATCTTATAAATTTGAATTTTATCAATCTGAAATTTTGGTTCTTTTACAAATTCCTTCAGAATTCTACTCCCTGTATAACTGCTCTTAATTCTACTGTCCTCAATATAACACTTCTAAAACTCTGACTCATTGGCTCGTTCTGGCGTCTCGTTCGCGGTCCTTATAGTTAACTAATACTTTAAAATCTTATCCTATCATGAAACGAGTTTAAACTCGTTGGAGGTCCTAATAATTACTTATTCTGCCTCTCGAATCGGTCTTATGCTCGAATTCATTCCAACAAAACGTATGGCAGGGCGAATCCTTTATTAGAAGAAACTTCCGCTAGCTATGGGGAATCAAACTGGTACCAAAAAAATTTCAATAGACGGAAACACTTCGTCTAGAATAACTGGGCAATCTCTGCCTACATGCCAATCTTACAGGACCTCCCGTCTAGAACACCCTCACTCCAGCCACGCTAAAAGCGTCGAAACTACGGTGTCAGATCGGTTATCCAAGGTCGCGCCGTTATACCCCAGGTTATACGGCATGGCTAAAACAAATCCCCCATCCTGCATAAAATTCAATCTATACCTCTTCGTTTCCTCTAATGAGGAGAAGTTTTGTGGGTTTTCTGGTCTGATCATAACCTCCCACAACCTTCCAGTCTGGGAATCGAGATATGATCATTATCTACGACTCTTAAAATTCAAGTTGATATAAATAACAAAGAGTACTTTATTACCCTAGTAATAGAAATTAAAAAAATTTTATACTCCTCCAAAAGGAGACCTAACAAAAATGGAGCGAATATTTTCCTAACAATAGAGTTTTTACAGTCCTGTGAGGCTATCGTTCTTAACAAATAAAGAAATCAAAATTGAAAATTGAACCTATTAAATTCCCTAACACGCTCTAAAGTAATTTTGGTCTAACAGTATACTAGTTTTTAACCTTCTCATCATTTATTCCACTTCACATTCATACAAAAAAAAATTCAGTCACTGTGGGCATTCATTCTAAAGTTAAAAGCTGCTATAGACGCCAAAACACTCAATAATCTCTATCAAATAAACCCTAACAATTTCTAAATTCCAGGACTAATGTGAAATCAAATAAAGTTTTCTAATTAAAACAAATTGGGAACTAAAGCCCTAGGTTACTCAAAGAAAATGCCTCTGTACAAGCTCTATATATACTAACACTTTATACTCGACAAATGATTGTTAACAATAATTGTTAACAATTCTAAATAATCTGGAAGCTAACCTACCAAAAAAAAAAAAAAAAAAAAAAGGATCAGTGTAACTTCAAAAACTGCCCTTGCCTTGACACTAAGCGACTTTTCACGACAATTCTATAAAGACACACACAAATTATAATGGTGAATAAAGGACCATTAAATGTGACACCTCATAAAAGCGGATTGAGTCACTCCAATAGCCACCGTGGGTGAAGTCACTATCTTCTTACTTCATCGTGCGTCTGTCCCCTTTGCAGTAGTCCGACCTCAACACTCTATTGAAAGATGGATTTATAGGGTTTATGATTCACTACCCAACACTAACATTCTCAAGTGCTTTCCAAGGATCGACTACGGTCTGGGCCTACTTAACTTCTACCCCTGGCTTAGGGTCCCTATATTTCACAACTTTACTCTGAAAGATTGACCTTTCATGTCCTCATTAGAAACCTATTTCAAAGCTACTACCTGAAGGCCAGGGATTATAGGGTTTCTGAATTACCCAACACAAGCCATAGGATGCCTATTAGGTTCGTTGTTTTAGACATAGCCCCCCTCTAAGTTGTGATTTCCTACACCTTCCTTCACCTATTACTCCTGATAATAACTAAAATTTCAGATTTACACTAAATAGTTAATTTACAATGGTATACATTATTCTCATTGGTCTTTGAAACTCGGGTTTTAACAAGAAATAGTTTGTATTATTAAAAAAAAAAGGAATCCTAATGAAGTTCTACTTTAAAAAAAAAAATTAAAAAAAAAAAAAAGGTTGAAATCTCTAAACTTCTCATTCTATCGAGCTGATTCTCCGTACACACTCCAAAATCCTAGTTAGAGGCGACAGTCTAAGCAGAATTTACACTGTGTGGGCCTTTTCACCCTTGTAGACCTGCGTAAAGTTAAACTGTTCACACTAACTCTGTCAACTTCCCCTCGTCTCATTACTTCTGAGTTCGCTCTGGTTGTATTGTTGGATAAAATTGTAACATAACAATAAAAAGAAACTAAAATTTTTCTAAATCATATCCTGACAGGTTGTACAAGCTCTTCAAAACGGTGTGTCATATTAAAACAAGGTTGTGAGACGGTATTCTGCACAAAGACAAGGTTGAGACAAATAACACACAAACCCTGAAACATGGTGTTAAAGCTCCTTTCAACACTTAGCACTAGAACACATGAAAAAAAAAAAAACTGCAAACTGTTTAAAGTTCACCATGACACTAAGACAAAATTGTTAACAAAAAAATAAAGTAGGAAAAACTGGAAGTTTAGAACACACGTTATAGTTTAAAATAAAAGAAAAACTGCAAGTTCTTCAAAGTTCACCATAACACTAAGACATATTTGCTATTTAATATATAACCTAATATTGTAATTAATAAAGACCTATCTATATTAAATAGTGTATACAATCGCTGAAACTTATGTAAATCAGCTTACACAAACCCCCAGTGCATAATATATCTTATTTTAAAAGAAATAGTTCTATCGAGGCGATATTGCGGTCGACAGCTACGCTTTATACATTAAATGTACTTTCTTCCATCAATCTTTATCTACTATTTACAAAACCCTTTATCCAACTTTTTTCAATTCTTTCTCTTTCAACATCTTTCTGCATCTTTCTATCTCTTCCTCATCAACATTCAACGCTTTCTCACTCTTTCATCATCCTTCATCATCCTCAACGCCTTTCAACTTACTTCCATCGCATCTCTCTTCAACGCCTTCAACACATTTCATCTCTTATTCATCACCTTATAGCACAGTTCAACGCCTTTTTCATCATATTTCATCGCCCTTCCATCACTTTCAACACCTCTTTCATCCCTCTGAAGTCTCTTCGAAACCCGTCATCGGGATCTGGATCCCGATCTATTATCACTCTTAATTTTGAACTACTCTATTCCAACAGCCTATGACCTTTAAGCTTTATAACTCCATATACACTCGACGGGGTAGTCACCTTGTTAAAAAAAAAAAAAATCTATAATGTCATAGATCAGCTAGGGGGAGAACATAACAAAATTGTGCGAATAGTCTGTTTCAACTACTGATTGTAAGCATATTAAACTCGTTCTCTTTAGGTTGGCTCGCTCATTCATCTTCAATCTACTTTCAATAGTCATATTGAGTTCACATGGATGCTAGATGTAAACTGTATCAAAATAGTGTAGTTTTCTAGTTTCCGAATTATATGACAGTTAGAGAAAGAAACAAACATTCTGGAAATATCTCGCACTGGCTACTATTAAAAAAAATTGAATGGGGTACAGCTCTGATCTTACAGGATACCTCATGGCTCATAGAATTGAATCGCTCATTTCTCACTAAAATATTCACACAGGGTATGGAGGTCTCCAGCGGTTCTATAGCTATTGGTCAACTAAATTAATTAATGGCAGGAATTGAAGCTAGTTTAAATGCTCGTGTGCTGTTCTGTCATGCGTCTTTATGTCATCTGCAAAGGAAAGTGTCGCCTCAAAGGACCTAATTCTGGGACTAACATCCGCTGCACATTTCAGGAAGGAGTGGTCGTCCATACAATAGCAAGATATCATTTTGCTGCCAATGTACAATGTTGAGCATTTTCCATGTCGTCATTTTGTCGATCCCCAATCTTCTAGGGTGTTTCTTTAAGCATTTCTTGATATCGTTTAATGCTTTATGCGATCCCGCCCGGCATTCAATAAGTATTATTTGATCGTACCATCTCCAGGAGACCATCCCATTGCGGCCGAATCATTTCCACCCAACTTATAACGCCGTCCATATCGCGTAATTGAAATTAGTGTAAAACTCAAAGAATAAGACCTTAATCTCTTAATTCTTTACTAATTTCAGTTGGCTCAACATAAATCTTCTCAATTATTAATTTAGTACAGTGGCGTGACATGTCACACTTCTTCTAGTTCTTTCGCAAGCTCGATTAATCCCAGTGGAAACCCGTCCAGGCGTCAATCCCGTGCTAACCCGTCATGCATGACTTCAAATTTGGAAATTATTAGACCTGAATATTTGCAGTGGCATCTGCTTCCACTGAAAGTTTTTAAGACACAAGGCTGCCTCTTATCTTGTTTAAATCACTGTCTTAACTCCCATATGCCTGTGTTAACTTTAACCATAACCTTATCAATTCTCAAAATTCTGCCTATCGAATATCCTGAGGATCAATGTTCTTCTTGTCTACGGCGGATTAACACAATAATTGTTCTCTAGAGTTATCTGCGTCGAGTGGTCAGTCTGTACTACTAATTCTCCACTCTAACTCCAGGATTCCTTTATCTACTCAGGCTGTTCAAAAATTTTCAAGACAGTTGTTCAAATCCCCAATGATAATCTGCTAAATTTCGATAATTATTGGAATTCTCATTAAACAGAATAACTACACCTTTCTGACACAGAAATATCCAGCATCAAGATATAGCGCACCGTCCAATTTCTTTATTTCAAGACGGTGTCAAATTACAACTGAAGGAACATACTAAACATATAACTGGTTTAAATTTCATGTAATCTCATCATGCCTTCTGCTGGCAAATGTATTTACTGTAAAATTCAATACTATCAAGATGGTTTTATTTGTCTTCATCCAAAAAAAAAATGTTTCAGAAATAGAATCTTGGAAATCTCTACTATAGACAAAAATTGTACATTTGTCAATTCAGGATAACCTTCCCTTGTCAGAGTGTATACAGGATATTTAAGATCATATGCAGTTGGCGGCATCATGAAAAAAAAAAAAAAGGTCGGTTGCAATAGACGCAACGTTATTAATCAAGACAATAGGTCTCTAATTTTCCAATACTGCAAAGGAACAGGTCACACTTTCGCATTAGGAGAACCTAGAATACATTACAATAACATAAACAGCAAATATCAAAGGCTTATAATTGATTCTCTATTATTCAGAAAACACAATAGCATTAATAGAAAATAGCCCCATAGACGTTTTACTTTGATATCAGAAATCAATGATAATATTAAGGTTTTGCCACAAACAATGTGAATCGTAAAAGACAGCGGCGAGAGATGCAGTATACACCGCTTCAACATAACTTTCATTGCCTGATAAAACGCCCGTGAAACGGAAAGCATAAATTAAAATTCACGATTTATAATAGACTGTTAATCTCAGGATGCGTGGACTACTTCACCAATACTTAAAAATAGTATGGCTTTTCATTAGGTATATGTTTCTAAAGTATAGGGGAAGAAACATATACTAAATTCGAGCCCCACGTTGGGCGCCATTGATGTGTTCCCGGTTTGGATAGTTGAAAAGGGAGGATACACAATGTGACTTATTAAAAGTTTCCTTACTTAAGTATATATATATAGCAAATTAGGCCAACACCCCCATGTATATAACCCGCAGGAAGACCTTAATGTTGTATAATAGCAGCACAGCTGTCAGTGATGCACTATCGGCATATGTCTTTACATCATCACATTCACAAGAAAAAAAAAAAAACTCTGTAATTGATTAAGGGTTGAGCTAAAACAAGGTTCGGGCATATAATTTTGTCAGAACAATGGTCTAAAGATGGAAACAGCCGCGACACTATTATACAATTTCATCAGACAACCCATGAAATCGTTATTAAATTGGGCAATCTATAAAACACTGAAACACAGACACTCGCGGCAATGTATGTGGCCGGTAATTTATGGGAGACTTGATTATTAGTAACATTCCCTTCAAATAGGTAAGAAACATACAACATTTCATTTAAACAATTGGAATAGCACCATAAGGCAAATTATGTATGAAATAGGTAACAGAGGAAACAAGAAAATTTCTCTAGATATTTATTTAAATATCTTAAAATTTGGGAACATGTCTATACTGACGAGATATGCTATTTACATAGTAAAATTTAGATAGAGGTGACCTGAAGTTACTTTATAGCCCTTTAGGGCCCATGCGAAATCTAGGTTGGCTACTACACAAAAGGGGGGGGGGGGGGGGGGGGGGGGAGGCGCTAAGTCATAATGACAAATGGCTTACCTTTTCTCGAAAGTGCCGGCAAGGTCTGGTCTCCTCTACGTCTCAGGCCCGTCTAAAAATCGTCCTTCTCACTGAGCGACTCCGATCGAATCTCGCCTTTTGGCAAAGAACCTTCTTTTATATCATCTCATTCTCCATTTTCATTCGCCGAAAGAAACACCAATCAAAATGGCCAACGGCTCCAGTATCAATTTCATAGACGCCCCAGGCCTCTCCCCTTCAAAATAGAACATATAGTATTACCAAAACAAAAAAATCTAAAGAGAGAAACAACCCCTGCGGTAGTGTAAGATTTCAGACTCCAGCCCCCCCGTCTTTCCACATGGGTTGAAATACAATCCTCCCTTTTTCTCGGGATGGTATATATATCGCCCCCCCCGTCTTGGCTAAAATTGACCCAGGCCCTTTTTACCTGGACTGTAATGTGATGCTTTCCTTTCTCTGGAAGGATATTTTATAAGTTTCAGTCTTTAGAGATCTTCCTTCTCCATTTTTCTCCTTTTTTTTTTTCTGGTCACCTTTACCTAAATTTTTGGCTAGGGGAATATATGTACATATGAAACAACAGTTTCCAGCTCGGATGTCTCTGGATGTCTTCTTCTTTACCAGGCATCAGCTTTCGGCATGGAAGTCTGGTGTCACCAAGTGTCTAAGTTTCTGGGCAAAAAAATGGTCTGTAAGTCTATGTGGGAGGGAAGCCATGTATCCATTTGATTTGATTATACATACGCCTTCTGTTGGGGTATGGTTACAAAAACGTGCCCCAACAGATTCTTATAATTTAGTTGAATGTCTTTTTCAATGAGAATATATGGTCATAGAAATGTAGCCTTACCCCACTTCTTCAACATATTGGATACATGCAAATGGTTTCTTTTTTGGAGAGTACAACCACACAAAATATTCAGGGTATCATCAAATATAATACCTTTCTTGAGATTTCTTATTCTTCTTTCTTATCTCCACTCAATCATATTAAGGTATCAAGCTTGTAAAGCTTGAGACTTTTGATGGTGTCTGCCGGGGAAGAGTAGAGCTCATCAATGGATGAGTCAATACAGTCAATAATGTGTTTTGGGGTTGCAGGTTGAGAATTGCACTTAGTACATAGTGGGAAAACCTTGCAACCATTCTGGAAAGTCATTGTCCGTAGATGACCAGACTTAAGTCTGGAAATCAAAGAATGTTGTTCTCTTGGGAGGACAGAACCGGTGCTTGTCCCTCCTGCTCTTGAGATTTCCTGAAATTTTGAATTTATTGAAAATATCTTGAAAAATTTCTCAAATTTCATAAATTTCTTGAGGTATCCTTGATATCATATTAGATATACGTATATTGCTTAAGAAAAATTTGTTGAAAATTTTGTTTTTCTTAAATTTCTTATCAAATTTGAAAGAGCTCTATTTCTAGATTAAAATTTGTTGTTTCTGATTGTTGTTTCCAATGGTGCCTTTTATATGATCAAATTTAAACAAAAATTATCATAGATGCTAATCAAAGGATTGTTTCTTTTCAATTTAAAGTATTTGTGAATAAGTTTTTTTTTTTTTAAATCTGAGAGAAAAATAAAAATTATTTTTATTTAAAACTTTTTTTTTTTCACATAGTTTGGCATTCTTATGTACTTCTGCCCCATATACCTATTTTATGATTTTTTCAGGATGCCCCAAAGCCCAGCTTTTTTGGTCATTGAGGTATAGTTTGTACCACTCTGATGAAGGCCAACAGCACAAGACACATACTTTGTTAGCTTTTCTTGTTTAATCAAGAATGGGTATTTGGACAATTCTGGAATAATTAAAAATCAACGAATAGTTGATATTTATTTTGATAGATGGTGCAAGCCATCAGCAACTTTTAGCTGCATGATCAGGAGCTACCCTCTTTCTTAATTTATCCACCTGATCCAAGTACAATTTCTTTTGTACACATTTTCACACATTCTCATTAAAATATGCAAAAAACATTCACCTTTGGTGGAGGATTGGGATAAACTGTTGACTTTTGGCAGCAATAATATTAGTGACAAATTTATTTATACTTTACAAGAGATCTAATTGAAATGGTCTAGATAAATTAAAATCTTATCATCTTGGCACAATCTATTATTGAAAATTGGGAAACATTTCAACAATTTTTAAGATAAATCAAAATGATTTTTTCAAACCTCATAGGTTATGATGCTGAAGGCTTACACCATCTATCGGAATAAATATCGTTGGTTTTTAATTATTCCAGAATTAGCCAAATACTCTTTCTTGATTGATCAAAAGTAGCTAACCATGTATTGCGTTTTGGGATGTTGGCCCTCTTCAGTGTGGTGCAAGATGTACCTCAACGACCAAAAAAGCTTGTCTTTGGGCCAGAAGAGCGTTAGAACGCCAAACAAAGTGAAAAAAAATTGTGAATTTTAAATAAGAATATTAAAAATTTTAATTTCTCTCTCTTAGTTTGAAGAAAAAATCCATAATGGATGGCTATGGCTCTTCAGTTTGGTGAAAGGGCTGAGATGGTTTGCCACTAATGTTCTATACCTTCCCATATGTATATATAGGTGGAAAGTAGGAAAAATAGAAAAATATCAGGTGTTGATATTGTCGCGGCTGGACCCTACCGGTTCTTTGCGACAACGCCGCTTCCTCCTTCGTGGATCACCTACTCAGGCTCCCGTTGCTCCTCCCTGCAGCTCTTCCCCGCAGGCCACCCAAAGACGTCCTGAGTTCCACCTCTCCAGTGGAAACTCCCTTCCTCTGGCAGTATCTCTCGGCCTTACCACTGGTGGGGGGATACGAGAGACTTACCAGAAGAGTAGCAGCAGCAGCAGCCTGGCGATGATGGCAATGGCGAGAGTAACGACAGAAGGCGGCACGGAGACTTGAAGCACTGACCTTTATTGTCATCCACTACTAAACATTACATCTAAATGAGATAACAACCAATGGGTATTTACATTATTTTACATCCTGGGGCCAACATAAAAGTGTATTTACAGTTAACCTCCCCAGGAAACGGGACCACAGTAGTCGGCGACTCCCACATCAGCTAGAGAAGGGAAACAGGCGAAAGCGTTGTAATCATTTGGAGGCCTTACACGCGACAATATTAAAAATAAAAGGGGAAATTTCCTCACCTCTCACATGATCATTTCAGATGGCTGAGCGACATCTAGTTGAACAAAAATCAACTAAACGTTGAATATATATATATAAATATATATTTATTTTAAAATTATTTTTCACATGAAAAGTGTATTAACGCAAACTTGGCCTTAAATACCCATTTCTTGATTTCTCAGGAAGCTTCTGGGACCAAATTTTGGTCGTAGGGGTACAGTCTGCACCACACTGACGAGGGCAAAAAGCCCGAAACGCGTTCGTGGTTGACTTTTCTTGATTTATCAAGAAATTGGGGTGGTCAAATATCACAGAGCAAGTTAAATAAAGGTTTAGTTTATTTTTGCCCCACTAGATGGCTTTTATTGTTGCAGGTAGACATGGTAGAACCTAATTTTACACAAGAAATGAAAAGACATGTAGTTATTGTCTCCTTGGCTGCAGGACACGCCGATTCAGAAACTGCTGCATTCTTGAAAGTCGGCCGATTATTTGTTTTCAAAGTTCGGAGAGTTTTTTGGGAGCTGCAAAGGGGGATGGGGCGGAAGTTTCCTAAAGAGAACGACATTGTTGACGTTCTGACAGTATCAGGATGCCAGGCCTTATAAGCCGTGTCCAAGCTGCCATCGATGAGGACCATGGGAAGTCGATGAGCAAACTCGTCAGAGAGCTGCAAGTTGGTGAGGCTACCATCCGGCGTGTGGTTTATGAGGAACTCCGTTATAAATCATACGTGATGCGGAGAGGAGATTCATGTCCGAAAGAACCAAGGTTAACCGCTTGAAAATAGTCAAGGGCCTTCTGAACAAGTTCAAACATCCCTAGGAGCCAGGAATGATTCGTTTTCACTCAGACGAGAAGATCATCAATAATGTCACGCCTAAACGTTTGGTCCCCCAGCTCACCAGATGTCAATTCGCTGGACTATAAAGTGTGGAGCGTAGTTGAGAGAGACTCCAATAGCCATTCCCACAACACATTTGCAGCTCTCAGAGCTGCTATAACTCCGCCTTTGCCGGTCCCAAGCCCGGATGAAAAAGGAGGAGGGGGAGCAGTAACAAGCTCGGTAAAAAACCTGGGTTCAGCTGGCCCAGCTGATAGTACCCTGTAAAGGCTCCTGATCTAGGGATACAGGATGAGCAGCGTTTGTACTCCATGTTAGGAGCGGCTGCACATGGCGTCTGTTCCTCATGTTAGAGGCGGCCATTTCTTTTGAAGCTAAGTCGGCCTGCCACTGAGTAGTGCTCCCAGTCTTAATGACAAAGGCAGACGCATTCTACTTCATCCATCGTGAAGATAAGAAAGAAGAAGAAGAGAGCTGCTATAGTGGATGCAATGGCAAACATTCCCAAGACCCATCTCATTACTGCCTGCAGTCGACAAGGTATAGAAGCTGTTATTGCTGCTGATGGCGGGTTCATTGAATGAGGTCTTCCATACACCTGTATGTGTTCATCTATATGAAACTTTATTATGTAATAAAGGCTCTTTTTCCGTTGTCTACTGAAATCATTTTTCTCTCTCAAATAGCTACAGCACCATGTATATACAAAGTGAAAACATGTCTCAATAAAGGTCACTGTGTATCAAATTTCTTCTAGAGTTATTGTCTGAATCCAGATATACATACTAAAAGGTACAAATTCCTTAAGTTTTGTCCATCAGTGTGTATAAAACATATTTATTACCCATCAACCGAATATACGATAGAACGTTTTGAGAATAATTAAACACATAAAAAAATGGTGTCAACTTAATAAAATCGAGCTATTCTCACACCGATAAAATTTGCCAATGCAGAATGAGATCAAACAACTAATCCCTAGAATACAATAAGTCAAATTATCAAAACAATCCATAAACACACAACTCTAAAATAATTTTGTTTTGAAAAGTATCGATCGAATGTAAACAAATAAAATATTCTCTTTAATAATAATTTATATTATATATTATAATAAAATATTCATTTATATAAAAAAAGGGAAGAAAATATTTTCCACAATTGAACCTACGATCTTAACGCCAAGATGATTGGCTGAATAAGATCTCGTGACAGTGAATAGCCAATAAGAGCCAATCAGTTATTTGTCCCGTGACTATAATAAACCAATCAGGGCCAGAATAAAACGTTGGATTTTTTTTTTTCTGATCGTGGAAGTGAACATTGATGATGGTTTTCTGCCTTTATCAACATTCAATTGCTGGATCAGAAGATACTGTGCCATTATGTGATGACCACCCTGATCTTATTTTCTTCCTCTTTTTAAACATGGCTTTGTTGGCCTTAAACATCTTTCTACAGTTCATTGTTACGTGACCATAATCAGCCAATCAGAGAGCGGATAAATCGGACACCCTATATGCATACCTACATACAAGCATTAAGCTTAGTTTGGTTAAATACCATTTCTAAGATTCCACCCTTCAGTGTAGCATATAAAAGCAGAATAATCCAATACCGTACTAGAGCTCTATAGAAACGGTCTGGTAGATTAAATTAGCGAAACCGATGGGAGGGTTCACCACTGATGAGCCAAGCCCTCCCAATATTTTTTCATCGCAGTAAGAAGAGTAGAAGTTTGATTTATTTTTTAAAGGAAAAATTCGCATCTTAATGTCTTCCTACGTTATATATAGATGGCGGGTTATTGCTTTGTATTAATTAAGGCTTCTATTATAGTATATTCATTGGTTGAAAAAGCTTAAAAACTGTGTAAATAATGTAGAATTCTGGAAATAATCTCTCCCCCAGAAACTGTCAAGCACAACAATAACAATTCTTCAATTGCTAATTACACCCGTGCCCGAGATTAAGGCTTATATTATAGTATATTCATTGGTTGAAAAAGCTTAAAAACTGTGTAAATAATGTAGAGAATTCTGGAAATAATCTCTCCCCCAGAAACTGTCAAGCTCAACAATAACAATCCTTCAACTGTTAATTACACCCGTGCCCGAGATTAAGGCTTATATGATAGTATATTTATTGGTTGAAAAAGCTTAAAAACTGTGTAAATAATGTAGAATTCTGGAAATAATCTCTCCCCCAGAAACTGTCAAGCACAACAATAACAATTCTTCAATTGCTAATTACACCCGTGCCCGAGATTAAGGCTTATAGTATATTCATTGGTTGAAAAATCTTAAAAACTGTGTAAATAATGTAGAGAATTCTGGAAATAATCTCTCCCCCAGAAACTGTCAAGCTCAACAATAACAATCCTTCAACTGTTAATTACACCCGTGCCCGAGATTAAGGCTTATATTATAGTATATTCATTGGTTGAAAAAGCTTAAAAACTGTGTAAATAATGTAGAATTCTGGAAATAATCTCTCCCCCAGAAACTGTCAAGCACAACAATAACAATTCTTCAATTGCTAATTACACCCGTGCCCGAGATTAAGGCTTATAGTATATTCATTGGTTGAAAAAGCTTAAAAACTGTGTAAATAATGTAGAGAATTCTGGAAATAATCTCTCCCCCAGAAACTGTCAAGCTCAACAATAACAATCCTTCAACTGTTAATTACACCCGTGCCCGAGATTAAGGCTTATATGATAGTATATTTATTGGTTGAAAAAGCTTAAAAACTGTGTAAATAATGTAGAATTCTGGAAATAATCTCTCTCCCAGAAACTGTCAAGCTCAACAATAACAATTCTTCAATTGCTAATTACACCCGTGCCCGAGATTAAGGCTTATATGATAGTATATTTATTGGTTGAAAAAGCTTAAAAACTGTGTAAATAATGTAGAATTCTGGAAATAATCTCTCTCCCAGAAACTGTCAAGCACAACAATAACAATCCTTCAACTGTTAATTACACCCGTGCCCGAGATTAAGGCTTATATTATAGTATATTCATCGGTTAAAAAAGCTTAAAATCTGTGTAAATAATGTAGAATTCTGGAAATAATCTCTCCCCCAGAAACTGTCAAGCTCAACAATAACAATCCTTCAACTGTTAATTACACCCGTGGCCGAGATTAACGACGTGGTGTGCTGGGCCATTCATCTGGCACACAACACGTGCCAATGACACTAATGGACATCCGATTTAGACGAGAAGTCATCAATGCCCGAGTTATTAGTGATCCTTCCCTTTTTTTTTTTCAAAACTGACAATCCTGATTTTTGATCGCCAATACCATCAACATGTTTGTAGATAGTGGAACAAATGAAACAAGAAAATATTAATAAAATAAAAATTCAAGGTAATAAGACAAAATCCAAATAAATAAATAGTGTGTGACGTTTCGGTAACAACGCTGTTACCGAAATTTCACACACTATTTATTTATTTGGATTTGGTCTTATTACATTGTGTTTATAATCTATAATCCAAATTCTGCCTTATCATTAAAATAAAAATTCTTTCCTGATTTTTACATTTTAACTAAATCAAATAAGCTATCTAGGGCTTGGGGTTTCTTTTTATATTTCTTTTATTTCTCGAGTTTTTGGACTAACACGTCCTTCAACACTGAAACACCAGAAGTACAACTTCTATCTAATTATAACACGCCTGTACTTCTGGTATATCCGTGTTAAAGGGCCCGAAATCTCGAGAAAAAAATAGAATCATGAAAAGAAACCAAGCTCTAGATTCCTTATTGATATTTAGTAAAAATAAGGGGGGGGGGGGGGGGGGGTCGGTGGAAGGATGGTCTAAATCATTGGCTTTCGACCGCTACGACCCGGGTTCGATTCCCACATTGGGCACTTTTTTCTGATAAAAAAAAAAAGCTCCGATGGCCCCCGATTCTTGCAAAAGTCCAACCCCCACCAGCGAGTGCAAGTAACCAAACGGGGCTCTGGCACATTTGTAAGTGAAAAGTCGAACTGCTTTTCACATGTGTAGACATGTGAGAAACTTACAGTAAAAGCAGTCGCCTACTTCTACCCACCATGGTTATCATGGCCTATACCACGTGTACTAGGGATAAGCAAAAAAAAAGTAAAAATAAAATATTTAATCAATATTTCCATTTTATCTTTATACAAGCGTGTGCGTATACACGGATTATTGTTTATATTGCCACGTGGAAAATAAGGAAAGACAAACTTCGGGATGACACAGCAATTTATTTGAGGCAAGAACAAACTATGAATAATAAAAAAAAAATGATAAGCAATAAGGGAAGTTTACAGAATAGCAGAAAATAAACATAAAAATGATACTTGGTTAATAAAATAATAAATAATTTGCTACAATATGAATAAATCTAGAGTGTATTCGCACTTTAAATTAGATAGACAAAAACAATTTGTGTCATAAAATCAAAACCTCGCGCCTTGGGTTGACGAAGACCATTAACCAGAAACCATGGCCTCTAGATGGGCGTTTTTCAATTTGCTAAAGCTGCTGTTGGTTTTCTGTGAACGACCTGACTCCGCTAGTTTTTGGAGACGGTCAATAGATGGCGCTTAGTTTTAGTGTCTATTCTGACGGGATGGGTAGCTTATATATAAAGTAATATTTTATAATTATCCAAAATTATATTTTTATCTTAAATTACATATAATTTTATCTTACATTAAATAAATTGATGTGTTATTCTGAAGTTTGTCTTCCCTAATTTTCTACATTACAATATAATATATTAATTCACACAGTTATGTTATAAACATTCTTAATTCTTTTATTTTGATTCACCGTAACATTTTCTCATTGCCTCTCTGTTCTTTTATTAGTTTTAATTTGGTTTTACATTAAATAAATTGCTGTGTCATTCTGAAGTTTGTCTTCCATAATTTTCTACGTTACAATATAATAGACTAATTGTCACAGTTATGTTATAAACATTCTTAATTCTTTTATTTTGATTCACTGTAAAAGTTTCTCATTGCTTCTCTGATATTTTATTAGTTTTAATTTGGTTTCACATTAAATAAATTGCTGTGCCATCCTGAAGTTTGTCTTTCCTAATTCACTACGTTACAATATAACAGATTAATTTACACAGTTATGTTATAAACATTCTTAAAATGCTCCAAAGACCTCCCTCCCGCTCTCTAATTAAAATAGTTTGCCTCTAAAATGGCGACTTAATGTTAATTGAAACAGCTAATCAGGATAATTTCTAACTTGCCCATTTGAAGGGATTATTGGATTAACGTGCACAGATTATGCGTGGCATATACATCTACCAGACATTTGACCATTATATGTACGTTTGATTCATGCTATGATTGGCTGCTCATTGTCACATGACCTTAATTAGCTAATCAGCGTTGAGTTTATTATGTAATCAGCCTATTCTTCAGCACACAACCATCAGATCTGTTGCAACAGTATATATATATAAGGCATTTCCTGATCGTGAAACTAATAGTTGCTGATGTCTTGCGCCATCTATCGGAATAAATATATAGACTAATCGTTGATTGTTATGGGGCTACACCAAAGATCCAAATTGTGCCTGCAACGTCCCACAATCAATGTCCCATATACTAGATGACTGCCCGCTGTACAAATTCAATGGAGGAATCTACAATCTCCATTCTGTCACCCCGGAAGCCCTGAACTGGCTGAAGGCCTTGCCTCTCAGACTTTAATGACCGATATGTCCTCACTTCTTTTTCTAGATTTAATTCATTTTGTCTCCTCTCTAATTGTAAATACGCTGCTGTATCACCTCATAAGCATAAATAAATAAATAAATCGTTGATTTTTAATTATTCCAGAATTGGTCAAACACCGTAATATATATATATACCGTAGTAACTCCATGAGAGGACACTCCCGCTAGAGGACACCTCTCTACAAAGTACAGTTCTCATTTATAAAATTACCATTTTTACAATTTAGCAACTCTCAGTAAGAGGACACCTCTCCCTAAAAGACACTTTGGCTCTGCAATTAGGTGTTGTCCTTTACAGGGAGGCTCTACTGTATATATTCGACATGATAAGTATATTGTGTGTTTTAGATAATTGAGTTAAGGAGTAAAATTAACGTATCAATAGATGATATCTTCCAAAAAAATTTTCATTAAAAATCTACAAACTTTCAGGAAAGAAAATCTTCAGACCAAAATTTGAGACAAGGTAAAACAAGATAAAACCGATAAAATCAATATTAGGATGAATAAACTAAGTATAGGTAAAACTATCAGAGTACAAACTAAAATTTTAGCTAAAAGAAAGGGGTTCTTTTCTGACAACTCGCCAAGTTTTAATATCGGAAAAATATATAGGAGAGGCATCATCTATTGATTCGCTGTGAGTATTTATAATGTAGAGATAATATGTATAGATAAACCTAATTCTGTTGACGTTATGTGGCGCTGAGTTTGTTGTTGACACACATTAAATATGTTATAACACCTTGATAAAGGTTGACGTTCAGCCAACTGAAATATTGGTAAAATAAATGATATTTTGATCCAATATATGCCTTTTTAATTATAGATAATATGTAAATAAGAAATACACCAAAAATTTATGTTTGATGAGGAGGACAGAGCCAATATCCTATTATTTGTTTGGGCAGGTACGATAAGCTAACCCCCCACACCGATAAAACGGTGTTTACCTTACAACTCTGAACACTCGGATTTTCCTGGAAAATCTCTTGAAGATTTCTTGAAAAAAACCATGGTCCACCTGTGCTGTGTGAGCAGAAGAGCTTAAATTGACTTGTTCCATTATATGTATGTTCCATATGTAAATACCTATTTTCTTTCCTCTTTTCGCTCTCCACTTCTCCCATACATATTTCCAAAATATTTTTTCTTATTTTCCATAGGATTATTCAAATAATAATCTGTATATATTTACCATGTGTATATAATCTTTCTCCATTTTTACCCCTTTGTATATTTCCCACTTTCATAGGTTTATCCGTCTTGTAACCATAAGGAGAATCCTCTGTAAGATCTGTGTGTCTTAATAAAGGTTTGTGTGTGTGTGTGTGTGGGTAAATAAGAAATACTTCCTCTATTCCGTCAAAATTTGTTTCGTTCTGAATTTTCTAACAAGGGCGTTGTGGTCTTGTTACCGAGTCTACTAGATTGCAGAGACGGTCAATAGATGGCGCATATTTCTTGTGTCTATTTTAACGGGAAGGATATGGCCTTTCATTTCTTTTTGGTGTCAATTTTCTCCTGGAAAAATCGGTCTGGATAGTCATCTGACATCATAGTATTTCTTAAAAAAAGGAGCAATAGGTCGTTAAGCAAAGAGAATCTTTTATTTTTGAAGTGAGGCAAGCTTTCAAACAGTTTTTCTCTTCTACGGGCTGATAACACTATAACAGTAGATATATATATTTGTTATTTGTACCTAGAAGAGCTAATTTTAATTTATAGGGCTAAATGGAAATATAACAAGAGAAATATATTTGTAATCAGCTCCTAAAAGAGCTAAATAACAGGAATAATATATTTGTTAAGCTCCTAGAAGATAAAATTTGCATTACTTAAAAAATAAAAAGTTGCACTTCAATTGTTCTTATATATATATATATAGATGGAAAATTTGCAGGGAGTAAATTGATCCATAGAAGCCATTCTAACCATAGATTTGGCCCAGCCACCTTGCCAGCAAAACACCTCTTTGATAGATTGTGAAGATTCCATTAGATCCCGTGTGGATCTCATGGAATAAAGTCCGCCCTAGACTGACGAGGGCCATTAGCCCGAAACCATGGTCTCTAGGTGGATGCTTCTCAGTTTGCCAAAGCTGGTGTTGTGGCTTTGTCACCGACCCGAGGCCGCTAGTTGCGGCGACGCTCAATAGATGGCGTCAGGTTTTGACGTTTATTTTAACGGGAGAGGCGACCATTGCTTCCATGGATTAATTTCCTCCCGGCAAATTTTCAATCTATTTTCAAATATATATATGTCATAATATTACCCTTCCAGGAATAATAAAGTAAACCTACAGTCGACCAGAGAGAGAGAACGCAGCTAAAGTACGGTCATCTGAGCCACTGGCCACATTCCACTGGGGCCCCGTTTTCTTAGAACCTCAGGACTAATTAAGACAGTTGGGTGATTGTGTTCGACTCGAACGGACGCCCGGCGGTTGCCGGGTCCGTCTCTCTCGCTGGTTGCCTGGAATTCCTCTTCCAAACTTGTGGTTTCCTTATTTCCCTCTCCCCACATTATCACTATATTGCCACAGAAAAGTCGACAGGATCTTATCACATATATATATGAAAAAGAAAAAGGCATCTCCTTATCATGCAACTGAAATTTACTGATGGCTTAAGCCATCTATCGAAATAAATATCATCTATTCTCGTTGATTTTTAATTATTCCAGAATCGGCCAAATACCCATTCTTGATTAATCAAGAAAAGCCAACCACGTACGTGTTTCAGGCCTTTATCACTCATCAGCGTGGTGCAAGCTGTACCTCAACGACCAAAAAACTGGTCATTCAGACAACCTAAAAAATCATGAATAATAGATGGTGCAAGCCATCAGCAACTTTCAGTTGCACGATAAGGAGATGCCTTTTTTCTTTTTCATAATTTATGCACCTTATCCCAGTACAATATCACATTTGTGCTTTTTTTCCATATATATAATTTCATAATATATTTCTTTCACAATTCTCCTATTGATGTCTCTTATGGAATTCTCAATATATATCCCAAAATAATTCCAGGTGACTTTAGAAATGGTTTCATATTGAACGATTCAAGTTATAGATGATCCGAAGTAAAGAAAGGAAAACTGGATAAAAGAAAAGGCGAGAAAAAATTAAGTGAGGGGAAAAAATGTCAATAAATCGGAAGGTTATTTTAAAAACTTGCAACCCCCCCCATGCCGAGAATAAATTTAATAATGGTAACTGTATTAAAGCCTTTATGGTAATTTCCGTAATTTCATTGTGGCCCGATAGATGGAGTTGATGATTGATCAGCTTTTATATTGCTTTCTTGGCGTTCTTATTGTTGAATGGAGAAACCTTTATATCGCTGGTATTCTTGGCTCCATTACTTCTGAAGGAGAGATTTTCTCCTAAGGTAGATTTGTCTCAAGAATATATTTATAATATATACCATCCGAATAATTGTTTTGTTTTTAGTTTTTAGAAATAAGGAATATAAATACAGTAAAACCTCCCTTTAGCGGACACCCTACTAGCGGACACCTCTCTACAAAGGACAATTTTCATTTACAAAATTACCATTTTTACAATTTAGCAACTCTCCGGTAAGAGGACACCTCTCCCTAAAGGACAGTTTAGTTCTGCAATTAGGTATCCTTTACAGGGAGGTTCTACTGTATTTGGAAATACACTTATTGAAAAAAAAAAACTTAAGGAAGTGGAAAGTATTTGATGTTGTCTGCCTTTTTTTTTTAAAGAAGACAGAGGCAATTTTGTTTATACTTGGTTATCTCGTTTGACTTCAATAATGGTCACTGTGTATCAAATGTTTTTCAGGGCTATTGTCTGAATCCTGATATACATGCTACAAGGTACAACTTCCTTAAGTTTTGTCTATGAGTGCATATAATTGGCTCTGTTGATATATATAAATTTAAAATTTACTAATATCACTTAAGAAATGGAAGCGTTAAAGCACGAATCTTTCCTTTTGAATATAAAACAAACTTTTCTATGTCCTTACTGCGATGACAAAAATTGCAGCATATATAAGCAGAATCATCTAATACAGTATTAGAGCTCTAAGAAGCGATCTGGTGGCTTAAATTGGCCAAAACTCTGGGAAAGTTCACCACTGATGAGTCAAGCCCTCCTAATATATATTTTTTCATCGCAGTAAGGATAGCATAAAAGTTTGTTTTATATTTAAAAGAGAAACATTCGTGCTTCCATTTCTTATATATTGATAGCATGTTATCGTCTTATAATTAATATTACTTAGTAGTAAAATATAAGGGGATTGAATATCCAGACAAGAGAATAAAACTTATAAATATTTAATCAGTCTGTACTCACATAGGGAGATATGAAGTTCGGTTTAAATTAATTAATAACCAATGT